>JAJHJA010001033.1:0-454185 GCA_021202915.1 Heliconius himera
TTAATGTGTTACACTAAAGACCAAAATAAATAATTTAAAAAACTGACAAAATTATTTATATTACTTGTTCATTTTTTTTAATTTCGTTTATTTTTGAATTTTTTCTTTGAATTTTAGATATAACTTAACAATTAATACTTTAAAATGTATGCTCATAACATCATGAAATATTGGATAACTTATGTAACTAAAATAACGTAACGCATTAGTCTCATTCCTCTATAAAAATGACAGTATAACATAAACGTAAAAGTAACATGTTATTCCATTAGCTTTTATGCTTTTTGCCGAGCTTGATACTAATCAGAAAGATAACATAGCGCGCCCTCCAGGGTCGAACACCATGGTATCCTCATTGGACACCTTAGACCCCGTGACAGCGGTACAAATGGAAAGTCTAGAACATCAGTCTACTAGCGAGCATTATTCCCAAGATTATGGTGTACAGGAACCTGATTCTGATACTGAAAGATTGGTAAGTAAATTACTTATTGCTTTTACCACAACAAAATTGGCAGTAATGAGTAAGTCGATATGAAATGTTATTTATTTAAATTTAAAATATTATTTTTATTCAATTGGACTTTTCTCAGCACTTAGAAACGTTATTGAACATTTGAAACTAATACTGTTAGTAACTTCCACTAGTAAGAACCGCTAAAAAGTTAGTTTTATATATTTTCCAAAAAGTTATGATTTAAACAGTTTGTTTAAGCAATAATTTGACTTTTTCCAAATTTATCGAAATATTGTATTATATTTTTATTAATATACTAAATCATTAGGTAATAATAATAAAATTTGGATTTTCCACAAATTCTAGGAGCTAGACAGTCGTGTTCCACGAGCTAAGGAACGTACAATAATGTTTGATAGTACGGACACGCTTAGCGCTGTCAGTGGAGACGGCTCCGTGAGAGAGGCGACTGTTGAAGCACCCGCGCCTACATTCTATATTGGAGATACACCTATTCTTAAAGGTAACTTTTATATTTACACAGTTACAGGTTTTTAATTGTCTAATTTAAAAAAAAGTACCACTTCTCCAAAATGTTGCTTCCTATTTATATAACAATAAAATGATGATGATAGTAGATGATAGTTTATTTTTTTTAATAAATTATTTTTTAACAAAAAAAACCGACTTTAAACAACGAACTAAAAAGTATTGTACTGTGTGAGTACTGAATACTTGTAACTGGCAATAATATTTATAATTAGTGCTAAATTCTTCTAAAATAATATCTTGAAGATAATGTCAAAAAAATTGCTGCTACCTAAAGAGAAAACTAACTAAATAATTTATTTTAGGTGAAAAACGAGATGAAGAAGAAAAAGAACCGACTACGTTGTCAGGAAGTTGCCCAGCATCACTACCGCCGGCGACCCAATCTTCGCCCCCGATACCTGCTCAACGAAGGTATAAATAAACTTTGCTTATAGCTTCAACTCTTTTCCCTTAAACCAAGGCTATAAATTCGCTAAATTCATATTTAACCTATTGCTTCATTATTGGTTTCTTTTTAATTTTTAAATATCATATGCTAAAATTTATAATTATATATAGTACGCGCGATCTATTTTGTATAAAATAATCATTATTTATATGTAATTCTTAGAACTGTGTAGGTTATTTATGTACCTACAGCGCTTTATAACGATTTATAAACATTTATAACGCTTTATGGTAATTTATTAAATTTATAAGATTTCAAAATTATTATATTATTTTTATATTTTATTCTAATTTATCTATGATTACATAAAAAAAAATGTACCTACTAAAATGCAAATATTATCGTTGCAGCTGCTATTGTTTAAGTCACTCGCAAGAAAAACACGACAAATAGGTACACTGTTTATATTGTATGGCTTTTGCGTTTATTTGCCTTTTCATTAATATATTTAATTATCTCCCCTGTCCTTTATTTAGCATATTGCTTCATCAACAGGTTATGATAGATTGTAAAATAAAAAAATAGTTAATTTTTGCGATGCGTGGTTTTCTATTTATACAACTAATAGCATGGAAAGGGATTATAGAGTGGAATTTATTTGGAAATTTTGTTTTTTTTTTTTCTGCATTTTGTTTAAAAAAGTTAATTTGATTGAAAATAAAAATAAAAAAAACAAAATTTCTACATTTATTGATTTATAATTATTACTGTACTTATAATACTTATTCTTTTTTCCAGATCCCTTTCAATGATTCCAAAACCAACACGATCGAGTTTAGATGAATCTAAGAAATAGATTATTTTTAAATGTTTCTTCTTTTTAAATTCATATAACTATCGGCTTAGGCTTATCGAATAAAGCACTGTTTGCTATTTCTATTGATTGTCGTTAAAAATAATCAATACTAACTGAAACTTATCAAAATTACTAAATGGTGAAGTTATTAATACATTAATATTATTTTATCATTGACTGATATGTTTTTTTGCTAATTTACTAGATTGAATTGTATATGATCTGCCTTCTTTATAAGAAGATGGTTGAATCATAGATATAAATAAATCTAGTAAGTTATAAAGAACTTAGGTAATGATAAAACTAGGCTTAGGGCTCAAAAACCTAAAAAAAAATATTAACAATAATAATGAAGATAAAGATGCTTGACTATGAACCACAAAATTGTTATCAATTGGAGACAAAATCACGGATTTTTAAACAAATTAGACGAAAACGTGCCGAGCACGTCTTTTAACCAGGAATTTGATAAAATTAGGCATACAAAACATATTTAGAGAATTTTGGATGTATTTTGGTACTAACTTTTGTACTGTACCGTCGTTTATCGACATCGGTCCATCTTACTTGACCTATAAACCTCTATAGATAGCGCTTAGCTTGTTAGTCTTGAAAATATTTGCTTACTCAATGATGTTAACACTGTAGAAAATATCAACTATTTTATAAGTATAAGTGTAAGTAGAATCGTTTCTGATAATCATTTTGATAATGTTTTAGAAGCTGAATTGGTAACGAAACTTAATGTCCTTAATGCTTTTAGGATGGTTCGTGTATTATGTAGCGCAAAATTTGAAGACTTGACCATTTACCCATGCAACCTTCACGTCCCTACTCCCCTCCCCTTTTTTAAAAGTTACATTTATTATGTAAAGTAAATAAAAAAAACATGACACACAACACGGTCGAAGGTTATCACACACAAAAATTATAAGGGAGTTTTAACAAATAAAGTTGAACCATTAAAAATGAAAAAAAAACATACATAGACGCTCGAATCACACCTACACCCCCCCCCCCCCTTTCCCTGTGGTTATGGAACTCTTCAAATTTCGTTGCATAATATTTAAATGCACCCTAAACTGAAGCTTTCAACCTAGACTTTGTATGGACTTTGTAAATTGGTTTCGATTCATGCACAATTTCTGAAGTAATTTTATTAGATAGGTAGATACCAAATGTAATATAAGATATTATTTTAAATTTCACGATCAGTATTTTAATCTAGTCGTGTTATTATTTTATGTTATAATTAAACTTTTGAAAAAAGAACATATTGGTAGATAAAAATTAAAACTTTGATTTAAACTTTATGTTGAATGAAATACGTTGATCGTGATTCTAAATGATATCAGCGCTTGCTCACTTCCATTAATAAGTAATAAAATGTTCGTTAATATGTAAAAGAAGGATTTGGATATATCTGGATATGTTATAAATTCTTAAGGTTTGAGACTGAAGATGATCTAGAATTTTTAAGGGTGAACTACAGCTTAGTGTCATCACTTGCTTTTTGTAAAGCAGTTGTTTTTAGGTCAGTACCATTGATTCCGCAATGAGTCAATGCTGGCGATAGTTAATTTGTTTAAGAATCGGTGTGCTTAACATTAATGTTAATTATAATGCTAGTGTTGCTGTATTAAGTTTAAAAACGATTAAGTTGCTACGATTGTTTCACGTTGTATTTGTAATATTGCTGAATATTCTATCGATAAACTAAATTATTGAATATTAAATAAAAATGCTGTCTCATATTTAACTTAGTGTTTTATTTCAAAAATTCCTTTACTCTTATTCTTATGATTTATCAGTAAAAAAAGTTTGTATGACACATATTAAGTAAATATCAATAAACAATAACGTCTAATGTTTTTGTAATTAAGAACAGGTTTTTAATATGGTCCTTCTGTGACATTTATTTTAAAACTAAATGTATTGAATTTGCTTTACCAAACGTTAAAAAACATAATTTTAGTCTAGAAATTAAAGGAGAAACCCTCAATGTGTCGGAATCAGTTATTTTCTTAGGTTTAACGATAGATTCCAAACTCCAGTGGAACACTCATCTGGAAGCACTTGCGGATAAACTCAGCTCTGCCGCGTTCGCCATTAAAAAAGTAAGACAAATGACGGACGTTGAAACTGCCCGACTAGTCTACTATAGCTATTTTCATAGTATTTTATCTTATGTAATGTTGCTATGGGGCAGTGCTTCAGATATAAATTCAATATTTATTCTCTAAAAAAGAGCCGTGAGATATATTTATAATCTAAGATCTGGAGATTCTCTGCGAGATGTTTTTAAAGATGCAGGTATTATTACAGTTGCTTCACAATTTGTATATTATAATATTCTGTTTGTCCGACAAAATGTACAGTGTCATAGTAAAAATAGTGATATACATACGAAAGGAACGAGAAACAAAGATTAACTTGGTACGCTAAGTTTTCGCCTCCAAAAAGTTAATAAATCTTTTATGGATATACATGTATATAATAAACTTCCGCAGTGTATTCTAAGTATGCCACTATCACAATTTAAAGTAGCTTTAAAAAAATACTAACAAGTAAATGATTATTACACTGTTCAAGAATATTTAGTGGATAAAAATGTATGAAATTAATGTCTATTGCATGTGATGCAGGATAGCTGCCAGTTAATGTAATAGAATTATATATTATACCATTGACTTTGAAAAGAGCAACTGTAGAGTTTCTTGCCGGCTCTTCTCAGCAGAACTGCCTTCCGAATCGGTGGTAGCTTTTTTTTGTTATATGTTCATTCGACGATTCAAAAGTGCTTATAAGAGTTTATTTCAATAAAGAATATTTTGAATTTGTATTTTTTTTTACTACAGTACGTTCATAAGTATCATGTGTTTTGTGTATTTTCCTAAGTTTTTCAGATATAGTCTAAATTTCGGTAAAATTTTTAGATAACAATAAACCGTTTGTTTTTGAAAGCTTTGTATATTAATTAATTAATATCATTTTTTTTGTAATAATAATTAATGTTTAAAATTTCCATTTTACCTTTAAACTGTATATTAAATAAAAAATATTTAATTCCAATCTAGAATACCTAAATAAGTATGTGTATTAATGAAATCATTAAAAACAAACATATTCACATGAACAATTTATTTTTTTTATTAAAAGACAATCATTCTAAAATAAAACAACATATGTAATAATAACATTTATTTACCAAAAATATAAATAATTTAATGCACTATATATACTAAAAAAACTTAAATATTCACATAAATAATACAGTTATTAAAAAAATAGCAATGTGTAATGAAATTGCATATATTACTCCTATGTGTACCCATAATACAGCACAAACACGTGTTTCACGCTTTATCCCGCAAAAACAGGAAAAACGCTGTTCTTCGTGAACTGCCGAATGCTGAACAAGAGACATTGCGTGACAAGTTGCGGAACTCAACGCCATACATTGGCACATTTTTGAACATTTTTTCAATAATAAATAAAACCAACGAAAATATTCAAACGAGAAATTTTTAATGTGAATAGTAATTTAATAAATAAGCAATTTCTCATTCAAACTACTTTCATTGAATACTTATATCTAGTTAAACTTATAGATATTATGGCATGTTTTTTATTTTGTCTGAAAATATCTAGACTGGTGGTGCCAAATTTTCTTGGAAGAAAAGGATTTCCTTTAATGAATTAACTTTGCACTATAATAGTTATTTACTCCTATTATAGTATATATAGTTAGTAGTATATTATAGCTTTCAGTGTAAAGATTTTCTTCGCCAAATAAGAAATCTGAGTATAAGCATTTTGCCTAAACTGCAAATAATAAACAATCACGTGACAT
This sequence comes from Heliconius himera, assembly GCA_021202915.1. NCBI lineage: Eukaryota > Metazoa > Arthropoda > Insecta > Lepidoptera > Nymphalidae > Heliconius > Heliconius himera. The sequence goes on from JAJHJA010001033.1 coordinate 6,107, forward strand.
TATTAAACTAAAAATAAATTAATGCAACAAAACGTTACTTTTTTAAAATTTGGTAACTTTTTAATAAATGCGTTTTTAAAATCGAATATAGCCTCAGTGTTGTAACGTTTTGCCTTTTAAAACTATTATAACATTTCTTCGACAGTCTTTACAGGGAATCAAACTCCGAGACGTCACTGGTCTGAAAAAATAAAATTATTGTTTTGTTAAAATTGCCTTCAAATAAATAATTACATTCAGGTCGGCAGCTTTGACATTTTAGGTGCTGACGCTGACAAGCTGACGATCGGGTTATTGAATGTCATTTAAGAAGAGATCTATTTCTTACAGAGGTTATATTTTTGGCAAATATTTTATTTACATTAAATAGACAATAAATAAGTTAATATATATATATATATATATATATATATATATATATATATATATATATATATATATATATATATATATTATATATATATATATATATATATATACAGTAATTGTAACAAACGTAATCTTTTATATAATATTATTATATATATAATATATTAAATATGTATAAAATATAAAACAATAAATCTCTCTTGATAAAGATTAAGGGGAAATTAAATTATGATATTTTCTTTTTAGTATAATAGAATAATATTATATAAAAGATTACGTTTGTTACAATTACTGTTTTAACTCAATAAATAAATATTATATATAAAGTTTTACTATTTCAAAGTGAATATTAGTATGTGAATAATATTATAAGTAGGTGATAAACAGTGTGAATACCCACAAGGTCAGGTTTATAGAGGTGCACGTGGGGCAGGAGGAAAGTGGAGCCAAGATCGCGTTCAGCCATGGTGTTTGCTTCCTAGATTGTTATTTACATACAAACATCAAAGTTATTGTGAATTAGTATACCAATTTATTATTTTTAAATTTTATTACAAAAGTATTTCAGTGACAGAAATTTATTTAAAAAAAACATGTATGCAAGATGTATAATTTTTTAAATAGTATTCTTCTTATTCATGCAACATTATGTAATATATATTATTTTACTATATAATAAAGTAAGTGTAAATGAAACATGCTAATTGTTTTATTTTTTACCTGATGTGTCAGTCTTGTTGAAGAAGCTGCTCTGCCAGTACTGGCAGGTAGGGTTCCGCCTACTGACCGCGCTTCTGATAGAGTACTAAAATGTGGGAAATATATAACTATGGTTCTATAAAGGAGTGGAGTTTTTTATAATTTCTCTACATAAAATAAAATAAAAGTCGATTTTATATTTTTTTAACTTTTTCGAATAGTATAAAAATATACGAGTACTAAACATAAAAAAAAAATATTTAGTAGGTTTACACTCTAAGCTGACAATAAAACTTACAATCACTTTTTCGTTATGATTGTGAATTCAAATCCAAATGACTTGTATCAAATCATCATGCGTATAATATCATTGAATAAGTAGTTAGTTTAAATATAGATTTAAATATCTATGAATTTTCACAATAAATAGTATTATAATATAAAAAATTCTGCTCACAGTTCACCAATACGCCGTTCTGCATCAGTCCACTCTGACATGTCCTCTTGACTGCAAAAACAATGTGTTGTCTCAAAAAGTAAAAATATAATTACATAATGTATGTGATAATGATCAAACGTTAATTTAAAATCTATTTCGTATTAAAAATAAATTCAAAATATATTTTCTATTATTACATATCATTTTAAGGCCATTTTTTTGAGGCCAGTCGTGGCGCAGAGGCAGAAAGTGTGACTGTAAAATCGACTAATTGTGGGTTCGATTCCCACTCTAAATGAAATATTTATTTACATTTATATTTTAATTTCTTCGCTCTGGTGTCGAGGTAAAGCGCGAGATTGAGTTCCGCCACTCAACACGTAATGCCTCCAAAAAAACTCGGCGGAAAGTGGGGAACGGCGTGTCTTAGCACCAGGTTCCCTCTGCCTACCCGGCTACTGCTGTGTGCGGGATACAGTGTGATGCTAAAGAAAATGGCATCATTTTGAGTCCACCGTGGCTGGATTACATCTGTGATAGCAACCGTTAGTTTAGGTTTTTATATTTAAATTATTTAAATTATTAGGTTATTATATTTAAATTATTTAAATTATTAGATTATTATATTTAAATTATTTTTATTTCTCCACTATGGTATACTGGAATTTCTTGGATTGTCTTAACACTAGGCTTATGTGCTTAAAAAGCGTAAATTTACTTTTTTCTACAAACCTATATGTTTTCCTCAATGTATCAAAACGAGATGCATCTTCTAAGTCGGTCTTATTAACAGATGACGCGTCGTCTCTGTCTTCCTTTACGGAGTCGTCGGGACGGATTGTTGTTGACACCTTGAAACCCGCTGACACTAGAGCACCTAAAAATATATATTTTAAATTTTAATATAGATTAATATTGTATTATTATTTAAGTAAAGATAAAAGAGTAATACATATTGCTAAATAATATTGTAAAATTCTACTAGCTTCTTATAAACATAGGTTCCAAATACTATAATATAAATCCAAATAGTGTTTACCTTTTATTTTATATACAAGTACATTCCCGCTAACAGCCTATTAAGCAAATTATCAGAAGAGGCAAAATCGTTTTTAAAAAACTATGAGTATATATAAAAGTTTTGTATCAATTTCGAAAATTAATTTGTTTTCATTACTATATATATGAATTTTATTCTTTTTACATTTTCAAATATATACATAAGGATTTTTTTCGTTATGTACATAAGATAAAAAATATATCTCGTGGGCAATATCTTAAATTGGAATACATCACAATATTTATCCGTCTATCGTCACAAAATTCATCAACAATAATTAAAAGGAACAAATTAAAATTAGTTTTACCTTGTTTCCCAGAGCGCTCTTTATTAATACTATAAGAAGATTCCATGCTATGTTTTCTACGCATCTGCAGAAAAGAAAAAAGAAAAATAAAATACCTATATATATGTGAATTTGATTAATAATTAACCTTAACCGGCGAAGTCTTTTAAGGTTTTTTTTGATTTTCACGTTTCATCTCGCAAAGAGTAGGGGGGACAGACAGACTAGTAATCAAGACGTCGGAATTGGCGACTTTGTGTTGAATAGCAGAACTCAACTCCGCAATTTGAGCAAATAAAAACGATCCATTCACACATTAATCAAGTTAGACGCAGTACTATTGTGCCGCAATTGCATTTCCTTTAATCATAATTAAGATAATTCGCTTGACTTTTTCTTTTTTTTAGCTTCACGCTGTATCCCGCACATAAATGAGTAGGCTGAGGAAACCTTACCTAAAACCTATTATTAAGACTTCGAGTGTCTTAACAATATCCCAGGTTCAGGTTCCCACTTTCCGCCGAATTCTAAAGGCATTGCTTGTTGAGTGGCGTTTTGCCTCGAGCGAAGAAATGTATATATTAGTTCATTTCCTCGAGTGAAAATCTAACACAACCTGTCGCGTTTATATCGTGGACCTTTTTAGTGTATTTAATGAAAGTAATTTGTAAATATATAAACACAACTCACCTCTTCAGCAGGATTTGTGACTCCTGATTCTAAGTAGCTGATAAGTTTTGCTTCACTACAAATTTCTGTGCTTTTTTTTCTTGTTAAGTTGTCCCGACTGGAATAAGATATATTAATTAAATTATTTTAGTTATTTTCGCACATGCTTTTTTTTGAGTCCCGCATTTTGAGGGTTAGCTTGATGTTGATAAGAAAAGAGTCCGGAGAAAAATAAAATTATATTATGTACAATAAGGTCATAAAGACACCAATATGTTGGTTAGCATGAGGAAGATATGAAACGTAAAAAAATTACACAATGGTAATGAGGTTAAATTCCCAACTTGTAATACTTATATACGAGGTTCTAATTTAGTGCAAAAGAACTTCATATTACATTGTATTATTTTTATTATTGTATTTATTTTTTAAAATAATTTCGTGCAGTTTAGAATCTGTACAGTAGTCACAGACACTATTTTAGTTACGATGTTGGATACATTTCTCCATTGAATGTACTACTAGGAAGTTATTTTTAAAAGCTTTTCCTTTTCTCGTTTAACTGTAGAAACTAGTTGATTTATAATTAAACAATTTATAAGAAATTTTAATTTAGTAAAAAAAATATATTAACCTATCGGAGTGTAAAGGGTGCAGACGAGCGCGTGGTATCATGAGCGCGGGCGCGGGCGGCGGCGGCGGCGCGTGCGCAGGCGGGTCTGAAATCACTGTTATTTTCTTGCTACAGGATGACCGGGATCGTGACTGAAATAAAAAATATATATGTAGTTATATGTGTATAATAATCGTTGAAATTAATTTACTCCTTCAGACCTCAATTTCTACAATAACTTTTTAGCTTCATGCTGTATCTCGCATCCAGTGTGGTAGGCAAAAGTTGTTACGATACTTTGATGCCATTAAGACACTTCCGTTCCCCAGTTTCCACCGAATTCTGAAGACATTGCGGAGGAAATCAAAATATTAAATCATGTCATTATCTCGCGTGAGAACCGAATCCAGAATCTGTCTCGTTTACAGTCGCACGCCTGTGCCCCAACTGCGCCCTACCACTGGCCTTATCCACATACCAATTTTGTTAAATAATGTTACATTACGTTACTAAGACGTGTTCTTAAATAATGCTATCAAATAAAATGCATGTACCACGGATTAAACATATTGCTGTTGTAAACATATCAAAATAACATACATTACAGTTACTTAAAAAAAGCTGTTTGAAAATACAATTTGCATCCTTGAACAGATTTCATTTTGATTAATCATTTGACATAAATATTTATTTATTATGTATAGTTTTGTTTCCATATTATTTAGCACCAAATCCGCTTACACTTACACCGACTTATCTTTATATTGCAAATTACTTACTTTGGTCGCTATATAAGGTAGAGATGCGTTTTGGACACTACCCGTTTCAGCCGTTTCCATTCTTTCAGCTATCAGCGCCCGTCTATCTGCTCTTTGCTTAGAAGGTAAATTTCCCTGAAATTATCCAATTATAATGTTATATTGTAAACCTTGTGTTGGTATATCTAATTTTATTTGATAAACTATACCCACAAATATTAACGTTTTTTTTTTAAATTATGTTATAATATTTTAAAAAGTAATATTAAGTAAGTTTAATTTTTAATGAAGTAATATAGTATTAAAATACTTATTAAGAACACGTATAAAAATTTGAAGGTAGCGGTATCTTTTTGTACGTTTTCTAAATGTGTATTTTAAGTTGTAACTGTGGAATAACACTTAAAATAGTATTAAAATAGTTACTTGACTTTTTTAGTATAATTAAATACTTTATTGAACTTCAAAAATATATACCTACTAAAAATGTGTATATTAAGTACCTGATGCATGGAAGGCATGCCTTGCATACAACCAATTACGAAGGTTTGTGTCGTAGGATTTTTCGGACTGCAGCATCTCTTCGAAGCCCAAATAGTAACTGCTAATATTATAACAGCCCCAACTACTGTCACTGTTATAAGCACCGCTGAAAAATATAAGTTTATGTATATGAAAAAGTGATAATAGAAATCTATCAAAGTGATGATAGGAACCTATCAAAGTGATGATAGGAATACATCTCCATTCACATTAATATACATCCATTATCCACTTTCTGAAAGTATTGTGTGTGGAGCAGTGGAACCGCGCCTTGCCTCGTTACCAGAGCGAGAAAATAAAAATATTAAATATTTAATTTCCTTGAGTGGGAATTGAACCCATAACCTGCCACACTTACAGTACCACGTTTGTCATGCTGCTCCACGACTGGACTCAAATTCATACTAACACACATAGTACTTATACTCAATATCTCAATGGGAGCAAACGTGATGGATGTGGGTTCGATTTCAGCGATAAAATCGATACAGCAAGAGAACTTTGCGTTAAGACATTTCGTTCGCTAATTTTTAAAATATTGAGTGATGAGTGGCGGAACTCAATGGTGCGTTTTGTCATGTTACCGGAGCGAGACCACAAAAAAATAAATCAGCATCATGAGTGGGAATCAAATCTATAACCGTCACCTTGACAGTTAGACGCTGTACCGCTGCACCACGGCAGCCTCAATAAAAATCTTAATTATTTTATTTAACAAAATAAATGAAAAATCAATAAATTTTATTAAAATTTAATTAAACTATCACAAAAATATAATCAACAATAAACAAAAAATGCAAGTATAACTAGTGCGAAACACAATATTACAAATACCTTTCAGATTGACCTGGCACGTCCGACCGGCGTACCACTTGAAACATTCACAGATCATAGCACTTTCTCTTTCGAAGCAAGTGCCGTGATAGTTACAGCCCCCGCAGCCTACTGTGTCAGCTGAGATAAAAAATTGGTTATTTACATATTTTTTTTTTTAAATATTAAGTTGTAAAGAAATATAAATGATAAAGAAATACAATAATCACTTAATATTCTTAAAGTGTAATTATAAAAAATGTGATGTATTATATTCCATAATTTTTTTTTAGCTTCACGCTGTATCCTGGGAACCTAGTGTTGAGTCACTCTTTTCCATTAGACATTATTGTCCTCAACCCCGAAACGAACCTCTCAATTCCCGAAGCATTGCGTGTTGAGTGGAGGAACTCAACACCACGTTTTACTTTATTACCAAAACGAGACTAAGTTCCCATTATCCCGCTATGTTCTAAATTATGCGTATCACATTTCTAAAAAAATATTTGAAAGTTTCAAGTTATTTATATTTTTATATAATATTTATAAAAGGACTTAACCCGGTTTAATGTGATTTTACAAATACAGAAGACACAAAAAGACAAGACAAAAAAAATAATAATAATATTAATACAAAATTAGCCGAATTTATTTAATATAATATAATAAAGACTTTATTTAAATATCAGTAGCAATTGACGTTCCGTTCTCTCTGGCTACTCTGGTGGATAAAGCGTGAAACTAAAAAAAAGGGATAAAGAAAATAAAAAAAAGATGTACTTACATGAACAAATTCTGCCGGGATACAAAGTATTAACGCTAAGATCAGCAAAGCCTTCTAAGCAACTACAAGTATAAGTGCCGCGAAGATTGAAACACATCGCGTGTTCTGAACAGTCATGGAATTGTCTGCTAGTACATTCGTCGAAATCTATAAAAATATTTGAGTAAATTATGATTTTTTAATTATTTTATACTGTATCTCGCACATAGCAAGGGACATAGAGGGAACCTCAAAATCTATGATATCGTATGTATAGTATGTATAATTTATACTTATAAACTTTCCTTATTTTTTATATTTAATTTTGTTTAAACAGGCAGGCGTATCCACTACGCTTTAAAGTGACACTAAATAGTCAATAATATTTTTATATATGTATATATATAATACTATATACAGTATTTTATAATATCATATATATAGTATTTCATTATTTCTTTCCAGCGGTAAGCACCGCGACCAATATGGAAAATATCAAAATAAAAGGATCGGAGTGATCTATCACTAGCTCACTTTTTAAAGAAACGTATTATATCGCAACTTCCGATACCAAAAAATATTACAGACTTAGAGTATTATGTAAGATTGACGTACCGCTGACATTTAGTCTATCCATTAATTCTTCTGCTGCGTGTACTTCCGTTCCTCCAAGACTGTAATTATTGTTTCGCAAATATTTCTCTATAACTTCTTTAAGTCTACTTTCATGTGCATTGTCGGACAGCTGGAAATTTAAAATATTATATTATATTGTATTACGATTGATCCCTGAAGAAGACAAATATAGTACGATGTAATTTGATTAGCTTTTCTTTTTTTACCTTCAAACTCTATTCTTAGCGGTTTAGTGAGAGAGAACGGAGCGTATATTAAAAATATAGAAAATGGGTTGAGCATACTCAATCCATTTTCTATATTTTTAATATATTAAGGCCCTAGAGTTGATGGATTTAAATATAAAAAATTAGAAAGAAAATATTTATCTGTACCTGTACATAAAAGTCATTAATGACACCCGTATATGGTTCACCTCGAGGTGGGTTTATTTCAATAGGATAGAATCCACTTATATGCACTCCATGATATACATCTCGCAAATCTGACTGCATTACCATTCTGTTAATTCCTTCATGACTGGCAACAGCTAAGCTATGATATTCTTTAGTGGAATTATTGGAAAGGCTCGAGTGGAATTTAAGACGCTCTTTACCTTGAGATCCAAGAGCCAACCTAACGGAATATGTATAAGTAGCTGAAATAAATTAAAAATAAAAGTATTAGCTCAACTTATGTTAAAATAATTGTTGTACGGTTAAAAAATCTTACGTTTGCAGGGCCTGTCTGGGAACATTCTAGCGAAACCAGGTCTGCAGACACATTTCATTACACCGTCGATCCGTTGACATCTTTCGTTTCTAGAAGCTTTACAATCTGGTTGACATTCCTTTCCATATCCTGCTCCTATAATCGTTCAAATTAAAATATACAAATTGTGAGATTATAAAAAAATAAAAACCAAAGTTTCGTATCTGAAATACTTGCCGATAGGATGTCCAACATTTGTTGTCTCTGAGTACGGTGTCCCAGCTAATAATATTTCTCCGAATAAAACTTGAGATACTCCATTACTGTTTACTTGTTCGTTGCGTGTAATACCATCGTAATCGCCTGTATCTATATCCGTGGCAGGTGGGGATTTACCACCATTTTGCGATTTATTCATGACTACAAAGAAAGTATCGTTATCTTTTTCTTCGTCGACGTCAATTTTTTGAATATTCTCAGTAGCATTGTTTTCTTCATCTCTTATTATAAAATTATCACGCTCTTCAGAAGACATACTAATGTCATCGAGAGCAATTTTTGTTATAGAAGTTGAACTTAAAACTGGGGTTGCTTCAACTTGAGGAATTCGGACATGCTTAGTAACAGTTTCTACAATAGTTGTTGGTTGTACTTGAGTGTATATTTCGGTTACCACATCAACTATTGTTGATGTATGGATATTTGTAAGAACAAGAGTTTCAGTAATGGCACCTTCTGATTGACTTAGTAAACTTGTTTCTGTGTGCGTTACTGTCAACGTGTGGGTTAAGTTTACATAACCAATGCTCGAAATAATTTGTGGTGGTTCTGATAAAGTTTTAGTAAGTGTAATGATTGTTGTTTTAAATTCTGTCTTAGTGGGTATTATCTCGTCCGAAATTTTGATTTCATTGCCGCTGTAATGAGTTTTATGGATATTCGACTTATCAGTAATATCTTGACTAACAGTTAGAGTGGATGTAATTGTTCTTTCAATAACAGAAGGTAACAGCGGTACCAGAATAGATGTTTGATTTTCATTAAGAACTTCAGTCGGTCTAATATAATCTTCTTCTAATGATGATTCTGAACTTTCAATTACGCTTGTCGGTATAAAATTTAAAGGCCTAGAAGGTACCGGCCGAATATTTTTTTTGATTGAAGTTATTCTAGTAGGGTGAGATATTTCAGGACGAGACAACGTTCTTGTAGGTTTAATAATTTGTGTAATTTTAGAAGGTGGCTTGAACCTATTCGTAGCAGTTTTTTTATCATCACTACGTATTGGATATGGTTTACGAGTTCTAATTTTACTTCCAATTGTTACTTTCGATCTATCTTTAATAATATTGTTCTGACTAGTCTCTGGAGATATATTTACTCTTTCTATTGATTCAGCATCTGTAGCTGAAGTATTACTTAATCCTTTATCTATTGACAGCCTGGTTTTATTGAAATGTGTTGACACAGTTAATGTTTTTTGTGTGATAGGTTTTTCGTAACTAACATTCATTACTTCACTCGACGTTTCATATTCGTTAGAGTTAAATATATTTTCAGATGAATTTTCTAATAAAACGTCAGAGTCTAATGTTTCAGATGGTATCTTAGCATCTGGGAAATAGACAGATGGTAAATCGTAAACATTTGTTGGGAATTCTATGTTAGAAGACACTAACCAGCTTGTAGAAACTGGAGTTGGGAAAATAACATTTGTAGTCGGTGAAGCATTTGAAATTTGCATAGACATATTATCTATTGATGCTGTAACAGATGGAATATCTCTTGGAGGAGGCAGCAAATGCGAAGATGGTTGATCACGATTTATATACGGTCTTTTTATTTTATTCACTATGTCAAATGTTGGTCTATAAGTAGAAACATCATCTTTAGTAATTGGCTTCCGAGGCGGTCGTTGTGTAGTTTGCTTAGGCTGTAAGGTTCTTGGAGGCAATGTTCGGTAAGGCGGTGATGTTCTAATAGATAAAATGGGTCTGGAAGTTGCAGGCACTCTTGATGTATATTTTGGAGGTGACGTTTGTGGAGGAGGTGGACTCATTCCCATTATTTCTTGCATAGTTGATAATTTGAATTTGTAATTGTCATCTATAATGGGAGGAGGTGGTGACAAATCTACAATTTCACTAGAAGAAATATTTAATTCTATATCATCTCTAATTGTAAATACTGGCATGGTGGTTTTTTCATTCACTTCTATAAGCAAAGGTTTTTTATCTTGAATATGGATTGTTGATGTAATAATATTAGATCCGTTTCCAAGTTTAGTACTATTTTTAAAGTTAGAGCTAAATGGCTTTTGATGTTTGTTGTAGTTGGATTCGATATCTTTTAACTCTGAAGGTATTCTTGTAGTAATAGGACGGCTGGTCGATGAGGTGTACATTTCTTCACCAATATTTAGATCCATACTATCTTCATACGATATATTAGTATCATTTTCCATTAACTGATTTATTTGCCAGTGTGGTTGTTGTAATTGATGATCCAAAGGCAGATTCGTATTTGGAGTAAAGGGCCTTGGTTTTGTATAAATATTCTGATCATAAATGGGCTTAATATTATTAGAATGAAAAGAAGTTCTATTTTGAGTTGCAAATGGTTTTTCTGTTTGGCCTCCAGAACTATACTTCACTAGCTGAAGATCTTGATTTTTCTTATACATATTTGCAGTAATATTAGGAAAAGAATTTTTACTCATATTTATAGATGACGTGATGATTGGAACTTTCATTGATTCTGAACTTACTTCGCTATCAAATTCAGTATCTTCAGATCCATCTTCGCCATCGAAAATTTCATCAGCTGTTTCGTAAATTGTTTTTATTGGCGCCAAATAACTAGAATTAATTGAAGTTTTCTCATAACTGTTCGCTTTCGTTGGTATATCATAAACTTTTTGACCGTTATTTAAAATTGCTGGAATATAGTTTTGTTTTACATTGATAGTTGATATATCTGAGTTTTGAATTTCACTTCCTTTTGAAAAAGGCTTACCTACATTAAAATTATTTATCGGTCGCTTATGATTTTGTACCCAAAATTCTGTTGGAGGTTTACCTACAGTTGCAATTTTTTCGCCGAATTTTGGTAAGTTATCGCTATTTGTATCATATCTAAGTGGTATTATTTTACGAGTCGTAACTTCGACTTTAATATTTTTTAAATTTTCTTCGTTAAGAACACTAGCATACCAACCATGAGAGTTAGTTGAAATATTTGGAAGAAATTGGGATGGTCGTTCGCCTGCTTTAGGTTTTATATTCATGTTAGGAATGCTGAATGGATATGATGGCTTTGAATTCTGTTGATTATTGAAATCTTCATTAATTATAGGAAAATTGGCATGACTGTTTAGAATTGGTGGATGAATATCGTTTTTGTTTGTCAATTTTTTTTCAATAATATTTTTTTGATTATAATCCAACTGATTCGCAAATATACTTGTTGTATTAGAGCCTCCTTCCGATATTTTTTGTTTATAACTGTTAATGTATGAAAGTGACTCATGTCCTTCGTCATCATGTATAAGTGAGGGATGTCTTTTTCCCTGCAATGCCACACTTTCATATTTTGCAGGATCATCCTCTACCCTAATCGCAAAATTTGTTCCTATAGGAATGTCTGCATTTATCTGTCCATTAAGTGAAGTGGTTGTGATCGGTACTGATATACTCGAACCAACGATATGTCCTGTAGGACTATCACCAGCTACATTAGTAGCCGTATTTAATGTAACCGTATAGGTATTATCTCGGTTATTTGTTGGAAGGTTTGACTTATTTTCTGTTTTATAAGATACTGGTGTATTACTCGTTTTCTTTAATTGATTACTTGGATTTAAAGGTAAATTAGATTGGGATCCTTCAATGATTGTTGGCGGTGGCATATTAATTGTATACGTTGGTGTTGGATAATTATTTGGCATCTGCGATGCAAAATATATTTCTGATGTTACTTTCGGAGGAAGTTGATTTGATACAGGATGTTGAATATTTATAAATACATTACTGTCTACTGCCGGTTTGGTATGGGCAATTGGTCGTTGGTGATATTTATTCTTATCATGTGGAGTATTTTGATTATATTGTTGTTGAGGTGGCGGCGGTGGAACTGCTAGATAATTTTCATATTCCTTATCAATATTACCTTTTCCTTCTTTAAGATTACTGCTTATCTTTTTCTCTCTTAAATGTTTTTCATATTCTTTGTAGATTTCAGGATTATAGGCAGTTATTTGCGGACCTACCCGAACATATGTTTCTTGATTACTTGTAGGTGGAGGTATTTTCGTAAAATCTCCTGGATGCTTATTGTCACTCCATTTTACTTTAGGGTCGTTATGTCCATTGGATTCTTTATAAGAAAAGGAATTTTTTGTTTGGCTAGCAGTACTCATTGTTGATTGCACCAAAAATTGATTTTTATTTGGAACCACATTGTGAACATTCGTCATCTGTGGTGCATCTATACTAAAACTACCAAAATAGCCAGGTTCCGGATATGGTAAAGGATCATCTATATAATCTCCAGTTTTATGAGGTTCAGAAGAACCAGCAAATACCAGTGCTGTGGAACTACCATGTGGAATCAATACATTGGCAACTCTAGATGGTTGTATATCAACTAAAAGTGGCTTATTAAGAGTATCAGAATATTCACCTTCTGTGGTTATTTTAGTGCTAACAATCTCTGATGAACTTGGGCTATTGTCGGGAATATCTTGATCTTTACTCTGATCATGCTTGTAAATTAATTGAGCTTCTTTTAGAACTGGCAATTTAGATATCGGTGGTATATAATCGAAGAATGCTGGTCTACCATGATTTACTAATAAAGGTGTGTTAGCTTTTCTAAGCCCAGACTGCTTATTATATTCATGTTGAGCATTTGTACTAGGTGGCAAACGAGAAGACCCTGGATGTTGATTGAAGTTGTCAGTATGAATGTAACTTCCTTGTGGTCGTACATTTTTATTCAATTTAGGTTTAGTTTTAGGCACCTCAGGTGGCCGTAAGTCAAATGAATCATCTACTATAGGCTTATCATTCAGAGGTTTTTCCTTAGTTATATAAAGTTCATTATTGGCAACGACATTATCTATAAGTGGCGGATGAACGTTATTTTGTAATTTTATACCACTAGCGACTAAAGTTAATGGTCCTCCTACGGCTGGTTTTCCAACAATAACATCAGAATTAGCAGTAATTATTTCCCCTGGACTTATGGGTATGCCACCATTTACTAGTGGACTTTCGTGAACAATCTTTGGTCTGATAAGATGAGATATAGGGTTCTTATGTTCAGCTGCCCAAGCAAAATTTTGATGTAAAGTTACGTTTGTAAGGCCAATTTGAGATTCAGAGGCTTCCATTTCATCTACAGGTATGTATATTGGAAAACTACCTACTTTAGACTCAATATTATTATCAACTCTTTTATTTGCATTATAGGACGTTACTTTAGTTGAGGGATTAATGGTACTTGATGAAAGTGAAGTTTTATTTATTTCTTGGCGTTTCATAAATCCACCTGTCATTTTTTCAATAACTGGAGCTAGTTGCGAAAGTCCTTTTATTCCCAATGAACCTAATTTTATTAGTTCAGCAACAACAAATTTATTTTTGTTTATTTTTTGTGGTTTATCTGGCTTTATTTTTTCCGACGTTTTGTTTGTTGGAGAATTGTTAATTTTTGCAGGAATCGGCGCTTGTTCATTTGTAAGTAGGTCACTATTCTCTACAGAATTTGAAACTTTCTCATCAGAGAAATCATTTACCTGTGTATATTTTTCTACAATTCTATCCGTAGGTGGTGGAGCTTGAGAGCTACTTTCATATTCGTAAGGATGATATAGTGTAGACTCGATGACATTTTTGTGAGCTGTCTTTGTATTTGTTGTAATGAATTTGCTACTTTTTGAATTATACTTTTCAGAATTTGGAATAGAAGATTGTTTGTTATTCGTATATTTAGTTTTCAACATTTCCGTTTGTGTATGACTGCAAGAACAAGATGTAGTACAAGATGCATGATTTATTTCTGATGGTTGTATAATATCAAAATTTTCTTGTTCAGTATCAATCCTTTTTTCAATTTTTGGAATGTTATTAAAAAATATATTCGAAGCCACTGAAGGTTGTATGGTTTTTACTTCCATATACTTTGTCTGAAAATAAAAATAATTCTTACTTAGATATTATATTATTGAAACGAAATTTATTCTTTTTAATGACTTAAATATATGAGGGTCATCGGGAAAATAATTAATTGAGATGTTAATTAATACTTATGTTAGAAATCCGAAGTCTGTACGTGGGTAGTTAAGTTTTGGAAAATACGTTAATACCTATAAAATTAACAATTAGTCTGTGGGTAAGAGGTATATATTGTAGGGCCTTGGAACCCAGGGCTATAAGGGTTCATCTTTAAAAGTGGGTCCAAACGAGTAACTCTTACTTTAGTAGGTTTCAAATCAGCCATGACATCAGTGGCATATAGATTTGTAAGTGACTCTGTTGTGACCACCGAAACTATAGTTTCAAATGTTGAAATAGCGCTTCTTTTATTTTGAACTACTGTGGTAAGGTAAGTGTATGTAGTCATACATGTCTTGATAATGTAATTGTGCTGCATCAGCTGATGCAAGGGAAATAGCGCATTCATATGTTGCTGGTGTATAATTGTAGCGGTTGCTGACGACAATAACGACTTATTCGGTGGTGTCGAACTGACACGAATGTTGAAACTTTTCGATGAAGGTAAAGACATAACTTTAAGTTTTCTCTGAAGAAGAAAGATACGAGAGTAAATAATGTATTAATAAAACAAATTTAGTTTGCTAAATATTTTAAAAGATTTCTTATTATAAATATTTATATAAAATGCAAGAATTGACCAATTCTAATTATAAATTATTTTGATATATCCTATCAACATATCATACTATATAAGTTATATTACCTTTTCTTGTTTTCCATCCGAACTTTTATCCCTTACTAGAACTTCAACACCATTTGACATGACACGTGTAGCCAAATTTTTTAGTTTTCTTTGATCATCATTTCTATGCTCTACATCAACATCTCTTCCTGGCCTCCATGGTGTATTATCGTATACTATAGCATTTGTATTAAAAGCTGAAAATTTTAAGTAGCATTTACACAAAATTCAATGTCGACTATATACAACTTTTTAAATAAGTTTATTCCTACAAAAATAAAAAGACAAACGCTTATTCCTAATTTAATCATTACTAATTTAAATATAAAACAGATAGAATTAAATAGAATGTTAATATTTTTTATTCTTAATACTTTATTGAATAACAAGTATATATTTAGTAAATTATGTGTACCAAAAATATACAATAATTGCATTCGTGCATCTACATATATTGAAAACTATAGTGCAACTAATACTTACCCTACTTTATATAGATAGTTAGTAATTTTACATTAAACGACGCTTTATTATCATCAAAACTATTACACAACAAATAGTTGTAAAAAAACTTGATTAGTTTGTTAATTTCATAAAAACAAATTTACGAGAGCTAAACTATTCTTAATATTTACAAGCTTTTAGTAATGTTACTAATTCCCAGATCACTACTTTTTACAAAATTAGACGTTCAAAAAACCACAATTTTAACTGTAAATAACTATTAATATACAATTTGTGATTCAATAATCTAGTATTCAAAATCAAAAAGCAGTAATTTTAAGAACATCTAAATATACATTATAGTATTAATATATTATCAGATAACTGACTCACCTCCCTAGACGGTTGGTGACGCGGAATGTGGGATAGAACCATCCAATTGGATCTGAGATCTTCAAGGGAACTCCACTCAAGTCTCTCAGTCATGTTCAGTTGTAGTACAAGTCAAATGTTATTTATTCATTGTTTTTATTTTGTATTTAAATTTGAAAGTTTTAATATTAAGACATCAAAAAAGTTATATAAAAAAATAATTTATAATATTTTATATAACAATACTTCATAACAATAATTCATATTAAGTTAGAAGACTTTTTAAAGTTATTTAAGCTTAAATTTATGTATTAAAATATAGCTCTCGATATTTTTTATAGTCTTTTACGGTAATGGTCAAGGAAATTGACGGTAAATAAAACAAAACACATATTTTAATTACAATTTATTATTAACATTTTAAGTCGTAATTTGCAATTTACAAATGAAGCATGTCGAGTATTATAAAATATTTATATTAAGAGTTATATCTAAATTAATTAAGTAATTCTTAGGCAGTGATTAGATATATTCTTACCTAACATTTCCTTTTGACGATACATTTTCATATAATATGGTAACACGTCAATAACATTTTTTGGTGATCTTAAAGAATACCTATTAAAACATTGGAATTCCTATCTACAAAATCAAGTACAAAAAAAATTGTATCTAACACTAAATGCTAAAACTATAAGGCACTATTCATAGTTAACTTACTATGATACAAAGTAAATAAATAACTAAATCATTACTTTACAGACCCAACCAGTTGTTCGGGCTCACGAGACATCATCAATGGAACTTTGTTTTGAATATCTAAGTGTGGTCGGTGATTCTAATTTGACGACATAAGTTGGAGACGCATTGTTATTCACGTGTTCACTTACTTTACCAACTATACTTTCTAAGCTTTGCGTTTCTGTTTGTGATGGGGTAGGAGTATTTGCTAAATACTTATCCATATCAGACATTATAGAATTTTCTAAAACATTGTCTCCTTGTGAACTTACAAGTTGGTCTATAGATGGCAAAATCGATGGCAATATTTTAATATCTTCATAATAGATGGCTTCCCGCTTTCGAACAACTTGAGTGTCATCAGAGACGACAGTTGACAGCACAGTACTAAACTCTCCAGGATGTTTACCTGACACATATAATGTCACTACACTTGTTAATTTAGGTGGAGTTGGTTTTTGCGCACGTTGTTTGCTTTTTCTCCGAGTAGGAGCCGGTGACGGAGGTGGAATATCTTCTCCACTATCTTGTATATCTTCTGCAAAGTCTTCATTACTGCTCAGATCTGATAATATGTTTGGTTTGGGACTGTTACTATATATGTCATTATTCAAGTTGTTATTAGGTACTAAATTATTTTGTAGTAAGCCAAGATCAGACGGAGCTAAGCCAAGTAATGGATTAGCTGTTTGTAGAGATAGCGCCTGCTGCTGTTGTTGCTGTTGTTGTAAAAGTAACGGCAGTAATAAAGAGTTGTACTGAGGAGAAGGAGCTAAAACTGTTGGGGTAGTAACAACTGTTTCGGTTATAAATTCAGTAGCAGTTATTACATTGGTTGTTGGATCAGATATTGTCGTTAATATCTTAATACCTCTAAAAGTGATAGGAAGAACTTTTTCTCTTGCATCAGTTACTGTTGTGACATAAGTTGTAGACCTAGTTTTGTACTCAGTTACCGGTGTTTGTACTATAGGTTGTTGAGGTAATAATCCCTGCCCTTGTAATGCTAGTAATGGATTTATCGCAGGCTGTTGGTTTCCTAATAAAAGTTGTGATAAAAGTAAGTTAGCTAAAGGCACATTTGCATTAAGTTCAGGTGCTATAGTTTGCACGACGGGCTCGACATTGTAAACAGTACTGGGTAAAACATGTGAAAAAGATGTTTTGCGACCTCTTATTGTTGTTGGAGTAAAGATGATTGTGGTTGTAGGGGTTTCATGTAAAACATACTTAGTTATTTTTGTTGCACCATTTTCTGCCAATTCTGTAGACTCAGCTACAAGAACTAACTGTTGAGCACCAATAGGACTAAGTGATGTCGATACCTGATTAAGTAATAAAGTTTCTGCGCTAGGTTTAGCTGTCAAAAGATTTTTATATTCTGTAATCTTTCCATTTACCACCGGTATTGTTACTTCAAACGGTATCTGATGTGTTATGGTAATTTTGCCATCATTTAAAATATTATCATATTTATTATATCTCTCTCCACTTAAATTTTCAAAGGAATTTCTTTGTCTGCTAGAGGCCCTGCTAGTTGTCGTTCTTGATCTTGATCTGGAGCTTGTCGTCCTAGGACTAGATCTTGATGATTGTGTTGACTTACCACTAGTTAAGCGTGGTGCTTTTGGTCTTGATGAAAGCGTTGTAGTTCTCGAATTAGTTCTCGTCTTTCCCCTTCTGTATGCTGGTGCCGAAGTAGTTGTTGTTCTACTGCTATCTCCTCTTACAATAAACGGTTGCCTGGATGAAACCTTCGGAGCTGATGCAGTTGTAGTTCTGCTACTTCCGGCACGTGAGTTATAACGTCCAGATTTTTGTTTTGGAGTAACAGGTGTAGGAGGTTCTGTTTCAGGTACAGGTTCGGGTCTGCGAGTACTTGCTGATTTGACTCCAGGTCTTCTAAAATTATTATATTTTCTGTTACCATAATCAACCTGACGCTTAACTCGTCTTTTAAATGCAAAAGGTCGTATCTGCACGGCGTTTTGGATTCTTTTTGTTGATGAAGCTATAGGGGAAGCCACCTGTTGTTCTTTTCTGTCTGATGATTCATAATCATTATCTTCTTCGAATTCTTCTTCATCTAATAATTCCTCATCTTCTTCATTTTCTTCATTTTCTCTTAGTTCTTCTTCTGGCTCTGGTTCTGGTTGCTTAAAAAGATTTCTTCTGGGGAAAAGAGAATTTGTTGGTCTTTGTCTACGTAATGCAAGTAGAGGATTTGAGGTGGAACGTGTAGTTGATCGTCTTGTTGTCGTGGTTCTACCACGTGTTGTTAAGCTTCGCCTTGAGGAAGGTGTTGTAGACCTTGGAGTTATCGCTGTACCTGGCTGTCGAACGACCGGTGGTCTTCTAAATCTAAGCAAAGGATTATTCGTAGTTTGCCTGCTTTGGGATGCTTCAGTAAATTCATCTAGAGATTCTGTGGCATTTTCTTCCTGTTGAGTTGCATAAGTTTCAGATTCATTTTGATCTGCTGGAAGATAGCTTATTATACTTGATTGTCTACTTCCACGTAATCTAGATGAAGCTGTAGGACGTATCCTAGGAATTGCAGATCGACTTGCGTAATCTAAGCTGTTGCTTCTAAGTGAACTCGATCTAAATCCTGTCCTCCTTGAAGTTGGAGAAATACTTCCTCCTCTAGAAAATCCTCCAGCACGTGAGGCAGGAATATTTGCTGATAAATTTATTGTTGGACTATTACGTCCGGGGAATCTCCTTCCAGCGCTCGCTGATCCAGCCACAGCAGCTTGTTTCCGATTACCGTTATAAGCACCTGTAGGTCTTACTGATTTTAACGTAGGAGTAGCAGTGATCGTTGGAGTAGAATCTGCTCGAGTAATTGTGGTGGCACTGTTTGGCGTACCTACACGCTTAGGACTAAATGTTGGTCTATTCCTCGAAGCAAATGGAATAATAACAGGAGTGAATGAAGGTTTTTTAGTTGTAAATGTCAACCGACTTTTCTTTTTAGCATTAGATTCATCTTCTTCGTCTTCTTCTGTTTCAAATTGTGATTCAGTTGCTATTTCAGATTCAGCAAGTGAACTCTCTATTACTTCAGGAGTAGGGCTAATAATAGACTCCTCCGTAGTCGTTGTAGATAGTGCAGTACTTGAAGAAGATGGCTCTTCAACTAAGGTCTTATTATCACTTGTAATTATTGTTGAATCACCAGATATGACAGCAACTTGAGAAAAAATAATTTTCTTTTCTGCATTTGCTTTAGGTGTACTATTTTCTAGAGGTTTAACTTCTGCAAATAGATTATCAATATATGTTCCTTGTAATACGGTTTGGGATATACTGGACAATTCAGGTAATTTCGTAGCTTGTATTTCTTCCTTTATTTTAGTAGGAATGACGTGAGGCTTTTCATCTTGAATTAAATTTTTATCTACGGCGCCACTTGGTACTTTTCTACCTAACTGATTATCTTCAACTACTTTCGTATTATCAACGATATTAGTGACAGTTTCTAGGCTGCTTCTTATTTGAGATGTATTACCGGCATAAAATGTTGTAAAGTAAGTGTATGTTGTATAAAATGTAGCTTTTCCATCATCTTGTTCAAGGCTGTCATCTACTAAAGAAGGCTTTATTGCTACTTCTAAGTCTTTAGGCGGTAGAACACTTACAATATCTATTGGTGTAGTATCTATAGGACTTATAGTGGGTATTGATTGAACTGAAGGTGTAACAACATTAGAAACGATCTCCTCACGACTTGTTATTGTTGTCGATTTATCTTTATATAAAGTTGTCCAATAAGTGAAAGTTGTATAATAAGTTATCGGCAGATTATTTTCTTCTTCGGGTTCTGTTTTCGGAGTAATTGTTTCTGTAACGACATTTGTTATTGTTTCGAGGCGACTTTTTACCTTACTAGAATCTTTTCCTATGTACATCGTAGTAAAGTAAGTAAATGTTGTGTAACTAGTTTGTAGTAGTAGTGTAGGTGATGGAAGAATTTCATCAATATTACTCTCAGAGCTTATTTGGTCATCAAGAACATTATTGTTGTCTAAAAATTTTGTTTCTCCTTTGGAAGAAGAAGACTTCACATCCGTAACATATGAGTTTTCAGATATAAGTGGGTTGGATTCTACGCTAAACAACATATCTACTTCAATAGGAGACGGCTGTGGATTCTCAATGTCCTTATTTTCTGATACTTGTTTTTCTTCCATTGTGACGCTACTTTCAAATGATGAATTTTCATTAGTACTATCTTGTGCCATTCCTTTGATTTGCATACAATTTCTAAAATCAAATTGTGCCCTTGTATTTTCATTTGGTAGTTGGTTAGTTTTTGTAGGCTTTAACTCATCAGGACCAACATAATTAGTATACACTTCACTCCTGCTACAAACATTTGCATCAGAACCTACATAAATTGTAGTAAAAAATGTATATGTAGTGTAGTAAGTTTTAACAGAGTCAGGCTTGATGCTAGAAACTAAGTCATCGTCTAGTAATGGAGTTGGAGTTTGTGAACTATAAGATCGATTAATTTCAACCGATTCAATAACATCTTTATTTTTAACTAAATCAATGATACTATTTATTGCAAAAGATTCGGTAGGCTGAACATCAGCCACACTGGTTGGAGCAATATCATCATCGAATGCGCCTAGTAATGATGGATCAATTTTAGATAAGTCCACAGTAGAAGTTATTATATTTGTGACTACTGATTTATGGCTTTCAATACTGGAAGTATGATCTCCAAAGAATGTGGTAAAATATGTATAGGTTGTATAAAGCGTTTTATATATAAGATCTATTTCATTTTCAGAAACATCGTCATTTATTATGTTAAGATTTTCAGTTGGTGTGTGTTCTGTACTAACAGAAACTTCAACGTGACTTTGACTTGTTGAAATTCGTTCTGTAGTTGATGTTTTATCTTCTACAACGTGTATATCTTGCGAGTTTACAGATTTATCTTCTTGAGTTGAAATTGATTCCTCTTCCTCAATTAAAGTTTGAATTTTTTTTCCCATTGGAGTAGTCTTTTTTGGGCTTTCAGTGTGAATTTCTAGTTCTTCTGAAGTATTCACGTAACTTGTTTCAATAAGGTCTGGAGCTTCAATATTACTTATTTCTGTATTTTCTACGTCACCGCTTACAACAGACGTCGGCGCAATATGTTCATTTGTTTTACAAACATAATTTGTTATATAGCCCACATTACTCTCAACAATAACATCTGACTTAACAGATGTTGTAGTTTCGGTACTCTCTAATGGAATAAAATAAGTAGTTAGGTATGTTAAAGTCTTGTAAGCAGTAGTCATAGTAGATTGTGTCTCTAGACCATCAGTACAATAGATTTCTTCGTGCTTATCATATTTATTTTCTGTTGTTGTTTCAATTTCATAAGATTCATCACTATGACCACTTTCAGTAGTAGTTTGTACTTCATCATCTACTTCTTGAGTACTATTTTCATCTTCTGGATCTTCTTCTATTTCATCTTCTTCTGCTTTTTCTGTTACTTCAGCAGCTGTATTATCTGTCTCTTCTTCGGAGTTTGTAAATATATTAACGTTATTGCTTTCTGTTACTACAGATTCTTTTGACTCTTCAGTAATAGTTGCAGATGGCATTAATAAAGTTAGAGGATCAGTTGCCTTAGAGTTATAATCATTTATAGGTAAGATTTCTAAATCTTCTGTAGTTCTAGTGCTTTCTGTTGTTGTAAAAGCTGGTTCTGACGGTTGTATCACATCTAGATTGAGATCGAATCCATTGTTGTATTGCACACTTATAGTGTCAGGCGTCTTGTTATCGATTTCATACATTACCTTTTTAAGGTCTTCTTCGTTGTTATAATAAGTTTTTTCAGAACTGTGATCATCATTGATTAAAGGCGGTATTTTTGTAACTACATTAGCCTCATGAGCCTTAAAAGTTGAAGTTGCAACTGGAATATCTGCTGATAAAAATGTTATTTTAGTAGCTAACGTATCTACTGGTTTAGCAGATGGAAAAACATTAACTTCATCAGGATTTGGAGGCCTGATGGTTTCAGTATTAGGTGTAAAAATAATAACTGTGTCACCAACAACTGTCGTAAAATCAGCAAATCCTGCATATGTAAAAGTTTTTTTTGGACGAGGTTCGCCCTTTTGCCCGAACAACTTCTTGGGTAACTTAGTTTGTGGTAAAGATTGCTTAGACGAACGTGATTCGACATTATCAATATAATAAAATATTGGTGAAAACTCGTTCTTAATAGTGAAAGTAGGTAAATCATATGTAGGCTTAACTTTAACAATATCAGATTCTATAGGGATATCTTGTTGTACAAGTTCGCTTTTAATGGGTTCAAAAATTGGTTCATATGCTTTACTTTGACGATGAAAAATATTTATATCTTCTAATAAAGAAGGTTGCACGTATTCTATCTTCTTCTCATTTTCTATAGCTGGGCCATCAAGATAGTTGTACACCTCAAACTTAGGTTCTTCATTATAAGGTGCAACTTTACGCGCTATCGGTTCTTCAAATATTTGATTAATAGCTTGATCAGAATGGCTTGGAGGATTCCAATATTTAAAACTTTCTTGTGCTGGCTTACTAGCATAAACAATTTCCATTTTGCTACTTGGTGCTAAGTAATCGGTATTTTTAAGCACAAATTTATCTGGATCAATAATACCTAAGTCTTGTTTGACATTCCACTGGCCATCAAAAGCTGAATGAACACGTGTTGGCTGAACGACATACGGCTCTTCGACATTGGAAGGCTTATTATAAAGGACAAGGGACGATTTAGTAAGAAGTTGTGCATAAATACGACCATTATCTAAAGTAGTTCCAAGAATTTGGGTAGCAAACTCAGTTGTAACACCATCCTGGATGAAAGTCCTTGCAGTTGACGTAAGAAGACCGATTAAAGGCTTGATACTGTGATATCGTCCAACTTTCGTGTTATATTCGTTTCGTTTTTGGTCGTTAACGAGCAACACTGTCAAGTCTAGTAGATCAGTCAAGAAGTCGTAGTTCCGTCAAGTCGTGGAAGGGATATCGTGGAGGTGCATTATATTTTACAAGGTCCATTTGAGTTCGGAGATGACCACGACCCGGGGATTAGATTTGAAAGAGAAAGAAAAACATACAATTAATAACGCAATATAGATAGAATAGAATATTATAAACATATACCTAATCCAATTTCCATTAAATAGGATATTTAATATATATATATATATATATATATATATATATATATATATATATATATATATATATATATTCATTCATAATTATTAAATTCATATAAATTGGAGTAAGTACATTATATTATATGCTTAGAAAAACAGCGGAAACTTGCAAACTGGTTAGCACTAAATTTTGTACAACTTTTATAATATTACATAAAAGCTGATGATTTGATAAATCTAATTATAAACTAAACGAAACAAATGTTTCATTAACTTACAGATACTCCAAATCATCAACTGTTTAGGCATTAAGATATCTAATCATAACAACAATAAAAAAATATAGAAAAGAAAGTTTAGAACCGATATGTTGAAAATTGAAACATTACATATTATGAAATATGGAAAATAAAAATAAATAAATAACATATAGAGTAATAAATAAATAGAAGAAATAAATAATATTTAATGCAAGCCTTTTTTTACAAAATTAAATTATTGTTACATTTTTTGATTACTCACCCCTGTTCTCTGGAACTCCCTCTCTCTTTATTCTTGACGCGTCTATGGATTCATTGTCAACTATTTCTGAAACAAAAATAAGGGTTTATTATATAATTTAATTTATCTTATGTTGAGTTAATGCACTCAATCCGCAATATTCGAATATATTATAATTCGCAATATATAGAAGAGTTAGCAAATTTATTGACAAAAGGCACATATTTAATTATGTATTTTATTTTTTTATTTTAGCTTCACGCTGACTCATATACACAGCAGGATAGGCAGAGGGAACCTGAGAACCTACACCAGGTTCACAGACACTCTTCTCTCATTAAGATAGTTCCGTTCCCCACTTTCCACCGAAACCAGGAGGTTCATTTTTTCGTTAGTTCTTTCTTTTCTCTTTCCTTGATTCATCATTGAATGGCAGATGGCATCAACGCCGTGCTTTGCCTCGTTACCAGAGCGAAGAAATGTAAATATTAACATTTCATTGAATGGAAACCTGTCACGTTTACAGTCGCGGCACAACCGCTGCGCTACGACTCGTCTCAAACTAAAAGACCATTTAAAATAATATGAATATATGGTTTATATGTTAAATTAAAAATTGATTAAAAACTTATGATGTTGTAATATTACTAAATTATCGTACAGATTTAATGTTTTAATATTTTGTTTTCTCCATCCTGCTTAGATAAAACGCAATAAACAATAATAATAATGGTTTATTTCGATACACCTGGAGACACTATTATTATTTGTTAAAAATACGGAGGAGATTTCTTAATACAAGTACTAAAAATCTTCTTCTATAAATAATAGAAGCATAATAATGACATCAGTCTGACAAAAAACTATAACTAACTAGGACGCAAAAAATGAACCAAATTCGAGCTGCTATATAGATTCGCTTTCGTAATAATAACCCAGATGTTTTGTAGAAAGTGCAAACCAAGGTCATGTGAGAATAATATGAAATCATACGGTGCAATAATTTAGTTAATGTAATTTTTTTTCAGGTTCACGCTCAATCCCGCGATGAAGGATAAGGAGTTTTTTACTACCAGAGAAGGAAAATGTTTTTTTTTTCTCCGAAAAGGAATCGAACCTGTCTTGCGCTACGATTACTGTAATCTAAAATTGTAATCTTATATTACAAATTTATTTTATACTACATATATTCTGTATAAATTATTTAAGCTCTCAAAGCTATAATATTATATTATTTGCGTCAATTTCATGCGAAATAGAATCCAGGCGTAGTACTTATTTTAGTAATATTTAAATACCTATAGTATATATATAAATACTTTTAATAGGAATTTTGCGGAAATATCCTAAAAAGTGGTGGCTGTGGGAAAGGCTGCTGTCGTCATTATGTTTGATACCGGCCTTTGTTCTCGCTTTTTACGCAAGATTTTTTTCTCAAAGGTAAAATTATTTCTTGCTAAATATATATTTCGCAAATATTAGATAATTAAAAGGCATCACGATCTCATGTTTTAGTTTTTACTAATAATTGTTACATAAGGTTGCATATTATTTTCAATTGGTAGAAATTGACAATTGACTTTGGAAAAAACAAAAATAGTTCACTAATCCAAAGAAGAGAAATAAGAATTTAAAATTAATAAATTGTTTATATAAACACGCGCATGCGCCAGTCGTGGCGCAAGTGACTGTAAACGCAACTGGTTGTGGATTCGATCCTACTCTAGGAAATGAAATATTTTTCATAATGAATATTTCCATTTCTTCGCTCTGGTGTCCAGGCAAAGCTCGTCGTTGAGTTCCGCGACTCAACGATTTGGCGGAAATTGGCGAACAGAGTGTCTTAACACTAGCTTACCTCTGACTACCCTGCGATGTGCGGTATACAGCGTGAAGTTGATTTTTTGAAAATTTTTGTTTAATATATGCAGCAATATATGCAGCTTAATTGATTCATTCTAAAAATCTAAAATCCATACAAGTCTTCATTTTAAAAAGATAGTAATATAAAAAAAATAAAGATATACTAAAATCCCTACGGAAGTGGCATTCCGTTCGTACGGTATTCGTGTCAACGTTGTGTATGCGGGCTTCGTATCCGCTGACCCACTGTCACACTGCCCATGCGTCAAGTTTACTGGGTTGTCAGTTCTTATTAAAATATATCCTACTCTATATATTTCAAATGGTGTGCAAGTTGTAACAATTATTATTATCTAAACAAGAAATACATAGGGTATTTAGTAAAACACCAAAATTAAAAAAACAAAATTACTATTAGAAAAAGTTAGGGTTCACATACTAAAGGATTCACGGCTATACACAAATCGAATTGTCTGGTTAGCACTTTTTAAATAAAAGAACGTCTTGTCCTGTCCTGACTAAAGGGATCGCGATCTTGATTTTCAAAAAAAATACTTTATACAAACTTTCACTGTCTCTTCACCATCTCAAGTTATAATACACTGGTACAAAAACCGTGTCTAAAGTGATGACCCGTGCACTCTGTTACGGCGCCATCTTGATTTCCAAAAATATTCGAGAAAAATTCTTACTGCCTCTTCTCCATCTCAAATTATAATCATCTGGTACAACAACCCTGTAATTTTATTACAGACATTTCAATTTAAGTCTCATTTTTCAAACGAACCGCAACATGATTCTAACAAAATATTGAAATAATATATGTTAGTTCTAATTACTTAAATATAAAACTAAAAGGCATCACATACTAATTACAATATATGTATAGTACGTAACAAATAAAAAGAATATAAATGAACAATGGACTTCACCATATTACAAATGCCTATAAGCAATTATATAAAATTAAACTTTAAATACAAATAATAATTCAATCTATCTCATAACACTTAAAACTATAATTAAAAATATGAATCTTACAACACTTACCCAATCTGGGGTCTCTTGTACCTATATGTAACCAATATACGTTTATATAATCAATGAAATATTTAAAAAAAATAATAAATAGATATTTTTTTCAATCTATTTTACTATAAAGCAGTTCGAAGTTGAAATGAACTGTCGCCTATCCTTACAATCACGCGATGCCATATCGCATCCTACCTACATTTACTTATATTATTTAACATAAAATTACCCGCGATAAGGTTTATTTAAAAAATAATAAAAATGTTATAAAATAAATATATTTTTACACTACAAATGAGCTAAATGTTACAAAGTACAATTTTTTTTGCATTTGTTTTAAGTAGCTTTTAGTTAAACTAGGAAATAGTTTAGACGTATTTGATTGATGATGATCGTGGCTCCTAAAGGAGAATAAATATAGGTGAAAATTCTATATATTTTATATACATATGTATATTAGAAAACAGGAAGCATATAATCATTTTATTACTATCGTAAATAATACAGTCAAAATGCTAAAGACTAGTCTAGTCGTTAATATTAAAGTAAAGTATCGTTTTATAAGTTGAGTCGCAGAACTCAACGCCGCGCTTTGTTTTGTTACCAGAGCGAGAAAATGAAAATTACTCGTAACCTCAAGTACGATTTTGTTAGCAAATTATTTATTACAATTTAACAACAATCAGGTGTGAGTGTAAACGTAAGAGAGATAAGGGAGACCTCGGTTGACCTTCGAAAACACAATATCAAAGATTCTGGAGGAAGGTCACGTAAAAAGGATGAAAGGACGATGAAAGAGGTGTGTGGAGACTATATAGAAGCTACATTAATTTTATTTAATTTTATTTTTAACAATACCTAAGCCGATATAGTTAGCATACTTTATATTCAAGAACGAATGTAGGAACAGTTTCACTAAGGAGTCCGGAAGGCGAGATCACCCAGCGCATAGCAATTGCGCCCGATATCTAACGAGGCTGATGTTGCAGTTAAAGTTGAAAGACCTTTAGTTATATGTAAATGTAAAAGAGTAATGTACTGACTGACATACTGACTTATTAACTGACATAGTGCTATAAGCTGGCGGAACTTGAGAATAAAAAGTAACTTATATAAATACAGAGGTCACCAGTGAATTTATGTGTGTTTAGTAAAAATAATATTTTATAAAATTATATAATAATATTTATATAAAATTATATAATTATATAATATAGTTTATAAAATTATAAAATAGATATTATATAGTAACAAAATCGACTGGTTGTGGGTTCGATCGCCACTCGAGGATATGAAATATTTATTTGAATTTATATTTTCATGTTTTCGCTCTGGAGTCGAGGCTCGGAGCTCGGCGTTGAGTTCCGCCACTCAACACGCAATGCCTCCAGACTTCAAAAGAAAAGTGGGGAATGCAGTGTCTTAACACTAGGTTCCCTCTGCCTACCCTGCCGTGTGCGGGGTTCAGCGTGAAGCTGATTTGATTTGATTAATTAATTCTCTCATTTTTTATATATCGTTTTCCTTTTTTTTTAGGTTCACGCTATAAACGCACACTTGTCCCTGGGGTAGTAAGAGAGCTCGGAGTGCCTAACGCTACAGTCTTAACATTATGTGTAATTCAATAATTATATATAATTGATTAATAAGACTCATAAGCGTAACGTGTGTAACAAGACGGCTGTGGATTCGATTCCCTCATAAACTATTTTTTTTATAGAATTGCTTGAAGCTTTAGTTTTCAATGTATGAATGTTGTTTTTAAAATGATAATGTTATTAGGAAACCATAGTAATTCAGACTAGTCAATAAATAATTGTGTAGTCCCAGCGGGCGAAGCCGGGAGCGGATCGCTAGTGTTTATAAATAAGGCTTTGATGATTCATTTATCATTTGGTTAAAATTTTAGATAAAGCGAAGGACATATTTTACGATTTGGACATATTTTATGACTCACTTTGCAGCTGCAAACTCTTGTGAATAGATTTGAGTTTATTAACCTTAGGTCAAAACTAGGAATCTTATTTTTATTTACAATGAGAATTTAGTTTTAGTTACAACATTACGTTCTCCACTTTCCGCTCATTTTTGGAGGCATTACACGACAGTGTAATCAAATTCTTACTTGTATTGAATCAAAAGAGGAAAATTAAAATAATGTTGATACAACCATATTCTTGCAGCTACTTCTTTAGAGGCAAAAAACACTTTAAGTGCAAAAACGACCGCCGCGCGGCTTCGCCCGCTTGAACTACCCGATTATTTATTTACTAATCTGAATTGCTTTCGTTTTTTATTCACATTATCATTTTAAAGACTTTATCTACACATTTCAGAAAATGAAAGCTTCATCCAATTCAAACAAACAAAACAGTTTATAGCAACTTGTCATACATAATTTTTGTTGACAATTTTTTTTTTTTAAATTATTAAAATAAACCAAAAAGTTTATCAGAATAGAATAGTGGAAACTGCATTTCAATCTAGCCGTTTCTGAGATTAGCGTGCATAAACGCAGATAAAAATAGACAAATAGATAAGCAGAGAAAATATTAAAAATCACATTTTGAATTCTACTATACTTAAAAATTTCCACAGTACGACTTGTTTTCATAAAACTTCCATTAACAAATAGCGATGTTACATTTTTATTGTATGTATAGACACAATTTTTTACCTTCATGCCGTATCCTACAGCAGGATGGGCAAAGAGAACCTAGTGTTGAAACACTCCGTTTCGAATTTACGCCAAATTCTAAAGGTTGAGTGGCGGAAGTCATCGCAATAAACTAATATAGCTCAATATGTATTGAATCGTTAGAACCAATCTAATCATTCTATGAGATTTATTCTTCTAAAGATTTTTTCATTATCAACAAAACTGCTCTTACTTATCGAGCACTATAAAAACAGAATACTACAATTCTTTACATTCTTTTATTTAGAACTACAGCAATAACATTGTATTACTTTTATTCAAATTCAAGAAGTGAGCAATATATTGTGGATTTTACAAGTTAGAATAATCGTTTAAAACTTTTTTATATCGAGTGTGCCTCACATGAAATGCATACAAAATGCTGGACTTATTTATATTAACATACATATGTTAATATAAATAAATTAGTTAATAAGTTATAGTTTAAACGGCTTAGTATGTTATTTTATATCTGTAAAATCTTGTATTATATGGATTTAACTTGTGTAAAAAAATTGTTACTAGTTAGTATTCGACTTATTCAAAAGTAATATAAAAGTAAAGAGTATTATACTCTAATTGAATTTCTTTTAGCGCATTAAAATTATAAAGTTGGTAAGGTGAAAAAACATGTTTATTACATAAAAACGGTCATAAATATATATAAAAAATAGTAAATGGTTTAGTGCTAGTATTTATAAAGTTCAATTACATAAACTTATATTTTTTAAAGGTCGTCGTGGCGCAGTACTTATAGCATTAGAATTTTAACCCTGAATTAGAACCTATATGTAATATTTATCTTTTAGTATCATTGAGCTCCTCCAATGATGGAACCTGGATCTGAATAGTGGAACTCTACAGATGTCGCATATAATACTCGTATATAGCTCTAAGCATATTCGCACTTTTAGCATTTTGGTGAAAAAAGCGTTATTTTTAGGTTTTTTTTATCTGTATATTATGTATGCTCAATTCTCACAAAAATATACTCACCTACAACTTACTTTAAATATTCCATTTCTAATTAACCATTCTTATCACACCAAATTTATGTTAATTTCAAAAGAAATGGAGCATTTTATGGCGTCTATAAACCGTGTAAATTACACCGAAACTGGTCGTCGGTTTCGCACGCTCTTGTTTCAAAAAGTTTACTCGATTTTAGACTCTATTATTATAAATATATAGTAGAAAATATTTTAAATGTGTCGCCCTCATTTAAGTAATTTCATTTTTCAATCTCCAAATATTTAGAAGATTTGGTTAATTACTAGAAATAGGCACACAGTATTATATATAATATATAGGTTAAAAGTACAGGTGTATGTAAAATCTGATGTTTTTTTTAAGTTTGGACGTTTGTCGGTTGGATTCCCACTCGGGGGAATTAAATATTTGTATATATTTTCAAAAAATGAAACTCTGTGATAACAAAGCAAAACGCGGCGTTGAGTTCTGCCACTCAACACGCACAAACAACAAATACAATAAGAATTCGGTGAAAAATGATGATCGGAAATATCTTAATGGTTATGGAGTGTCTTAACACTAGGTTCCCAGGTTCTCTCTGCCTACTCTGCTATATGCGAAATTCAACGTAAAGCTAATAAAAAAAAATTAGCCTGACTCTAGAAACGAAAGATACAATACTTATAATAATTATAAAATATATTATAGATCGTCTGACCTATACAAAATTACAACACAAAAACTTTTAAAACTCTTAATTCTTAATTTGGTTTTCATATATTTTTTTTTCATGCACTGATTGCATTTTTTTACGTTGTTTCACTTTTGCCGGAGCAACTTCGACCAACGAAAGTGAGTGGAAACCTTAAATGTAATTCGTTATCGGATATTTTTAATTTTTTTCGGTTTCTACTTAACAAGTGGTGCGTGAATCTTTCATTACGATGTAGAGACGAAATTAAAAATAGTAATAAATATAAATGTAAATAATAAGAAAAAAAAACGATATTGTGTATGCTATATACATATAGGAAGGCAGAGGAAATTTATTATTATTATGATATTGCGTTACGCGCCCGTTGCGTTACGCGCCGAACGCACGGCCCAATTTTCGAAAAAAATGCGTCTTAAGTGTCGAAACTAAACACCACGTATTTACCAGAGCGAAAATAAAAATCCATTCCGCGAGTAAAAATCAAACCCACCGCCGTCGCTTTTACAGTCAGACACTGTGCCGCAGCACCACGACCTCAGTGATTGTATACGTTATCAAAAAATTTTTTGTTGGAATTATACAGACTTTCACAATTTACAAAATGTAAACATTAAGAAATTGCCAAGAAATGCCAATATAACTAGCCAGTCTCGTTTACGACTGGAAAAGTGTCGTAAAAAGCCATAACAGGGACGGATATATGAAATTTCAATAGGTGTGAACGAGACAGGTAACTATGTCAGTGGGTGAGTCAATGCACTTACTTTTGCACTGCAAGTTGCAATAATGTTTGTCTTAACTTGGAAATATTTTATTTTATGTTATTTTGAATTCTATTGCCTTTAATTAAAGTTTAACTTTGTACAACAATTCGCGTGTAAAATAAACTTATAATACTATACACAGTATATTACAAAGCTTTTCAAAAAATGGCCTTAGAGTAAAAGTAATAAAAGCTAATTTCGTTTATAATTTCGTAGAATATGCATTGACATTTCATTTACAGTGACAGTAAGAAATTAAATGAAAAACCCTAATGCAATATTATACAAAGCACAGATAAACAAAAAAATGCTTATAGTAAATGAAAGTTGCCTATTTGCTATATTAATCTGTTCCAAGATAAAAGAGGCGTAGATTACAAATTTTTCATCGCAACAAAATTAAGACATTATAGTTACTAAATTAGAAATATAATGCATTCAAAAGAAAACCAATTTTAAGTATAAAACGACCAAAAAACAAAATACAAGTTTGATTATTTTTTAAGTACACCATTTCAAATCCTGTGAGAAAAAAAATCTTAAACGAAGAAGCGATGTAATTTTAATTTTTTATACGAAATATTAGGAAACAGCTGGAAACCCATTATGTGGTAACTTGTTGCACATCACTATGTCACGTTATAATTGTGAGATTTTATTACAAAAGCCTTTATAATAGGTGGATATGTGAATATTAATTTCGTGTATATAACAAGTGTTGATAGGATTTATGGACAAGAACTTAGAAGTCTTGTCTTTAGTTTTATCTATTTTTCTTCAACATCGTCGATGTTATTTTAATACAATTTACAGTCTATATTATTATAAGCTTTGAAAGTACACTTTAAAGCTTTTTAAAAGCTAAAAATTCAACGAAACCTTACGGTAAGGTGTATTTTATGTAATCCAATTTCTTCTGAAAACAAATATTTTACATTCAATATTTGGTACATTTATTATTATTTAGAGGGTAGTGGTACAGTGACGGACCGTCAGTATGATAGTTATATGTTCGATATTCAAACAAGGAAACGAATTATTAATATTTTCATCTCTTTGATCTGGTTACAATACATTAAAAGCCTCGACAATTCGATGGAAACGGGAAAATTCAGTGTTATTTCACTAAGTTCTGTGTGAAGCTGAACTAAATTATTTTAAGCTAATGATCGATGAAGCAAATTGTGTCATTACACTGCTTAATATGAAGAACGGAGAAACAAGCATCTTAACACTACACACATGTCTTTAGACAGTTCTGCCGACTCGACTTTAAACAAAATTTTGGAAAATTCTCCAAGCCGAATATGAAACTATTACTTCATATAACTAAACAAATAGAAGCTTTACATCTAATATTATATTTCACAATATATCATTAACAAAATCAATTATGTCAAAAACAAGAAAGTAAAAAGATAATATAAAAATTTGCATTAGCAATATAGTAAGTATTTCAAAATGAGACCAGTTGTGTTAAGCAAGTACCGGTTAGCTGATAGGCTTTCTAGTGACTGTAGGAATGGTGGCCTTGCCTAACTAATGTGTAAGATCTAATAATAAAAATAATGTTTATATAATTAATAATGTTAGCGTAATTAATAATCAGGCCAGTCGTGGCGCAGGGGCAGAAGTTTGTGACTGTTAACGCGATTTTGGGTTCGATCCCCACTCGGGGAAATGAAATATGTATTTAAAATGCATATTTTATTATACATATTTCTTCGCTCTGGTATCGTGCAAAGCGCGGCGTTGAGTTCCGCCACTCAACATGCAGTACCTTTATAAAATTTGGCGGAAAGTGTGGAACGGAGTGTCGTAGCACTAGGCTCCCTACCTAACATGCTGTATGCGGATACAGCGTGAAGTTGATTTACTAGTAGCTTGTATAGCTTTATGCATATGTTTATGATAAAGTTGATCAGTTTTAAAGCCGTAGAGTGGCGGAACTCAATGACACGCTATGTCTTCTATGGCAATCATTCCCCCGAGTGGGAAAAGATCCTGTCTGAAAGAATCTGTTCACAGTTGAAAGTTTTGAACAGACTGTCTTGACACTAGATTCCCTCTGACTACCCTGCTACATGAAAAAAAGCGTAAAGCTGTATTCTTGGCATAAATATTGCACATTTTCGTGTATAATATATTAACTCAATATTTTAAATAAAAAAAAAATTAAATGATTCATCATGAGGTCATATCTCATTATAGTCAAAATCCGTGTTTTGACATATCAAAAATGAATAGAAAAAATTATTCAATGCTATTTTTAGTATATTATTATATAATTATTAAGAATGTAAATCTATTTAGCGAATCTTGTTTATATATATATTTAATATATTATTTAATTCCAATTTCGGAACATTTCAAAGTTAGTGGAGGATCTTAACGCCGCGCTCAAATGGCATTAGTAATTAAAAAAACATACCATATGTACACAGATTAAAAATAATCATTTTCTAACAATAGCTGGTGCTTGAATACCTCGTTCAAGCCAATATCATATACAAATACGATAGATAGTATCTTCTGAGAAACAAAACCATATTAGCATACAACATTGTAAGCCTATTATTACACTTTTTTGTGTTTCTTCAAGCATGAAATTGTTTTATTTTATCAACAAACAACAAATAAGCCTTACAATACAAGGCAAGGTGTGATATTTTGTCTGTGATTTAAAATAATAGAGGCCATCATGGCGCTGTGGGACAGCGGCTGACTGTAAACGTGATAACTGTGGGTTCGATTACCATTCGAAGATATTAATAACTTTCATTACCTCGCTTTAGAAAAGAAAAATATAGATATTTTTGCTTTGACTCTATGTCTTTTCTATATTTCAGCGAATATTTGAAGGCGTAATTTAAGTAGCAGATTCAAATCTCGCTCTCAACATTACAATTTCGTTTCCAAATTGTCTAAAACACAATTGTCTAATTTTCCCCAACTAATATACGACTCATCTTTTACATAACGGTAAATTGACTATACTATAAAAAATAACCGTAGTAACGAAAATTAGACGAAAACGTCCATAAAACCTTTCTCACACTATAAATATAACAATAAAAAGGAAAACAGAGTATTTATACACTTAAGGCCACAGTTTGACCCAAGAAAGTGACAGTGAAAGCAGTAAGTGAAAGAATCTCACATTCGGCAAAGTTCACACGTATAGTGATAATTCAATGTTTACGGTATAACAAACGCGAAGATGCCATTGTTATAAAACATTCAAAATTACCTAAAAATGGGGAAATTTTAAGCCATTTTTAACTTTAACGCGAAGAAAATAATGCTATTTGATTTAGTAATGACCGTATAGCTTATGGTCGTAGGCTTTCTATTGTAGATGGTTGCACATAAATTACCCAATACCTATATGGTTTTGGGTAATATTTAAAAATGTGTCTAATTTAGTTTTTATTGTTTTCGCTCATCTACCCCAATGAAAGTGGTTTATTTATAATACACTTCAATATGTATAGTCTCGAAAAACCTTCAGAAAATGGATTACGAATAGTTAGAAAGCTACTATATACTTAGTCCTAAGAAAGTCTTGATTAAACATCAAGACTTTCTTAGGGTCTTTTATGCATATTTATTTTGTACATACTCCTGTTATTTGGCATAGAAGTAACTTAAACATACAATTTAACTTATATTAAATATGTCAGAAACTCTGGTTCTATTAACAAAAATACATTAGTAAACAAAAATACATATCTTCCAAAAAGTTAAATTCAAAACAACAAAGGTACAATGACTTAATTCCAAAGGAATTTAGAAGAAAGTGTCAGTTTCGTATTCAAATTACAATATAGTACGAGATCGAAATTCCGAATCGAGAAAAACAGATCAAAATCGATATATACGCACTTTAAATTAGTTTTAAATCTAACACCATAAAAATAAAGCATCTTTTTGCTCAGCTTTTTGTAACTTTTTGAAAAAAAATAATTTATACCTTACAATATTTACATAAGGATTACTTTTCTTTGTATTTCGTAACAGGTGACTTGAATGTCAAGTACATGAAATCGATTATTGAATAATTTTTAGGACACTTTCGAATAGAGGCCGTTAGCATCAGTGAAAGATGATTTGCATTTTATATATAATCTGTGGCGAATACAAACAAGGTTTGTTGAGAAACTGTAATATACACATAAAAAATAATTTAATGCTTAATTTTCTTCTTTATTTATTAAATAAATAAATATTTATGTACTAATGAAAATGTTAATATTACTATTAAAATAATAATTACTAATATATAATATATATTGTTTTTATATTTATTATTTGTGATTCTGCTTTGTCATTTTCTTTTATGAATATAATATATGAAAGAAAAAAAAAGTTTTTTATAGATATTAGTTTTTTTTTTTTTTTTATGGAAAAGGACAAGGCAAACGAGCGTTCGGGTCACCTGATGGTAAGTGATTACCGCCGCCCACGGCCCCCTGCAACACCAGAGGAGCTACAGGTGCGTTGCCGGCCTTTAAGGTGGAGAAAAAAAAAAGTATATACTAGAATACTTGTTAGCTTTACTAATATATAGCGCGATCTTAGCGATACAAACATTATTAAAATGTAGAATTTTCCATTTAATTATCTGAAAAACATTTTTTTTATTAAAAATATATCAAAAATTCATCATAATCGTGGCTTAAGTGGTTAACCGATGTTCTTGTCGCTATACGGGACAATGTATGGCAGCGAATTTTCACACTTTCTAACATGTATTGAGGCGTAATGTCAACATGACCCCGTTGTCCTTAAACTGTAGACGGTGGAGGTCACACGAACTTTATTGGCGTTCATTCAAAATTACTTTTATTGGTTGGCTGGTTCAATAAGCTTGTTAATATAAACATATATTATAATATATTTTAAAATATACATATATTTTGGGGGTGTTTGGTATTTGGTAACAAGGCAAGGCAGCGTTGAATACCGCAACTCATTTCTCATTATTTTGAAATTTCGACGGAAAATGGGGAAGGGAGTGTCTTAACATTAGGTTCCCCCTGCCTTCCCTACTATGAGTATATGCCTTGTGAAATTAAAAATATATATATTTATCGTTTTAATAATACCTATAAAAGACTTAACTTGGTCGGCTGTGTGATAGTCGCGTGACAATTTCAATCTACAGAATACATATATTCTACTTTAATACATAACCATATTTTTTTTCATCCTTTACATAAATTATATAATACACATAATATTAAAAATATAATGACACTATCTGTAACCAACAACTTTACGTGGAATAGTCCATAGTTTTTATAGAAAAAGTAAAAAATACAAAATCTCCCTTCTATATATTCTTTAAGGAGTTTACATATAATTTTTAAGCTTCTCACGTCTAGTAGTTTTACCTGAGTCTTGTCTCTTAGTCTATAAATGTTAAAAATAATTCTATACAAATTTAAAATACACAAAGTGGGTATCGTAGCGCAGTGGAATACCGTCTGACTGTAAACACAATAGTGGATTCGATTCTCAATCGAGAGTACTATTATATTTAAATTAATTTCTTTTCCCCTTTCTTGTAGGCAAAACATTTAGTTCCATCACCCAACTTGTAATGTCTCAAAAATTGGGTGATGAGTGGGGAACGGAATGTCTTAAATCTCTAGTTACTACTACAACTTTGTACCCCGCTATATGCGGGACACTAAAAACAAAAAAAAAGGATATCGTATAATAGTTATAGTATAGATATAAAAGTTTGTTATTCGCCTGACTATCAAAACCGAAAGTGAGGTGTGCAAAAACGTTGACGCACTCAAATCGAGGTCGGGTGAAAAGCAACAGGTTCTCAATTTGGGCGCTGGTTTTCTCCCGCCCGCGGCATTTTTATATTTGTATATAAATCTTACACAAATATACATGAATGTTATAGAAATATAGTCCAGTGTTATAGATGAATAGGAGCTAGATTTAATTTTTTTTTTCTCTTTTTCCAGCTTCACGCTGTATCCCGCAATAGCAGGGTAAGCAGAGGGAGCCTGTTCAAGCCTGCAACTCTGGAGGTATTGCGTGATGAGTGGCGGAAATCAACGTGTATATCGGTTATAGGTCGGATATAGGTTGTATTTTCTATTTTCAAAATAATGAAAATTCCTCCTGAAAGTTACTATAATTTATCATGGTACTTTACATAAGTATATTTGATTTAAGCCACTAAAAAAATTATGTTAGAAATCATTAATAGTTTACTAAATACATCATCGTGTAATTCAAGGAGGGCAAGCCGCGGGCGGCTCGCTAGTGTTAGCTCGCCACCACCTAATTGATTCCCTAATCGGGGGAGTGTGGCAGCATTTTGGCTACCCTATATAGATTATAATAAAAAAAATGTAGAATTTAGCTTCGCCCGCGATGTCAAATGGAAGCGACACATGACAGATTCTAAGTGCGTGCGTTGAAGCTGGTCGCAGGTACAGCGTGATATATCGAAACGATTACCTTGATGTAATATAACTTAATCTACTTTTTTACATATTTAAAGTGTTATTCCACACTTAGGAAAGAAAAAAACTTTTTAGAAAGTACATACAAATTTTGAATGTAGCGGAATTTGAACCTGCGCCTCTTTGGAAACCCTCCAAGCACTCTGACCAACTAAGCCATACGTTCAACGTAACAAATCCCGCTACGTTAAAAAAATTTATACAGGTTTTCTAAAAAGTATTATTGTACCTTCTTTCATAAATGGATACAAAACAATTTTTCAGTTGAAGCAAGTAGTTCCTGAGATTACTTCGTTTAGCCAAACAAATTCTTCAGCCTTATAATATTAAGTGGAGATACTACATACCTTCTAAATTAAATATAATTTTACTTTTATTAAAGTACCGTTTAAACATAATGTAGTATAATACATTATCTTATTATTTTTACAAAAAGCTATATTCATTTCAATACAAGGCCTTGACATTATTACGTAAATTGGTTATCTGACAAGAATAAAAGCTGCGCGATACAAGTGTACAATACATTTAAAAAAATAATACCTACATATATCTGTCGTGTCACAGTGTAAGATTTTGAACGCGACGGTTGTTAGTTCGAATTCAACGCGGGGGAAAATTATTTTTATTTCCTCGCTCTGGAAAGAAAGCAAAGCGCGGCGTAGAGTACCGCTTCACTACAAACAGTGTTTAAAAAATTGTTCGAAAAGTGGGGAATGTAGTGTCTTAACTACTGCCTACACTGCTGCTTATTCATATAATATAGAGTCTAAAATATCTATTAAAGTTATCTACTAAATAATATATAATAAACTCTTCGAGGTGAGTCGTGGCGCAGAAGCACAAATGTGACTATAAACGCGACTGGTTGCGGGTCCGATCCCCACTCGGGGAAATGAAATGTGTATTTAAGTTTATATTTTCATTTCTTCGCTCTGGTGTCGAGGCAAGCACATAATGCCTTCAGAATTCGGAAGAAAGTGGTGAACAGTGTCTTAACTCTGCCCACCCCGCTATGTACGGGATACAGCGTGAAGCTGATTTAATTTAATTTTAATTTACTTAATAATTCTACTACAAAATTTCTAAGTAATCTCAATAAATATCTAAAAATGGAATTGTTAACCTCACAACTAGCACAGCACTAGCACAATTTTAATATATTTATATACAGTTTAAACAACTGGTTGAAATAAGCTTCACTGATAAAACTAGTTGTAAATCCGGGACGTAATTTATGTTCTCGAAGGTTTATGATATTAATTTATAGGCAAGTTGACTTTTACATACATACTCGTACATACATTATACATTTTGTATAACTAGGGGAAACCAACAGTCAACCTTAGAGTCGAAACTAGCAAAAAAAAAATAACATTTATTCGAATGGGCATCGAATTCATAACCATAATCTTCGCATAAACCCAGATTGCTTTCAATTATTTAATTAGTATATATAATATTTTTATTTTATTTTTATTTATTATATATTATATAATTATGTAATTAAATAATTAATATGAAAATATTAGAAAATATAAATTTTGAAACATTTTTAATTTTTTATAATGCATTTCTAGTATATTTCCGCTTTCAAATGAAAATAACTAATAAAGTACTAGTACTCTACTACTACTCTAGTACTCTAGAGTACTAGAGGAGTAGTAGAGTACTAAGTATACACAGTGGGGCTACATTCATAACGTAACTAACGCCTTTCTCATAAATGGACTATACAGAACCAGTAATTCCTAAGATTAGGGCAATCAACCAAACACACTCCTCAACATTATAATAAATAGCAAAGATACTATCACGAGGCCAGTCGTGGCGCAGGGGCACAAACTATGATTGTAAACGCGAATGGTTTTGGGTTCGATTCCCACTCGAGGAAATGAAATATTTATTTAAATTTATATTTCCATTTTTTCGCTCTGGTGTCGACGCAAAGCGCGGCGTAGAGTTCCGCCACTCAACACGCAATGCCTCCAAAATTTGGTCGTAAGTGGGGAACGGAGTGTTTTAACACTAGGTCCTCTCTGCTTACTCTACTGTGTGCAGGATACAGCGTGAAGCTGTTTTATTTTTTCTTAATTTTAATTCGATACTATCGCAGTAATCTCATACAATTTTTTCAAAATTACAACAAACACTTATATGAACGAAATTATTAATATAGAAACAATGCTATATATACATTCATTCGCTTGACCTCGAATCGGCCTTACTTTCTGTTGGACTCGACTGGTCTGAAATTGAGTTTCCTGCTCAGTGATTATTTAATATCAATCTACCTACATATACTGCAATAATTAATTTTATATTTTATAATTTTCTAAATTTAATTAGATAATTACTTAATTTTATATATTTTTTTAGCTTCACACTGTATATGTAGCAGTATCCTGCCTAGTGTTACGACACTTTGTTTTTCAAGACATTTCCTTTTGTGCCAAGAATTCGATGGAAAATGGAAATGAGAATCGAACCCAAAACCATTGCGCCTACAGCCACTTTATTGCGCACACTTAACACTTTCATTTTAATGTAAAAAATATATTTGTGAAAATTTAACCCAATTATCAACCCGTTAAGTATTAGAATGAGAAATATATTTTTATCTTCATAAAGTACTACAAAAAAAAATCATAGAAATGACCAAACAAAAAGTAAATCCGAGTAACGGTACGAAACGGTAACGTAACAAGTATTACGGTAATTATGTATCCACGTAATAGATATTTTTGTTACGAACATTACACGCAAGCGTTTGAGATTTCAAAATTTAACTTGTATCAGATAAAGATTTTAATAAAAATATTATCGTACATCAAGGTATAAAGAGGGAACCTGGGAACCTAATATTTAAACACTCCTTTCACAAATTTTGATATATAAGGTGCTGGGTGGCAGATCTGAACGCCGCAGTTTATGTGCCAGAGCGAAGAAATAAAAATAAATATATTCAATCCAGTGTGTTTTTTTGGATTTCGAGTGAGAATAAAAAATCGCCACCCTTCTTGTTTACATTTTATAATTTTATAGGCATATTATTTTTGTCTGCTAAAGTTGTTTTTAAATATCGGCAATATTCAAATGTATCTTTATGTAATAAACATATATGTAAAATTACTTTTAAGATAGGCTACGGATTAGGCGAAATAAATCTAGTATCAGGATAATCCGTTCTACGCATTCCGCCCGGATCCAAGAGAATCTTTATTGCCGTCAATATATCTTATCAGCACGATTCCTCTTACCGCAAAAGGAAAGAAAATTATTTAAATATAACCACCGCTGGCTTGATGATCAAAAAATGTCCCACTGTGCAACTATAAAGCTCACAATCTCTAAGACAAAAAGCTATAAAGATGTCATTCTTACTTCCTCTTCTCATAATAAATAGCAATCACGGCAAAAAATTCCTTACTAAGTTCTATATAGTGAGAAGAAACAATAATCATTTTGTCCCGTTGCACCGGCGCGTGCGCATCTGGCAAGCGGAATGCCCATTAAATGCATTTTCTATACATTTTTTAAAAGTAATGTACGGCAATACTATTTTTATTTGTAAAGAATTCCTTTGACTTTACTTTGTAAAGTAAATGTTAAAGCCTTTTTATTACGTAAAAAAAACAGGGAAACCTAATGATAATATATATATCTATTACAAAGGTATATTATAGGTATATTGGTTATAATAAAATGGAGGTTATCACGACAACCGAATGCGATGCGTTTGTAGGT
Source organism: Heliconius himera (assembly GCA_021202915.1). Lineage (NCBI taxonomy): Eukaryota > Metazoa > Arthropoda > Insecta > Lepidoptera > Nymphalidae > Heliconius > Heliconius himera. Next base: position 48,926 of record JAJHJA010001033.1, read on the forward strand.
TCGATGCCCACTCAGTTATATAATAATGTTCTTATCATCCTTTCAGCAGTACATAACGCAGCATAGAGTTCTGTTATCAACAAGCAATGCCTAAAATTCAGGCGGAATACGGAAAACAGAGTATCTTGATGTTGGAGTTTCTGCCTACCTGATTTAATCGAAATACAAACGTGACAGGTTTACACTACTTTTCAGATATTTCATTCTTTTAGACTTTTAAATATTAGACATTCCGATATTTTATCTAGCTAAACACAATATATAATCACCGCAATGTAGTTAAGTAAGCGAAATTATTTCACTTTTATATTAAATGGTTTTATTTTATGATTTTATTACAAAAATATTTATATAACCCAGTTTCATAACTGTTCCTTTAGAATTAACTATTAATTATTATAAAATACACAATCTTATAGGTATTTAAATCTAAGCTTAACGCTTAAAGTGTATTATTATATACTTATTATAACAAATCACTCTCTTATTATAAGAAATAAACGTCTACTGTTAAGTATACGGTCGTTTACTTAATTTGCAACGAGCTTTTGCTATTAGAAATTATAGAGAAGATGGAATTTCTATGTAATTACATATAAGATTTTCTATAGAATTTTTCAATAGAACATTAATTTCTTGTCGTTCTAAATCTATACATATAAAAGACTCTTCTTTACTTTATGACTGACAGATTGACGGAAAGACAACGAACAGCCGAAACTTAGCGTCGTAGAAAGCTACAATTTCGCATGTAGAGTCCTTCGAGAATTTTTCCTAAATCTGTTTTAGGATGTTTTGGATTTGTTTGATTATCTAAATTCTAACAAAATTTATTATGATTACTATTTATAGTTTCCATTGTTTTAAATTAAGATCATCTTGGCACACCATGTAAACGAGACAAATGTCACAATTCTAAGTTCTATTCCCGAAGGGGGAAACGAATCATTTTAATTTTCTCGCTCTGGTGATAAGACTTCTGTCGTAAGTAGCGGAAGCCTCCGCAAATAGTGTCTTAACACTAGGTTTCCACCTACCTATGCGGGAAAGAGCGCAAAGCTGCTATAGCTGAGCTATAGCTCACTATAAATTTAAATGATTTCCGTACATATTTTTTACATGAAACAATTATAAATTTAATTGTCAACAACATCTGAAGTATTAGCATAAAATCAAGTGATATTTAAATAAACCCTTAAGCAAATGAACGATGTGTCTAAATATCAAGGCTGGTATTGCAAGGTTCGACAAGGTTGTATGCTATTTATTACAACGTTATATTTTAGTCGTGACTTTACAGGAATCCAATAGTGTTTTTCCTAATATATACATACATACATACATACACACACACACACATATATATATATATATATATATATATATATATATATATATATATATATATATATATATATATATATATATATATCCCGCACACAGCAGGGTAGGCAGAAGGAACCTAGTGATGAGATACTCCGTTCCCCATTTTCTGCCGAATTCAATACCGGGCTTAACCTCGACACCAGAGCGAAGAAATAGAAATATTAATTTAAGTAAATAGTTCATCTCCTCGAGTGGGGATCGAACCCACAACCAGTCGTTTTTACAGTCACACTTCGTGCCGCTGAGTGGCGGAACTCTACACCGCGCTTTGCCTCATTACCAGAGCGAGGTAATGAAAATGTTAACTTCCTCGTCCTACACATACAAATTTACATTTGCTACTCTTAATATGCACAGATAAATATGCTATAATATATTTATTGTCTATATAATTCAAATTATTAAATGTCATTGAAACCTGAACCTATATAAAAAGTGTAAATCTAAAAAAAACACATATTGTAGTTTTATTCAATCATATACATACTTTTTCAACCAGTCTAAGCAATTACAGTGACATTTTGGATATGACAGTAATTTAAATTGTCATTTCCTTCTATTAATTTAAAATAATCGTTCGTTCGTTATTAATATTATGTAGACATTTTTCATGTTCCATTGTTTATTATTTTTTTAATATTTTTTTGTCATTCGTCTAGAAAAAGAGATTCATCACTCTCTTTACCTGTTTCCCTTTGTATAACACTTCAAACGATAAATTAATTACAAGTGCAATAATATTATTAAAAAAGTTTTATTTTTAAATATTAGAGCGATCACAGCAAGAAGAAGTTGGGGAGGAAGCGGGCGAAGCGACTAGGTAATACATACATAATTATTAATTATACGTATATATTACTTCGATCATTTTTTAACCCATAACCTTCCTGTACAATCGGAATAGAGTAGCCCTTATGATATGATAACATTATAAAAATATATCTATATATTTAAACGTATACAGCGTGAAACTGATTTTATATATTTAAGCAACTTCACGCTGTATCCCGCACACAGCAGCGTTGGAGCAAAGAACCTAGTGTTAAAAAACTCCGCTTCCCACATTCCGCCGAATTCTGGAGGCATTGCATGTTGAGTGGCGGAACTCAACGCCGCGCTTTGTCTCGACACAGAGCGAAGAAATGGAACATTTAAATAAAAGTCGTCACACTTTGTGCCCCTGCGCCACGACTGGCCTCATATACTCGTATTTAAACATATAAATGTATTGTGATTAATTACTTTGACCCACTGCACTGTACGTGGATTGCCTTCGGCTGGTTGTCCAAGACGGTTATTTGACGTTAAAAGTAATGAAATGTGACAAACACCTGTTGTTATTATTATAGACCTTTTGACTTTATTAAAATTAAAATTATACACTAAAATGTATTACAGTATTTTTTCAGTTTTGCTTAAATATCGGAAGAAAATTGAAAAAATCTAAATCTATAATCACTTTATTAAATAGAAACAAATTACATGCCGTATATCAGAAAGAAGCCGTCCGTCCCCCACTTTCCTCCGAATTTTTTAAAGATTTAGTATTGAGTGGCGGAACTTAACGCCACGCTCTTTCTTTATACCAGGTAGGAAACGAAACACAAAAACTTTTCCAAACAGGTCATATTGAAATAAACGTTGCTAATATTATTTTTGTTATAATTTTTACTAGTGTAATTGAGACTAGATGCAAATTACATTTTTATAATTTATTTACTATGACTAACTTCAAGAAAAATCTAAAGTAAGTGTAAAAGAAAAACAGATGTTATTCTAAGTATCATGTAATGCTCTAAACACGCATGTTCCTGCATCGTCGAGCGTGAAAACGTCGATTTTATCACTTTTCATTTACTTGAGTTTGTAATTGCCCTGAAAATTACTTGTTAATCGGTTTGCTATCTGGTTATCACACAAAAGTTGTTTTTCCTTTCGCCATCGTAGTGCAATGAGATTGAATACGTTATTTTTGTTTCTTCCCACTGATTGGGAAAGTGCGGCGTTGAGATCCACTTTTTTCTTCCTTCTATATGTCAAATTAAGTTTAAAAAACGTTAGGAGCCCAGAATAATGTAGATATATTAAGGAAACTATTATAATCTTCCATCGATATAATAAGGGAAGTATATTTTTTAGTTCACATATATATTTATTCTTCCTTAACATAACAAAAAAAAATCTTAATAAATAGAACAAGGGATTCACAATTTATAAAATATGTTAATAAAGAAAATGTAAACTCATATCTTCTCTCAGAATTTGAAAAGTAATACAGGTGTAGGTTCGAATCTGACATCAATCGAAATCTCGTGTTTGCTTGAGGCTTCCACAATATAACCACTTTCTACCGACCCTCCCATCTCTTTATCACTTTCACTCAAAACAAACTCCGCGAGGGCATTAAACTGTCACTCCATACAACTAAAAGAAATATAAACTAGCGACCTATACAAATAGCTTTCTTTTAATAAATTTATATATACTAAATTTAAACTACCGTGGCACGTGTCTGACAGTAATAGGTGTCTAAATTATTTTCATATTTTTATCATTCTAAGAAGAAACGCGGCGTTGAGCTCCGCCAATTATGACGCATTGATCAGATATTGGAAAACAGAATAGTTTAACTACACATTCTCTATTATATATACTAGATAATAAACGTAAATTAAAAAACAAAAGTATTTCAAGTTGTATAAGATTAAGAATAAAATTCATATAATCTTATAAATAATATGCATAATGCGTATGGATGCTGTTCATGTTTTGCGTTAGCAAATTTGAACCTGTTATCTGTTATCATTCAATCAAATTAAACATTTTTTTTTTATTTTATAACACTTTCTTTATTGAATAAAAAATATCTTTTAAAAAAAAAAGCTACTTTTGTAATACATTTGTAGAATTTACTTTCTCCCAAAAAATATTTTGATAGAGTTGAAGTTAAGGAAGTGGCTTCTCATTTTTACCGCATAGTAAGGTAGGCTGTGGGAACTTAAGGTTAAGATACTCCGTTCCCTACTTTCCACCCCTTCTTCAAGACGTTACGTATAGAGTGGAGGAACTCAACACCGCATTATGCAAAATTGTAATTAATACATAATAAAAAAAAACAAATTCAAACGAAAATTACACAGAATTACATTAATATAAATTAAAAACAAAAATAGTGTTCTTCGACCTTTTAAACATATATATCTAAGGCAATAATTTCTCAATACTATATGAATTTTGACACAACTTTGCTATGTGGTATGGTCATTAAAAGCTGGTGACACACTTGACCTCCAATTAGATGATTAGTCATTAAAATTACGATTTCTTATTTTCTATATAAATAAATATAAAAAAAATTAAAAATGTTCCTTAACTTCTAATTACTATAAAAGTAAATCAGTGAAAGTGGAATCACTTATAAATATTAAAAATATATTAAAAAGTATCTTGTCTCTTACACGATATAGAAACATAAATTATATATACATTTTTAAGCTTCTGGCATAGATCTATGTTCGATTCCCACTCGGGGAAATACACTATTTAAATTTTCTTGCTCTGGTACCAAGACGATTCTCGGCGTTGAGTTTTGCATCTCAATATCCAATGTTACGAAACTTGGACGAAAAGACTGAAACGGAGTAGGTTAACACTAGGTTCCCTATCACTTTATTTGTATTTTTTTTTAAATAATGCATGAAAATAAATAAAATTAATATAATAAATATAAGATATTAATAAAATGCAGCATAAACTAAACGCAGCATATAGGTATCTTTTGATTGCGTACACTTAGTAGCTTAATTTCTTCTGTGCTCCAAGTGACCAAAAACATATATATTTTTATATCAATTTCAGTTTGATACCACGTGATTTTGAGATAAATGATATTGACAGACGGACAGAAAATCAGACATACAAACAGACGGTCAACAAAGTAGTTCTATAAAGGATTCCATTTTATTATCTTTTGGTCTACAGAACCTTTAAAACATAATCTTTAAATAAATAACAACACCTTCAAAGTTAAAATTAACTACCAATATATTAAAATAAAACCAGGGCAACAATGAATAATAGATAAGCCATTTGCAAACAGGTTCAAGGCTAGAAATAGTTGTTCAATAACATTATACTACATGATTTCTAGAATTTATGTTAATTTTTATAACAATATCTGATAACTTTTATATTTAGGTACATATAATAAAGATATTATGGTGATAGATTGACAAGGCGTGGCGTACAGTTTCGCATTTTTGAGATACGCCATGTCTCAAAAATTGATTCAACATGTGGGAAAAAGCGTAGGTTGTGTATTAGTAAGGAAATTTTATAAAAATATTGAATCTCTATTAAATATCGCATAATCTATATTGTCAATTTAGCATTCTAATAAGTAAAACTATTATTATTATAATATTAAAACTATACAAATATCCATAAATTAAAAATAAACTGAAATTTCTATATACGTATTTCTATTTAATATATTTCTTACAGTTAACTCTGAACGTATATTTTTATCGAAACCTCTCATATAAACATAGCCTTAAAAAGTAAAGTCAGGTTAGGCTTGCCCTCGTTAGCCTACGCAAAACCAATTTGGTAATCATAACATTAGTAACGGTGTTACCTTACGGCTTGCGAGATTCATCTATGTAGGTGAAATACCATTCACTAGCTTGGTAAAATCTTCTTTTTTTATCTTTCATCAGCTTCACGCTGAATCACCCACACAGCAGGGTAGGCAGAAGGAACCTAGGTTCACGCTGTATCCCGCACATACGCTGTAGAAGGAACCTGGGAACCTAGTTTTAAGATACTCTGTTTTCATTAACATTGTTATGTTCTCTACTTTCGTCACTCCAAGGAATTTTGGAGGCATTGTGTGATGAGTTGCGGAACTCCCGAATAGAATGAAAAATATTCATTTTAGTCTAAAAAGAAGATTCTCCAAGGTTTTAAAATGTTTAAGTCTTCGCATACGTAATAAAGCAAGGTAAATGTTCACAAAGTCAAAATTATTCTCACAGTTATTCACTCTCCGTTTACAAATCTTCCATATATCCTTTATGGTTTATGGCTAAGGATTGTTTAACCACGACTGGGAGTCGAATCAACTACCACCACCAAACACTTCTTAAATGAGCTACGATAGTGTAATTACTATGATCTAGTAATTATTGTAAAATCGAGACAAATCAGTCTGTCGGTCTGTCACCAAGCTTATATAATGGTGTAGACCTGGTTATTACACCACTTTAATGATATTGAGTGTAACATAATACCGGTATCGATATTACATTTTATAAAGCGGTAGTAATATAAAAACAAATAAAAAATATTATATAATTTATATGACTTATTGACATACTTTCTTAAAATTAATAAACTATTTATTTGTAGATAAGTTCTCTTTTGTTTAGTTTTTTTTATTTATTTTTTATTAAGACACGAAAATTAAAAATAACGTATACTTAAGATAAGGTATCTTTGAAGTTATAAATGAATTACGCTTTTTCGTCATCAATTTACGATGCTTTATTTCAGTACGGCGAGTTCAGTCTACAACATTGTATCTAGTGCGCAAGATATGTAAATAAAAATAATTCCTCCGAATGGAGATCGAACCCACAACTGTCGCGTTTACAGTCAAGCGCTGCTCACTTCGCCGGCCTCAATTAATTAATAAATAGTTTTTGGATTATTAAAAAAATATACAGGGTGGAAGTGTCAGCACCACATTAAATGAAACACAGTTTTAACTACTCTATAAAAGCCTAATATAATTCAGAAAAAAATAAATTCCCAAAAATGAAAAAGTTTTTTATTTAAACAAAATAAATAATAAAGTTGTCATTTTAAAACAAAACGCCATTTGTAAGGATGGCGCACGCACACATAAACCTATCAAAGGAACACCGCCGCACACGCCTCATTTCGAAATCGAGTCGTATGTATTGGCGATAAAGTTCAAAGTTGTTTAACCTTTAGTAGTATTTTCGTAGTAGTAAGTGTTTATGTTATTGGGATCTATACGTCATCGCGTCACACGAAATACAGGTATGGATAAAAATCGTGAAATGAAAAAAAAATCCTACGTCCACTACGTCTACAAGCCTGAAATTGGTACGGAAGCCTCAATGGCCGATTCCGACTCGCACTTAACCGGTTTTCAAACTTAAGCAACTTCTAGTTTTACCAGCAGGTCAAGTTGAAGAGACAAGACAAATTTGTTTTAATATCAAAAATCAAAGGTTAAATAGATAAGTACTTTACACAATTTTTAATAATGTAATTATATTGAATATTCTTATATTATATTATTTATATTGATAAGTTATTATAATTATGTTTTTTGTTTAATTTCTAAGCATCTCTCACATATTTTACTACTTACTATTTGTTTGAATTGAAAAGAGGAAACGTATAGGCTACATGATACACATCATTTTAAAATAACCCACTGTATCTGTGGTTAGAGCTACTTCGGTACTTAGATTGTGTCATACACAACTCTATATTTATGTAACTTAGACTGGCGTTAGCCTTAAGCCTTAATAAAATAAACGTTTCTCAAGTAGTATTTGAACCCATAACTATGTTAAAAATGTATTTTAGGGACATTTGTCTGTCGAAGTATTTTTTGCGATAAAATCACGTTAAGAATAAATACGAATTTACTAATTAATATAAAAAAACACGTTTTTGTTTAAAAACAACTAATTTATTTTTACATATAAATTTGTCTTCATTATTTATATGTATAGCTATATTCTATTATACGCATATGTATCTAAATATATATTGACTACAACTTATTCTTATTCAAACGCCTAAGTGTAAATTATGATGCCGGAAAACAGTTAAAAATTAACTAGTTTTTTTTTATTAATAAGCTCATTAACCTACTGTTAGAAATGATTACTTAATTTATGTAATAGTGGTAACAAAATTATAAAAAATATAAGAATTTAGAACATATGCAATGTTTTCGGATTATGTAGCTTTTGCTAGATATTAGAAGATATTTTTATACTGGAAGTCGTCTTATTTCAAGTGTTCCCTGTCCACGAAATTCACTGAACTAACAACCATTGTGCTTGCAGACAAACATTGCCCACTGCGTTACAACGGCTCTTAGTTTAACGTTTACCTTAGATATTGCGTCTTGAGTGTCTGAACTCATCGCCGAGCTTTGCCTCGTTACCAGAGCGAAGTTATAAAAGTATGAAATATTCCATTACCACTGAGTGGGAATCGAACCCAAAACACGCTTGCGCCTCCGCCTTCTGGACGGCTTATCCCAGTTTAAGAATTATACTGTTGAAAATTCCAACGAAGAAAAATACTTTTACTACATCAATGCTTCATGCAAAATAGTTTAATGAGTGAATGTGCAATACCGCAAGAATGGTGTGCGAGATAGTTTTTACCCTCTGTGTTGGGTCATGGGAGCGACCGCGTAACACAGTGGATAGGGTGACCGATATTTTGTTTAAATGTGGATATGAATATGTTGTTTTTAATATATTTCTTATTTATTATATAGTATCTATAGATGCATATAATATTTCTGACTCGATTGCGAAAAATGATTATATTTTTTTGTCAATAAATGATAACGCCTATGTTTTTATTATCAGTAGTAATAAACCTACCTTAAAGTTAACTCCTTCTTCTTCTAAAAGTTAACTTCTTCTTTGTTTTATTACATTGCACTTAACTTAAAGAATACCAATGATGCTAATAAATCCAAGGATACGTATTAGAAACTCATACATTCTCGAGATGTTAGATATGGCCCAGCTTCAAGTAAAACTTTTTTTAACCTTTAAACTGTAAATGTCATATACGTGATGACTCATACAAGAATTATTTATTATTGTTAAATATGTAGCTTTATTATACCTGTTTCACACCTATTGTAATAAAAGTTGGGAACAGTATTATAATTATAAATTATCAGGATTATTAATAGTGCCAAATCCTATTGTTGTACATGTACATGTTTATAAATTAATTATTAAATTTATTATTTTAAAAAATATTTAGTCTACTAAAATAACATGCATTTCCTCATCTCAACAAAAAAATATAAATAAACTATTATTTCAAAATTTGCTAATTAAATATATAAAAATCATGGTAACCCAACACTAAGTTAGGGTACGCAGCGTCTCCACGCTACAACGATTGTGATCATCTATTGTTCTTTATCTTATAGTGATGTTTACTTAAAAATAGTGTTATCGATTAAAATTAAATTCATATTTACATTTAAATTCATATTTACATCTTTAGGTAAAGAAGGAGAACGTAGAGACACAACTCTCTGTACGCTTCTAATAAGGTTGTGAAAATAAAAACACATATTTTTAAATGTTCGTTGAGTGAAGTGATAGTATACTATAACAGTGCTTTAACACGACAGCCTTCTCCTAAATAGAAATTTATTATCAAATTTTATAGATAAAATCTTTTCTGATACAAAATAATATAAAATTATTTTATTTGCCACATTTAGCTACGCATTGCTAGAATTGAACAAAATACTCCACAGGAGGTAAAACTATTATATCTAAAGTATGAAACTAGCTTTCCATTTCTATCTGCAAAGATTCGATTTCTATCTTGAACGCTCATTTCGTTACAATATTTCGTAAAACTAATAAAAATATTTTGACAACTAAAGAAAACTAAAAATTTGACATCAAGTTTAAACTGGTTGTCAATAAATCTAGTTATTCTCTCTTCAAAACTGTCATTTATGTTAGATTATAAACTGGCTATTATAAACTGGCTACAGAACTCATCAAGATTATCAACAGACTCAACGACTTCTAACCAGAACGAACAGTACTGAACTTGCTTGTGTAATACACTGTCATTTATCATTATTGAGCGAATTATCATTAATTCAGCTTCACGTTTTATCCCGCACACAGCAGGGAAGGCAGAGGAAATCTAGTGTTAAGACCCTCCGTTCCACACTTTCTGCCGAATTTTGGAGGCATTGCGTGCTGAGTGGTATAAATAGATAAAAAGTGACATTAATCTTTTTTTTAAACCTTAATTTTCGTATATATATATTTTTTTAATTCTCATTGAATTTATCGAGACATTTACCAAATAAGTGAGAACTATTTCAATTCAAACGTTCATTGTGATTGACACACGGAGCGACATTGAAAGTGGGTAGTCACGAAGCAGTACAAGGACGGTGTTTTCGTGATCTAATATTAAGCTAAAGTCTCATATAGTTAGCTAGATGAAACTTAAAATGCTTTCTTACGTAATGGTCGTAAGTTTGATTTTATAGGTAACTAGATTGTGCAATATATGAGCACAATATATCTTCATGTATACAATTTTATTGGGCACGTATACAGACCCTAATTAAATATAATTGACTTTCCTTTCTGCTAGCCTAACTTCTTTATAAGTATCAACATTTCATATTATTCAAATCTAGAACCAAAAAAAAAAAGGTTTCGTGAGTTACGCTGTTAGTAATGGGTTATAATTGAGTGCAATAGAATTGAACAAATGACATAAATAAATAATTGAAGTTAACTGCCGTCAAAATGCGAATCTAACATATTATTTTAAATTCACTTAATTTTTTTTAATATATAAAGCTCATACAAAAGCTTCCATAATTAATCACATTATCGAATGTGAACATCACTTTACTAGAATCTCGTACATGGTGTTACAAAGTGGATCACCGTTATTCTTACCTAGTCTCGGAAGTTAAACAATCTTTCTTTTTTATCATTATACATCTCCTGCATTATGCGAAGTAGAAAGAGAAAACGTAATAAAAAAAACGCCGTTCTCCATTTTTTGGCTGACTACGGAGTTGAGTGGCGTAACCTAACACGATATTTTCCAAGAGTATATAGGAATTTCTCCGAAAGGGAATCGAACCCATTCTATAACAAGAATACTTTCGCTCCTTATTATATTTGGAATAACATAGTATTTATTTTTTTTAAACGTGTACTTATTTATGGTTATAATAATTCATAAAATGTTATAACAAACCAGCTTTATTTTACTGTGTTCTATTAACCAAAAGCTCCATTTACCTGTAAAAGAAAAAAATGATAATTAATATAAATTACAATACACACAGTATACTAGAGTACTAACAGTATACAGTTGTAAATAGTAAATAAATTAGAATTTTTATCATAAATCCTAATGGCATTAAAAAATATGACAACTTAATGTAATCAATTCAGGAAGTCACCTATGTATATATGTATATATTTAAATATTATAAATGCCAAGAAGCCAGGAGGCCAGTCGAGGCGCAGGGGCACAAGCATGCAACGTAAAAAAAATTACAAAGACATTCTTATATAATTCCGTTTTGAACCCCCAACCACGGCGTTCGATTACTTGATAAAATGACTGATATGACACTTGCATGATAAATTCTCTAAATTATATTACCTTCCGTAAATAAACCAACATTCTTAACATATGAACCAAACCCATAAACAAATAGTTTCTATGCATACCGAAAGACACCAAGTACTCGTAAACATATTACATTAGGAATTCGTGAAACTCAAAGCACGTTTCATTAACCGAATTACTTAGTGCTGGCAATAGAAAAATTCTAAAGACCTACATACTGACAGAACGAGTTCTCATGTCAGTACCTAATAAGTACTACGTAGATCATCAGTTCGTATCCGGCTTGACTTGTTGGAAAGTAAAGCGCTTTTTGTTGTTTTGGTTCCGTATAGCTAAGGTTTTAGATTAGTTGGTTGAAGATCTAGTGAAATGATCTCGATTTATGGGATAAAAAATTGTAATAGGGTCAAAATGTAGGACTAGAAGTCACTACGAGATTGGCAGAAAATCTTGTTTTTTTTTTATATAAAAATATTATCAAGATTTGTTGTTTTTTATCATTTGCACCTAATTCTGAACATTTATGTGACAGACATTTATGTGAAGTGACGCCGGGGCACAGATGTGGGACTGTAAACGCCACAGGTTGTGGGTTCGATTCCCACTCAAGGAAATTAAAAATTTCATATTTTCATATTGTAAAGGCAAACACGGTGTTGAGTCCCACCACTCAACTTGCAATGCTTCCAGAATTTGGCAGAAAGTGGGGAAAAACAGAATTTTAATGGGAACGGAGTGTCTTACCAGGCTCCCAAGTTTCCTTTGCCAACAATAATAAAAACGAATGATTGAAATCATTAGAAAGTTTTAATTCAAAATTGATTAATATATCAAAACTTATCACCTAAATAAAAATAAAGGAAAAATACATAAAAAATTATACATAACTCAAATATAAAGCTCAAAAATATTAATTTCAAAAAATTATTGAAACCAAAATTCAATTCAACTCAAGCAATAAACTAATCAGTATTAATTACATCGAAAGTAAAGATATTCGATACTAACAAAATTAATTTAACACGTTTCTATGAGCTATAAAAATTATTCGATATTGTAAATAGCGGATGCCCGTCCCCGTATTAACACTTTCTAAATCCTTATAAAGTAGATGAAAGGTGTCCAGCTGTCCACTGATTACTAATAACTAAACATTATAATTATATAAATGGTTGATAAAACTTTCCTTTTCTCTTATTTGTTTATGGTATGTCCTGGTGCTGTTCTATTTGTTTACTTCATGGTATTTCTCGCATTGCAGGATAGTCAAAGTGAACCTAATGTTAAGACACTACGTCCTTTTTATATTCCGCCGGAACTCTACGCGGCGCTTTGCCTCCATACCAGGACGAAGAAGTAAACGACCAGTAGCGATTACAGTCATAATTTGTGACTCTGTGCCACGACTGCCATATTAACTTGACAATAAATTAACTTTACTTATTTTCCATATATTGTGCATTTTTGGGTCGGTTGGAGGAAAATATTTTAGAAACGTATTAACATTTGAACATAACGAGACTCGAACACGCGATTACACGCTTCCCGCCTAAAAATAGCCCAAAATCTATCTCAGAAAAAGCGTAAAGCTACCTTTTTGCCAATCATAAGGAATGACTAAAAACAAATCTCCTTTAAATATTTCAAAACAACGTAAAACAGCATAAATTTAATTAAATATTTATTTAAAAACTCAAACAAAACGTTAAAAACTATAAAAAGACACGTGACTCATGTATTTTTCCTAAGCTGACCTCTAAAATGTGGTCGTGGTGTCATCAAAAAACATTTTTGTAGATCCTACTGACCTTTTTATATATTGTTTGTAAATGATGCTATTATTTATTAATATTTAATTTCTTAGACAAATCTGTTTTACGCTTCAAAATAAGCAAACAAATGTTATTATATTTTTATATAGTGAGATGTGATTTTTAAGCAAGTTTTAAGTTTATAGTGAGAGAATACTAAGTTAATATATATTTTTTTGCTTCACGTTGAATCCCACACATTACAGGACACTCCGATCGATTAAGACACTATTACACCGTTCCCTACTTATCACAAAGTTCGACAGGAATTGCGCATGGAGTGGCAGAACTCAACGCCGCGCTTTGCCTTGTTACTAGAGCGACTAAAATGAAATTACTAAACATTTCATTTCCTTGAGCAGGAGTCGAACCCACAACCTGTCGCGTTTACAGTCACACGCTTGTGCCCCTGCGCCACGAAAGGTCTCATATAATACTTATGCTCCCAAATTAACCTTAGAAACATCGTATGTACACTAAATACTGTGGCACTATAGTTTCACCACTTATTCATTTCTCTCACAAAAGTTTATTAAATTTAATAGTTAATGAATACATACATTTTTCCCCTTTCATTTGCTTTTCTTTCCAATTATTTTCTGTTTTTTATTAAATACTTAAAGAAAATTGTGTTTTATATATCACATTTTGAAAGCTCTTAAATTTATCTAATCTTTTATATGAAATGAACCAAAATTAACCGTAAATTTCAACTCGGGAGTGTGAATTATTTTCTTTTCCTCGCTATGGTAACAAGACAAAGCGTAGCGTAGAGCTCCGCCACTTAACAAGCAATGTGCCGAAAATTGGAATGAGAGTGGAAACGGAGTGTCGTATTACTAGTTTCCCTCTGTCTACCTAGCTATTTGCGTAAACCAAAATTAAGCTGAAATAGGTTCTTATACTATAAATGCTACAATTAACCGACTAAACCACTTAAGCAAGCTTTAAAATATAATATAATGTTTGTTTTTTAAGATTTCATCTATAGATAGATCATTAAGAAACATCACAAAATAACTTGTTTGAAGATGATCAGAATTAATGATGGAATATGCTAATACATTTGTACACACAAACCAGTTGCAATACGTCGTTATTTGAATAGAATTGATAGAGTGGTTCGTGTATAACAAAAACATGTATTTTTAGGAAAATTTTGACTCTTGTATACTACTAACTACTATTAAAAGCGGGGAATTATTCTTTTTATTTATATTTCCCTGCTCTCAACATATAATGTCATGAATTTGGACGGAAAGTAGAAATTGTTATTACATATTTTATATTATTCTTTTGATATTCGATATTTTTCCATTTAAACAAAAATAATCCTATGAAAAAAATTAACATTAACTTTTCACCTACTTAAGGATGAACCGGCGGTGGTAGCCTTTTTATAAGGTCATTTCTATGTGGTCATTCAGCGATTCAAAAGTGCTTAACATAGTCTATTTGAATATTTTTAATTTGAATTTGATGTCGCAACAAATGATTTTTCTATGAACATTCCCTAAACTAAGATTTGAGCTCACAAACATCACGTGCAATATTACGAATAACACATTTATTTTAGATTAGAAGAGATTTTAAAATTTAAGCGAAATACTTTTTTTTTAGTTTCACGCCATATTCCAAATATATCAAGTAGCCAGAAGCAACCTAGGGTTAAGACACTCCGTTCCCCACTTCCGCCGATTTTTTGAGGCATTGCGTTTTGACTGGCGGATATCAACGCCGCATTTTGCCTCGCTGCCAGAGTGAGGAAATTAAAATATTAATAACAGAGTAGGAATATGAACATGCTACGACGCTTGTTCATGCTACGACGACCTCAAAAATTAATAGACGTAATTATGGACTGTTTACATATTTTACGTACTGCTCGCAAGAGGAATTAAACCTGTACCCAATTGCCGCAAGCAAACATTAAAAATATTCGAAATAACCTTTCACTCCTTTTAAATATGAACAACCTCGTTAATACGGTTTCAATTGAATGCCTTATCTAATATGCAAAGTAACTCGATGCTTCTAGAAATATAACGAATAAGTAAATTAGTTTCTTGGATATATGTAGATATCTTGTTAAAACATACATATTTTGTCAAATTTATAGATGTACTTAAATGAATATATCCATCTTTTACACATTTTCTCAGGAATTCCTTATGAATATATATG
This sequence comes from Heliconius himera, assembly GCA_021202915.1. Taxonomy (NCBI): domain Eukaryota; kingdom Metazoa; phylum Arthropoda; class Insecta; order Lepidoptera; family Nymphalidae; genus Heliconius; species Heliconius himera. The sequence goes on from JAJHJA010001033.1 coordinate 64,741, forward strand.
GGAGAATATTTAATGTACTGTATGAGATTGTAATATATTCTGCAATATATTTTTTTTACTGTTATGTTGTATCCTGTTTATAGCAGGGTAGGCAATGTCTCGAAAATTGGGCGGTGTTTGTGGAACGGAGTGTCTTAGCACCAAGACTCGTAACTCCTTTGGTGTTCACGGGGCTGTAAACGTAGGTTTTCACTTACCATCAGGTGACCCGTACGTTCGTTTGCCTTGTCTTTTCCATCAAAATAACATTAAAGTTTTTTAATGCGAGAACAAAAGAAAAGGAAAATCAGAGAAAAAAAATTAAGAGAGAACAAACAAAGAGAAAAAAAAAATTTTTTGTAACATAAAGTATTATTGTCATACATTTAAAGCTGTTGTTTGTTTTAATGTTAACACTAGACCCTCAGTTGCTTAAACATATTAAAATACACAAGAAGTCGCTACGTCCGGTTGGATCTACTTTCGATTTGAATCAAGGTCAAATTGTAAAAATTTTACATCTTGCTTGTGTTTATAAGCATCAACAAATTTACATTTAAATTAATAGCCATATATGGATTTGACCGTTTAAAATCCATACTTTTTGTGTTTTAAGAAAAGAAAAACCCCTAGTTTTTCGGTATACATTTACTTATTTAAATCAAATCAGCTTCACGCTGTATCCCGCACACAGCAGGGTAGGCAGATGGAACCCAGAGCGAAGAAATGAAAATGTAAATAAATATTTCATCTCCTCGAGTGGGGATCGAACCCACAACCAGTCGATTTTACAGGCACACTTTGTGCCCCTGCGCCACGACTAGTCTCAATTTCAATTAGATTTTTTTTATTTACTTAACCCTTATCTCCTTTTTGTATAGTATACTATACATACAACTTTATAAAAATATACGATAGCTATAAAATATTTTTTAATTAAGTTTTATTAAACATATGTCATTTCTAGACATTTATTTATATTTTAAAAATTAAAACAGTCGTTTATCTGTTATAATTTAAAATCAGTTGTCAAAAACAATAGTCAAGATGAGCCGCTCAGATTTATCTAAGGTAAGTATTATTTTATTTTTATGTTTCTACTCCTAAATATGTATGTTTGTTATAAAATACACATGCCTAAATGTTTGTTCTTACATATTTTTATATATATGCAGTTGTCGCTATGTGAATTAGTATGTTTTTGTCGTGTTTTTTACTAACGTATATTATACTATACATTGCCACAGTTGCAGTAAGTTACCTTTCGTTGGTGGTGTATAGAATAATATACATTGCCAACTTAATAGGTTCAATATTTTTTGGAACTTTACTATAAAATTTAAATTGTAAGTATGTCTGTCTTATATACTGAACCAATTTTATTACAATTTAAAAGACTTTCATACTAATGTTTGACTGCCTCGTTGATATAGTGGTTCTAGAAAGCTACACACAAAGTTGTGGGTTCGATTCCCACAACAAATACTACTATTATTATTACTACATGTCTACCTACCTATATAAAGGGACATACATTATTATTTATTTATAATACAATATGGTTTAGCTTATCTTTGGTGTCGGTTTTCTTGCATGTTTCTTTTGCTTTGGTTTTACTGCTATGGGTGAAAAAGCTAGGCGCATTTTATCTTTAGTGCCTGAGAAGAATACAGACTCTGACGCAAGTGACGGAGCTAGTAGCAGAGATGAAGCTGGAATGATTGGATCGGCAGAAAGTTCTCCAGCGCCATCGATCAATTCAAATCTCGAAATGTTACACCTCCTACAAATTTTTGATAATGAGATAGGAACGCATGCATGTGATATTTATGTTGATACCACTGAAGTGCCTCTTACACCTCATTCATTCAATAAAAAGACAGTGTAGCAGAAGAAATAAATTATCTTTTCGTTAGAAAGAAGCACAATTTCAAGAAGGAGAAGGCAGAAATATCAGGACCTACATTGGAAAATGTACCATCTCATTTGTAATTGATTGCATTCGAATACAGTATTTATCCGTAGAACAAGAGAATGTTTCAGTATCGACGACGAAATTGTTATACCGTACAAAGGGGATAAAGCAGAAATTCGACGTTAATATAACCCAAATAAGCCTTGTAAATGGGGTTTTAAGAACTTAGTCAGAGCCGGTGTGTTTGGCATCATTTATGACTTCTTGCTCTACGCAGGAGATGACACTTTTAGAGGCATCGCATTTACTGAAGAGGAAAAGACTATGGGTGTTGGAAATAAAATAGTTTTAGCTTCATCTAAGACTACTAAGTCAAAACGTTTCAGTGAAAAATTTAGACAATTTCCCGGCAAAGCTAATTTAAAAAAAATGGTATCTTAACGACCATGCAATGATATCCGCTATGACAAATATGACCATTGGCCGCAAATAACCGAATATCAAATGTACTGCAAAGCTGGCCAGGGATGTACTATGTGCACATAATGTAAGGTTCATCTTTGTTATGTGAAGAATCGAAGTGTTTTTGGAGTATCAACAACGCAAGCAATAGGATTTCTAAATTATTTTGTAAAGAAAAAATTGTTCAAGAAAGATTTATTTTATTAAACAATTTTACTTCCACCAAAATAGTTGTTTTTATTAAAAATCATGTTATTTACAATAATCTTTTAGTATATATTAAAAGCTACCAGTAACATGCCAAAACATAGCAATGTATAGCATAATATACATTCTTAAAAATGCGATAATCACTGTACGTGTAGCAGTGTATAGTATAGTATACATCGTGTTTTTCCAAAATTTTCATATCAGGATTTTTTTATTTATTTTTTTGAGGTTCTTTATAGCCCAAAGAAGCTACCAATATACTTTTTTTTCGTTTTTCTTCAAAAAAAAAATTTTGCCACGATAAGGGTTAATTCTTACAATGTCTTTAATTTTGTCACCTGTAGTATGGACATCATTAGCCATATCCTTGGTCTACATTTAAAACGGTCATTATTTTTAATATCTCACTCTTCTACAATAAAACTCGGCGTTAGGTTTCGCCACTTAACACGCAAAATTTCATAATTAAACGGAAAGATGACATATATAAAGTTTTATCTTAAAACAAGATTCTACTCCTATTATACTATAGAGTATAATTAACGCAAAAAAAGTTACACCTGTCAACTTTTATTAGATATCTACCTATTGCGCAGAAATTAACAAAATACAACGATTCAAAACTAAACAAAAAAAAATCTAATATTCATATCTTGATGATTCATCTTTTCCTTATCAAATCGATATGGTTTTTATAAAAAGCGTTTTTTTTTCTAATGAATAAATTATTTTTAGCATAAAAAAAATATTATTTTGAAAAAAGAAGTTATTCGAGACGTTAATAAATATCACGTTTTAGCCATTTATTGTTAAATTAAAAGTGTGTTAAGGAATTATTTTAGCACTTGTCGGTTAACTTTTGATATTCAAATATTTTTTTTATTATTCATAAAACTTTAATATGAGTATCTCTATGCCATTCTTATATAAGGACTTGCTGTCGCTTTTAGGTTTGTTAGCATTTTATATGCCTACAGAGATTTTAAGAAATCGTGTCTTGGCTCTTCTTCTTCCTGGTATTAATCCTGGCATTTGCCAGGGTCTGCCTTTCTACTCAAGCTACTTTAACGTAACGATACCGTCTCTTGATTTTCCCATACAATACCTACCCAGTTCCATGCAAAAATGACTATTTTCTAAGTCCAGTAGCCGCCTTTACTTTATTTATTAATCATTCACGTAAGAGATTTTATATTTTACTTGTTTAATCTAGATAAAAAATTTTGAAATCGGTATAAATATTAGGCTGTAATTTATAATAATGAAATTTAGTGAAAGTGTAAATTATTGTTTCTATTAATAGTAGAGTTCTTCTACCGTCTAGAGGTCTAATATCAATAATTAATAGAAATCTTGATTGCAGAGATTATTAATTAAGGCAATCTGGACTAAAAACGGTCCAGAGTTTGATTACACCACGCCAGTCACAGATTTATTCGGAAAGCGAAAATTGTAGTGTCTTAGAGATCTATGGCGATATCCCGTGACATGTGAATGAAATTGAACCTACAGTTTTCGATTAAATCACCAAATATATATAAAATTTAAAGCATGAAAAACAAGTATCTTTAACAAAACTCATAAAGATATTAGTCGCTTATGTCAATATTATAAATATTTAAATCTGCTAAAATACATATTTACAGTATTTATTATAATCGGCAATGTAAAGCCTTGTACATCGTAAAGCACGTTCCTCCATGGACCGGTTATGTATTACTTCCTCAAGGAATTCTAGACATTTCTGATACTTTACAAGTTTTTATAGGGTACTTTAATTATGTATCGTAGTATCAAAAAATATTATTGGTTCTTGTCCATATCCTTATTGTATTGCCATACTGCACATTTCAGAAATTTTGTGGGATATATAAAATACTATTCTTTTGTTTTTTTTTAGGTTCATGCTGTTTCCCGCAAATAACAGGGTAGTCAGAGGGAACCTAGGGTTAAGAAACTCCTTTCCCATTAGGACATTTCCGTTCTCCACCTTCCACCGAATTATCGAGGCATTGCATGTTGAGAGGTCGAAATCAACACCACACTTTTGCTTTCGTACTAGAGGGAAGAAATGAAAATATAAAAAAATAATAATACACTCCCCCGAGTAGATGAACCCACAACCGTAGCATTACTGTCACACACTTGTGCACCTGCACCACCACACCCTTAAATTTACTTAATTCTGTGTATTAGCACAGTTCCACAAAAATAATTGCACAATAATCGCAAGTATCATGTGAGAGTGATTGAATTCTAATTTTCCGAACAGTTACTATTTAAGTGGACTTACATTAGCTCGTGACACTTTGCCCGCCGTTAAATAACGGTGACTGTAACGGCCGGGTATTGCTATAATTTGTGTAATTTGCATATAATTTATTATATTATTATGAATATTAATCTAATTAATAATATTATTAGCGTTAAGATGCTATTATGGCTCAGTGGAATCGTGTCTGATTGTCCACGGTGGTACTAAATTTGATCTCCGCTTGGTAAACAATACGTATATGTGTGTAGCTTTCTCTGCCGCACTTTGCTGTTAGTGAGATGTGTGATGTAAAAAATACAGTGTTAAGAAAGAAAAAGTGAAAATTAGACGCGGTAGATTCTTAGTATTTTGTATAATTTTTCGAGTTGAGTTCGAATCTATGCTTGGTGCTTTTAGTCAAAGGATGTTCTATTATTTAAATTAAGAAAAATTTAAAGATGTGTATGTAAATCATCTTTTTGTAACAATCTTCTTTGCCAACAAAACAAGGTGCGGAGTTGAATCACATCACGCATCACCACGCAATATCACGAAAATTGGGCAAAAAATAGGAAACGGAGTATCTTAACATCAGAATCCTTCCAACTACTAAGCTATATTCGGGATACAGGGTGAAACTATTTAGTTTTTTATTAATGTACCTAATAAAATCGTCTCATTCCATGACAGGTGCTTGAACCGGAACGTAACACGCACCACTTGGCCCACAATTGGCGCACTGACCTATTGACTAACTTATAGGCATCTAGGGTTTTACTTGTGACATCTACGTATATGTATTTTATATTGACCAAAAAAGTAGTATAGCCAGTTGAAGCCTATACCTATATAAATATAAGATATATATGAACTAAACTATGTATATATATGTTTGTATGTAGCCTAAATGGGTGAGGTAAATGTGTTTTAGGTATAAAGGCACTCCTTATATAAAATCGACCTAACTTGTGACTTTACTAAAAACTGATTATAAAAACCTTTTCTTAGACTCTACGGTAATTTTCTACAATTAGCAGTTTTTTTAGGTATGCCACTATCATGTGAGAGTGCGGATATATATTGATATATTGGTAGCGGTATATTTTATTTTTTATTATTGTATATTATAAAAGAATTGTAAGAAATAAAAAAATATATCTTTCTATTTTATATTAAATCTGTATATGTTATATACATATAACATTAATACAATAACATGTTTTACTACAATACAACTATAATTATTTTATATCAGATGTCGCGCATAAGGGCAGAGGACGGACCTTCGTAATTAATATCTCGGATCTAGGCCACGACTCCCCACCTTTTGAAATGTCATCTTCCATTTCATAATGTCATCGAAACAACTTATGTATGCTGATGTCCACTTTAAGGGAAATTAAGTATTAAATTTTATCACTGTCATGGTGCACTTGAAATATTTTCGAATATATGTGATAATTGGCAGTTACATTTTGTCTTTTAAAGTTAAAAACGAAAAATAATTGAATTTAAGTTCAGTAATAAAATTTGAAGACCAGTCGTGGCCGCAGAGGCACAAAGTGGGACTGTAAAACCGACTGGATGTGGGTTCGATCCAGACTGGAGGAGATGAAATATTTACTCAAATTTATATTTCCATTTCTTCGCTCTGGTGTCGAGGACAAGCGCGGCGTTGAGTTCTGCCACTCATCACGCAATGCCTCCAGAATTCGGCAGAAAGTGAATAACGGAGTGTCTTAACACTAGGTTCCTTCTACCCACCCTGCAGTGTGCGGCTGTATCAGTGTGAAGCTGATTTACTTATTTTATTCAGTTCAGTTCTTAATTTATGGCGTTTCGAGCGTGCCAGTTGAGCACTATGCACTTCGCCAGTTGTATGGAGAACACACGAAAGAGAGAACGCATGTTAAAAAGAGGTCCAGTTAATAATTGAAGTTAAAAATTAGTATCGTGCTATTTTTTTAATAAAATATACTTCAAAGAGTGTAATATTTTTATTTTATCAAATGATCTGATAAACTAACTGACTCTTTTCTTTGCCCCCAGTGAAGTTTATTTTCAATTCAACACTTTTTTAAGCTCTGGGAACCTGGGAACCTAATTTTAAAACACTCTTGTCTCATTAAAACATTTCCGTTCCCTACTTTCCACCACATCCTGAAGGCTTCGTGTTACCAAAGAAAAAAAATAAAATATTAAATATTTCATTTCCTCAAGTGAGAATCGAACCCACAACCTGAGGCGTTTACAGTCGCACGTTTATGCCCATTCACCACGACTGACCTCACAACTTATCACGTAATACCTCAAATTTGAGCGAAATAGACAGAGAGTCCCAACACTAGATTTTACCTGCTATATAAAGGATATGTCACTAGCAAACTAATGGAATACTATAAAAAAAACAAGCAAAAACTTCAATAATTATCCAATACCCCCCACATCCAACCACTTTTCTATTTAATACAGGATTTTTCACTCCACAGCTGAGAAAGTGACAGCAATAGTTGTTTCGATTGAATCAATTTCCCGTCTCACAGGATGCGTCGAAAGTGAATCAGGAACCTTTCCTTGGACTTTCTTCGCCTTAATAAAACTAATTGAGCACTTTCTTTCTATTTTGTTGTCTTCTTTTTTTTCTATATATTTCCAACGTAAACGTAACTAAAGAGGTTTAACTTGTTTTATTTAACTTATAAATGTATTTTATGTTGTACAGCCATTGCAAGAAAAACATTTTTATGTGTATTTCAAGGGTTCTGTGATTTTTTGAGTTTTTTGGTTTAATATAAAAAAATTGTGAATTTCGTACATTGCTTAAGATAACTAATACTATAATAACAAAAATATATCAGACGAAGGAATAAACATCAAAATTACTTACAGCTTTTAGCATTAAATGTAAATTCAGCTCTTTCCACATCAATCTTACTTAAATCGTAAGGTATCTACAAAATGATACAAATAGAAAACATTGTAGTAATATTATTCATGTATTCAATTCATGTAGTATAGAAGTAAAGGATGTGTCTCGAAGGAATTTGTGTGAAAGCTGGTTGCATCTTTGTGCATCTCGACATCTCGTTTACTTTCTAATGCGTTTTAAACCCTTTCTCCTGTGAATTGCTTATACTTGTTCACTGTTTTTTATACTTTACATTACGTAATAATGCTATACATATATATACTATATTAATATTATAAAATTTAAGAGTTTGTTTGGTTGGACTCGCTAACCTCAGGAACTACTGATTCGAACTATAAAAAACTCTCGATAAATAGACTATCCAATACATTATAATATTTTGTATTGGATAGTTCATTTATAGAAAAAAGACTACAGGCTATAATTGACCATAGGGCCAAAGCCACACCTAAAAGTTAGTACCTACTTTCTGTACAAAAGAAACATAGAAAATAAGCTCATAGGTTCTAATTTGAAATATGTGTAAATTTACATATTTTTACGAAATAACTGAACATTCAGCGTCATATCATTATAATTAATTTATGTTTTTTAATATTGAAGAATTAAATCTTTACTTAGCGCGCTACATGCGGAGGAAAAACGTGTAAGAAAAAGTACATATTTTTATAGCTTCTCCTTGTATCTCGCACATATTAAAGTAGGCAAAAGGAATTTGGGAACCTAGTATTAAGACAGTTGCCTTGTTACTAGAAATTAAAATATTATATATTTCATTCCCTCGAGTGGAAATCGAACATACAACCGTCTTACCGTCTCACGCTTGTATCTCAGCACCACAACGGCCTTCCTAATAACAATATTATGCTCAAAATAATATAAAAAAAATAATCTATTATAACATTTTAGCTGTTTCCAATAGTTCTGTAAAAACAAACAATTGGATACAAAAAGCAAAGAAGGTAAAAGTAGGCCGTGTACTGTAACTTGCAGATTTTATTGACAACTTGAAGTAGCTCTACAATTATATTGTCCAAGGCCTTCTTGATAACTTGTTTTATAATATAAAGTAAGTTTAACCAATATCTTAGGCCTTTATTAAAAAAATATAATTATTGAGGAGCTAGATGATGAATGTTATTTTGAATAGTATGTATGATTTTGTTAGTTATCATAGATATTATATTGAGGGTAATCATTTAATAAAAAAATAATTTTGTGATTTTTTTTTATTTCATATTTTTGTTCTTGGTTTATGTAAAGTAGCGACGGAAAGGAGCTTAACGCCGCATGTCGTGTATATATGATTAAATTCCAAAGTGATCGATTATAATATTGTAGTATGTTAACTGCCATAAAGTATTTTACCTATATCAGGCCGTCGTGGTAACGCGGCGATTGTGGGTTCAATTCTCCCTCGGAAGAATGAATTATTATTTATTAATACTTTCATATGCGAGCGAAGTGCTCTGGTGTGAAGTGCAGCGTTGAGTTCCGCCACTACACACTCAATATCTCAAAAATTCTACAAAAAGTGGGGAACAGAGAGTCTTAACATTAGGTGCGCTCTGCCTACACTGCTATATGCTGAATAAAGAAAAAAAGTATTTTACTATAGAAATCAAATTAACGGCTGGGAAGCAAAAACAACGCAAGATAGAATAATAAATTTACATCATTACCAGCGACAGCTTAAGCGATAGAAAAGCTAAGTGATAGATTCAACCTTAATAACATATTATTTTTTTGTATACAATAATGTATAAAGACTTTCTTATTTAAATGAAAACTAAGCATTAGTGTTATTGAATTTACCATCTTACAATATCTTTAGAAATTATAGGAGTGCTTTTTTTATCTTAATAATATTATGACTTTAAAATATTCAAATGCTATCAATACAACAATAACGAAGGAAAAATCTTGCTAAAGACACACACTTGTTGTGTAGTAGAACAAAATGTTAATACTTCTGTATATTTTTGGATGCATGCAGCAAGACAGGTAAAGAGCACCTAGTGTCAAGGCACTGCATTCACAGATTTTTCCTCAATTTTGAGTGTTAATAGGCGAAACTCAACGCCGCATTCGAAAACCTAGTATCAAGGTACTCCATTCACAGATTTTTCTTCAAATTCAAGACATTGCCTGTTAATTTCCGCTCCGCTTAAAGAAATAATAAGAATCCACAACTACCTCGATACATTCGGCCACTGACCCTGTCATCAATGGTTTCAGTTTCTCTACTCTACTTTTTATAACTTTAAAAATATAACACTACATTATTTCAAAACAAGCTTTATTCATTTACTTAGCAATTTACCTAAGATTCAATACATATCATACACCTAATCACCGAACAGACAGATAAATTAAAAAATAATAATAATAAATTAGCTTCACGCTGTATCCTGCACACAGCAGGGTAGGCAGAGGGAACCTAGTGTTAAGACACTCCATTCCCCACTTTCTGCCGAATTCTGGACGCATTGCGTGTTGAGTGGCAGAACTCAACGCCGCGCTTAACCTCGACACCAGAGCGAAGAAATGGAAATATAAATTTAAGTAAATATTTCATCTCCTCGAGTGGGGATCGAACCCACAACCAGTCGGTTTTGCAGTCACAGCTCGTGCCGCTGCGCCACGACCGGCCTCACAGATAAATTATAAATCATTATATCCAATCGAGTAGGTACATCACTTCTGATGCTATCAACAATGATGGAGAAATGTTACGAATAATGACCACTTTCTACTCGTGAAAGTTATCTTGGGCTATGTTGTGTTTTTATTTCCATGGACCGACCATGGCTTTTTGTGGATATAAAAAAAAGTCGAGCTCGATACATTAGAAAATTTGTTACGAAACATTTAATTATAGGATGTTATTATAGTGAATTAGATTGTGATTATTTTATTTTATAATATAAGAAAATTTACCCTTACTTACGTAGCATAGCCTTAACTAATGTAGATAAGAGTTATCTACATTATTATATTTTTTTCTTATTTTTTTAGAAATGTGACTAAATAAAATTTTTTTAGCTTCACTGTGAAATAAACAAACCTAACGTGAGGTAACCAAATATTTTTCTATTAAATAACAGTTCAGACAAGTTTTAGGACCGAAAATAAATAAAATCTCAAGAGTTTTAAATCACAATTAATTTAATATGTAACGGAACAGATAACCGTACAGAAATAAACAACGAATTTTCCCTAAACACACCTGATAAAATTAAATGAATCATATCGTTGTATAGTTTAAGCGGGCGATGCCGCGGGTGGGGAGCTAGTTACAATTTAAATATTACCCAAACGGGTGTCGAATTTACGACCATCACGTCCACATCCTAAAATTATTCCATATTATGCATACATATACCTACTTACAAATGATTTCTTTATAAAACTTAATTGTTCATTAAACGTGATCGCGTGTAGTAAGTTAGCACATCTTTGATTGAGCTATGTTGTATGTAAATAAATATGTAGGTAGGATTGAGTCATGACATTTAAGAAATTTCGTGTAATGTCATAATATTACTTACATGGAAAGGGAAAAATAGTGATTAGACACTCCGTTCTCTAATTTCTGTTCATTTTATAACCCTTCAATTCAATAAGCGACGAAACAAAAATAAAAAATGTATTTTTAAATCATTCAATTATTAATACTTTTAGAAAACGCTTAAAAAATTACGAAGCGAGATTCGAACCGGCGTGTCTTGAAAATTATTCAATTATAATTAGTGTACTTCTAAGTTTATAGACAAATAAGTCCTAATTTAAATAAAATATACTTTCCATAAGTTTTTATTAAAAGGAAACAGGTATTATTATATTGAAATAAAAATACACTTGAAAGAATGGTTTTCAAGGTCCATCGCGTTTGATGTAAGTGAGGCTTGGTATTACTAATAGCGTTTAAATTTAATTTCATGTATGACACTCCATTCCCATTAAGACACATCAGTTTTCCACATTCCGCCTAATTCTTGAATCATTGCATTCGCGGCGGAACTCAACGCCACACTTGGTCTCGTTATCAGAAAGAAAAAATGGATATATTAAATATTTTAATCTCCAGGGTGAAAATCGTACCCACAACCTTCGGTTTCACGCTTACTTTTGCCCCTGTGGCCATAACGCCCACCAACACTGATATATAAAAAAATTAAAAAAAGTTCGAAGCAGATCCTTTACCTTCACGTTTTGGTAACCCTCCACGATTTGATCACTAAGCCATACATCTTATCAAGCCACGTCAAATTCTTATACAACTTATTTAAGTTAAATAACACTTTAAAATATTTTTTGTGCCTGCCATAAAAAAATCTTATAAAATCTTTATAAAGAAATATGAATAAATATCAAATTCACATTCGCTTACAATGTAATCATACCCAGCAGCAAATGGAGCGAGCGATGTTGACACTGCGCTACGTCTATAGGTGGTACTTGTAAATGTCAACCGAGGCGCGGACTTACCTGTGAACAAAATCATGTTTTTATATTTAAATATCATTTTACTGGTTTTACAAATAAATAAAGAGTGGTACAAATAAATAAAGAGTAGTGGTGATTTGATTTGGTGGGAAACGGAAGTGTCTTAATGGCAACGAAGTGACTCAACACTAGGTTTTAAAATTTTAAATAGTTGTAGTCCGCAACTTCATTTACGTGCACTAAAATATTTAATATCCCGTATTCCCTCGTTCCCCCCTCTTCTCTTAGTTTTTCCCCAAGAAAAATAAATGCCAAGTTTCAGCGTTGTACACCGTTTTGGCTGTAGTAGTTTTGGCGGCAGTATAAATATAATTTCTGTTCGAACAATCCCTATAAATATTTTGCATTTTTATTTATTATTTTATTTATTACAGCAGCCCCCAATGCAAAATTTAACCATAATAAGACTAATGAAAATAAAAACAAAAATATAATCAATTCAAATCAAAACTAAGTTTCTTTTATTATAATAACAAAAAAAATAACAAAATAAAAAAAAATATTCAATCATAATAAATTCCAGTTTTCACGAAACAAAACAAACGATCGACCAAACCCGTGGCTATCAATGAGTTTCCTACTTTATTGTATTTCAGCTATATTTCTTAATTCCAACCAACTTAGGTTCCTTTACATAACTGTGATATAATGTACTGTTATTGACATTTGTACTGAGCACAATTGTGGTACATTGCATAAAAGCTGTTACATCGCCTACTGACTAAGAACTAACAATGTTAGAACATTTAGAATTCTTCAAATATTTCTAGATCGATATCTATGTATTGATGATTGATTTTACAGTCACGAGGTGTGACTGTAAAACCGACTGGTTGTGGGTTCGATCCCCACTCGAGGAGGAAATATTTCATATATTTATTTAAATTTATATTTCCATTTCTTCGCTCTGGTGTCGAGGTTAAGCGCGGCGTTGATTTCTGCCACTCAACACGGAATGTCTCCAGAACTCGGCAGAAAGTGGAGAATAGAATGTATTAACACTAGGTTCCCTCTGCCTACCCTGCTTTGTGCGGGATACAGCGTGAAGCTGATAATAAAGCGGTAGAGTTTGTTTGAGCTCAGGAAATACTGGTTCAAATGGTTTTTCTTGTGATGGATGGTCCATGTATCAAGGAGCTATAAGGCTATATTATATCATGTTAATAGTTTGTACATATATACAAATAGTTTTGACAGATAGACGGATAAAAAAATATAAGATAGCCCCAAAACATAGTACTTGCTCTAGATGATTATTAAAAATCATATATGATTATTTCCAGGTCTCTTCAACAGCTTTTATTACTGAAATTTTAATAATTCAATTCCAAGTACAATGAGTACTGCAATTTTTTTTTTTTAATAATATACTAAAACTAGTATTATTGAGGTTTTGCATAAAGAAAAACTAGGCAAGTTGATATTATATTATTAAAGCAGAACTTCATCCAATACACTTAAACGCTTTTAGAAATTGCTAACTACTGCATTGTACCGAGATATTTTAGGATAGCAGTTACCACCTACCTCATTATAAAAGGAATTCTTCAACAAGAAAAAAAAATATCTCCAATTAAATAAAATATTTGAACAAAATTGAAAAAAAAAAACGCTAAAAAGAATTTAATATATAACTTTTGGATTGTTAATTTTAAAAATAATCACAAATATATATTTATTTAAACATTTCTCTCATATTATTCGTACTTGTAAAAATTGATATACGTCCAATTCGATCATCATTATCTCGTTTTCCCCATTCGAGTGTAATTTGTAAAGGGCCTACTTTTAACCGCTTGCGGAATTCACTTTCACTTTGCAACTTATTACTACCGTGCAAAATATACATTTTATTTTTAGTTTCACACTGTATTCTTATGTAGGAGGGTAGGTAGAGGGCAGAGGCAACGTTATGTCAAGACAGTCCGATCTCCACGCACCGCCCAATTTTTAACACAATTTAACAGACAAAGTACCAAAAAAAAACATTCCTCAGAGTGGAAATCGAATCCACAACAGACGCGTTTACTTTCAACGCGGACCCCATGTGTCACAATAGTTACCGTCTATGTTAGGTAGGGTATACGTAACTAGAGAACAATTTCTGTGACTTCTAATTTTACTGAAAAGTGATCGTAATACATTCTACTAACATTATTATTTATTAGTATGCATGAGGATGCGACTGTAAATGCGACAGGTTATAGATTCGATACCGACTTAATGAATTATTTAACATTATCACTTCCTCATTCTACTAACGAAGCAACACACAATGCCTTCAGAATTCGACGAAAATTGTGGAACGGCACTATCTTAATGAAAACGAGCTGTATTAGCATTAGTTTTCCAGGTTCCATCTGCCTACCCTATGTGCGGGATGCAGCGTAAAGCGAAATAAACCAAATAGATATATTAAATAAATATTCAAATTAAATAAATACAAAACTTTAAAGAGAAAAATATTAGACATAGATTTGTAAAACTCGATCAATTTTTTATCTGCTTTCTCTCAGAGAAGATCGCATTCCAAAGTGAATCTAGACAAGATATCAAAATGATTTAAGTTTCTACATTCAGCTTGATTGATATACTATAGAAATATGTAGATATATCTATGTATACATATATATATCCGTTCCGTCATCGACTGTCAGATAACGCACAGACTAAATTTCCGAATTTTGAAAGTTGAAATTAGGGTAAATGGGTGTATCAGTGTATATAAAAAAGTCTTAGAAATTTTAGTTTTTTTTTTAAATTACAAGGAAACGGGAAAAAAACGGGATAACAAAAATACACTAATACAATGTAGCGGGCTACGATTAGTACTATATAATACAAGTTTTATACAGTCTGTTTTTTAGTAAAAAATTGCATTACAATTCAAATTTTATTTTATTATTTATCTAGTTTATATAATTTGTTCCGCATTCCTAATATTAACAAAAATATATATATTGCAAAATTTTATCACTTTCAATTATCATAATTATTATATTTTACTCTAAATTTAATTAAGAATAATTTTGTATGAGACATACATACATACATTCTAATTAATTAAATAAGATTTAAAATTCAAATTGCGCTATTCCCACGACTAGACTAAGCTCTACGCACGGCTGCACTCGCATCGGAATGCGTTGCAAGATCATAATTACCACATAATTGTTAAATAATATTGTGAAGGAAAAAAAATGTTAACAAACCGAGCGTGAAGAGAATTTGTGTTGAGATTACAACGTGGGTTACGCTTAGAGGAAGCTTTTCGTAATGTTTTATATGATTTTCTAGGTCAGTATTTGTATGAGATTTTTGAGGAGGTCACTTCTTCATTTCTTTAGATACGGCGGTAGGTGTGCTGCTTAAGAGCTTAAGAAATAAGTCAGGTTGTTATTTTAGAGGTGTGGCGAATGCTACGATCTTTCCATACCTATATTGCCTCGTCGTCTCCCCCCATCCCCCCCCCCCCCTTCCTGTTCTCACGTTTTTTACGTGACCTTCCTCCAGTATCATTATTACTGTGTTCTTGAAGGTCAACCGAGATCTCCCTCTGCTTCTTTAACCACACTCTTTTGCTTCCTAACTTTTTCTTTAATAAACAATAAACCTAAACTTAATTTCAGTAATTTTTTTGCTGAACCAGCTTTTTAAAGCTTAAAATTTGAAATAGCTTTTCTCAATGAAACATTTAAAAAAACTATTTCAAGTTCACCATTCCGTTATCCGTATAAAAACGGAAGTAAAACATTCTAGAACACATCTATCTACTCATTAACAAGTCAACTTTATTTCGTGCCACTAAGGACAGACGAAAGTATTGACATTGACATTTTTTCCGTGATACACGACCATATTAATAAACACCGTCGTTATATTATAATAGTTTCATAAATAATTTAATTATTTTTATTATAGTGGAAGGTTGTCTAGGAATTTTGTATGTAACCAGACGCAAGGACGCTGCGTGTGTTTTAATGAAAAAAAATGTTATTTCCTTAATTTAATATCGATTATGTTTCAATGGTATTATTATTTTATACCTTTTTTGCATGTTGATCTGGGAGGAATGTAGTAGAAATTATTGTCTATACTATCTAGGTTTTTAAATAATGATGTAAAGCTGGAGTGTTTGTTTGGTTGAACACGCTAATCTTGCTAATGTTAAAAGCTATTAGTTTGAATCAAAAAAAAATATTTCTGTATTCGATATTCGGTTTGCATTTCAGGCAAAGGCATTAGAGAAATTTGTTTTTATGTAACTCATTGTACCTGTTAAATCCCTTGGGTGCTTAATGTGTGTCATGGTGTCATAATATCACTCTTAATTATTTTTGCAATCTGGTAACAAAACCTTTTTTTAAGCTTTACGGTTCTCCTGTATAAAAGAGAGAAGGCAGAAAGCAGAGAGAATCAAATGAGATATCAAGGAATTCATGCGGACGGCAGGGCTTAATTTTGGTCTTACTAAATCGATAATATTTATGCTTTATACAGACCATCTATCGAGGAAGGCTATACTTTATATTACATCACATTAATCCTTTGGATGTATCACTGTGTTGCGGTCAAAGCTACCTCTCGCTTAGACTGCATCATTAGTTATTTTCATTTGACTACAGTAGAGTAATAACAATTTTCGTATACTACTAATATTATAAATGTGTTAGAGTTTTAGAAAATGGTTGTATGTTTGACTTATACGCAAAAACTACTGAACGGATTTAGGTGAAACTTTACAGCAATATAGCTTATACAGCAGAATGACACATAGGCTACAATTTATGTACTATTAAAAAAAAACTTTAAGCCACTTGCAAGTCGCTAGTTATATATATGGCTATGTTCATGTATTAAAATGATCATATATATGTACTTCAAGAGCTTCCTACACTACTAGGAAGTAGTACGTATTGACTGTAGACGTGGCCGCTGGACATGTCACTTTCTACACAAACATTTTTAAGTAGTCGGCCTCAAGACAAGTTTAAAAATGTTGTTCTTGACAACGACTCGATTAAAATTCACTTCATTTCTTTTTTAGTGAATAATGTTTATATCTTTTCTTTTTGTTATTTACTGGAGGAGAAATATGTGTAGTAGTACCGGTGTTGGGATGCATAATTTTAAGGTAGTTTCTTATATATTTATTAGACGTATATCATGTTGGTACAAAGTACAGTACAAAGCATTCAATAAAATAATAAACAAAAACTTTAAAGAGGAGACAAAACACTCCGTTCTCCGCGTCCAATGTAGTAAGGTATTTTGTCCCTCTGAGCGGCTGTCGGAAATATAACCTTTGCATTCTCAGTCTCTTCCATAAATGACAATATACATATACAAATTAAACGGAAATTCTTCAAAACTAAAAGGTTCTAAATTGGGAGAAAACTGAGAAACGGAGTGTCCTAACACTAAGTTAGGTAGAGGGCTACCTACTCCAGATGTCGAACTATTTGTGTGGGATAAAGCGTGAAACTAACATAATAGAAGGTTATACACCTTTTGTCTCTGGCCAAAGTTGCTCAAGTTGCATCTCACGTCAGACACGGAAGGCGAAATTATGTAAATTCTAATAGTATTAACGTTAAAACGTAAATGCACGTAACATCCGTAATATGTTGCCACAAATAATAACAGGTTGTTCGCGTTATCTCGTAGCTAGTAATTGTGTGTAATATATCCATTATAATTAAACTAAGCTAATCTTGTATGAAAATCTTGTTGGGAACAATATTTGTTATGTTTTCCTATAGTTGTGTTAATATTATATTCTTATTATTAATTGTTTGGGAATAGATTTAATCTAGAAGGCAAAATCAAAAAAGATTTTGGACACACGTTATTTTAGAAGGTATCAGATGAACGCTTATAACTTGGCGTGATTTGACACAAATTTCCTCTTTATGTAACCAATATGCCCCAAATTTTATATTCCGCTTATAGAAGGGTAGGCAGAAGGACCCAGTGTTAAGACACTCCGTTCCCAATTTACAGTCACACCCTTGTACCACTTCACCACGACTGGCCTCTAAAAAAATATCTATAAATATACAATTAACTATAACCTTAGAAATAATTGATATTTCAATTAAACCATTTACATAAGATAGCTCTTATATAGCCGCCAATAGATTAAATTCACATGCATACAATCTAAAGGTCCTTATCGAGACCTTTATTAATTCGGTATACAGTACGTAATAACGGCGTTTGAACATGCACTTCCTGATGAATAATTAATAAATTGGAATAATTTGATTTTAAAATTTATTTTTAATATTACATAAAAGTAAATGAACTAGCAAACGAAATTTCTGTTTGTATGGAAAGTAGAGCACGGAACGTCTGACATTATTTTCTCACTGCCTACTCAGCTATATGCGGGATACTGTGTAAAGATATTTTTTAGGCATCTTCTTTCAAAGTTATATGTACATGATATTATCATAAGCCATAAGTGTTAAGACACTCCGCTCTTCGTCCTCCGCCTTAAAAACATTGAGTGGCAGAACTAAACGCCACACGTTATCTCGTTACCAGAGTGACGAAATAAAAAAAAAATAATCCCACCGCGTAAGGAATCGAACTCACAACTGTCGACGAAGGCCTAAAAAAAATTTTATTAAATTTATTTATTTGAAATAACGTACATTCATAAGCATATAGCTAAGCTTTATACGTAAGTAACCTAAAGATAAAATTACAAGTCTCACAGCGGTTATGCAATTGAAATGTAACAGTTCCGGATATAAATTGGTATATAATAATGGTAGAAGTAGGTACAGTGCTCGTCACTTCCTTTTTATCCAAATTGAAATATAATTAAAATAGATTCCAAGAGAGGAATCATGTGAATGTATACATGACAGGTTGTGGGTTCGATTTCCTCTCGAGGTAAATGAAGTTTTATATGATTTCATTTATGATGTTAAAGAACTATACTATCTATGTACAACTAAAGTTTTAGTCAATTCAATAAAACAATTATTTTGTAGGAGTTTTGTTGAACAAAATATTTTATATTGATATTTTATTTATTGACCGATTAAAATAAAACACTAAATGTTAAGTGAAGTTGGTCAAAATGGAAAAGTAAAATCTGCACTTAAATCGGTTAAGCCGTTTCTGATATTAGACAAAAAATAAAAATTTTAGAATCATTGTTTCGGGTTCTATTGCATTAATAAACGGCCCCAATAATATTTTCTCTCATTTCTTGCGTGTACAGACAGCTATCGATTTATATAAGTTCAGATTACTATAAGTATATAGTAATTGAGTAAAAATTAACCTAAAAACCTCCAGCTACAACTGTAAACACTTAACCTAAACCTGGATATCAAACCATTCCTAATGATAAAAAATATATAAAAATTGTCTTAAGTTTAATTTTATTATAAAGACAATGTAAACTCGTATATATCATTATTTATTCGTACATCAAAATATATTTATTCGTACCTACGACCACTGTCCTATCGATAGAAAACATAACTTAAACGTTATTTATGAAGCCGTAAAACTTGTATCGGCATGAGAATAAAAGATTTAATACTTGTAGATAAGTGATTGTGCCTCAAGAATGTAAGCGAGGACAATGTTTTATAATGATTTATAAATGATATGTACATTGTCGGCTTTCTGTTTAATATAATCTTATATGATAATGGGCAAAAATGTGAAAAGAATAAAAAAACATTTTTCAGCTTAACGATATAGATATTCCCGCTATTTACCGGATTCTGAAGTCATTGCGCGATTCGATACCAAATTAAACAAATGAAAATATAAAATATTTCATTTCCTCAAGTGGGAATCAAACTCACAACCTGCTTCACACAATAAAGATTTACGTTTAGAGAAGTCGGCGGAAAGTGGCAAACGGAATATCTTAACAATAAGTTGCCTCTACTCATTCTACTATATGCGGGAAACAGCGTGAAACTAAAAAATGCGTAAAATAAACAGTCAATTAGGTATACTTAGTATAATAACGATAACATCGCCTACTGTGGTATGTTTGTTCTGTTGATTGACTTATTGCTGAATAACACGATACTTTCTATTTCTCGATTCCGGACTTAGATTTTTTAGAAATGAAAGACTTTTATAAAAATTAAATTTTTTATTTGAGCATGCTAAAAACGATTATTCGAAATAAAATTTGGAAGAAACACAGTTGTTCATATTTGCGCTCGAATTCAATATATTGCATGGTGGGTGGCGGAACTCAACGCCGCCCCTACTTTACGAGTGCGAGGGTAAAGTTAAAATAATCAATTCTTCCGAGGAGGAGTCGAACTGACAACCATCATGTTTACAATCCCATGCCGTACTACCACACCACGATATATTAAAATTATTTTTTTAATATAATAACGCAACGCCCTTTCAAAATAATCATTAAAACCATTAATAAAAAATCCCTGTATAAAACAAAAAAATTTAGAAAGTTTTCTAAATAAACTTTTCATAGTATTATATACCTTATATCCTTATCTATAGAACTCTATCGGCTTACGTATGTGAATCTCTCATAGACAGAAACAAACTTGTTTGACCTTTCATTCGATTTGTGAAAGTGGTAACTTGGATACGTCGATGGTTATTTATTTGATGTATTTTGAATATTATTTTGTGGAAAGTGAGAAAGAACCTAGGATTACAGTGTTAAGACACTTCGTTTCCCACTTATTGCGAAATTTTTGGTGATTGTGATCTATGTATTTAACAGATCACTAGCGGAAAATTATTGATAATTTATAGTATAGTAGGTATATGTTTTTAACTTCACGCTCGATCCCTCACATAGCAGGATAGGTGGAGGGAACCTAGGAACCAAATATTAAGACCTTACGCTCTGCATGTCTTGAATGACTTGAATCTGAAAAATTAAATTGAATCTACGTCCTGATTCGAGTAAGAATCGAATCCGCAACGACGACGTTTACAGTCAAACGCCGTCCTAAATACACCGATGGCCTCTTTACCTTCTTGTTTAACCAAAATCTATGTTAACTAGACGCTAATAAAATAAATTTTACGATCTGTCGGTGGCGTTGTGATCACTATAAGCCATTAATTAATGAAAATGATCGAAGGAAATAACGACGTAACTGTATTTTATAACATCCTCAACATATACTGTTAGCAATTTATGATTATTTTTATATACTTTCTTAATAGTTTATTTTGTTTATAAAATATATATGAATTGAAAGCCCTTAGCGTACTTTAAAAATATTTCAAAATATGATTTAAAAAAACATTCGTTTCGAAACTTTAGACATAACTTTAAATTTATCTAATTCCCTATAACAATGGCTTCCGAGTACATACCTACCGAGCCCGGTAAATATAAATGCGACGTTTCTGCTATTCGAAAGAATTAATTATTTTGGAAATTGGAAAAAGGAATGTCTTAACACTAGATTCCCTCTGGTCTATGCGTTATTTAGTACAAGTGAAGCTAAAAACAGCTACTATAATATTTACTTAATAAATTTGAAAGTGTTTATACATAACGATCGTAGATCACGACATTATAACTCAATAATAATTAAATGTTGATTATACAATTATATAAATACTAAGTGCGTTTCGCAAACGCCACTACAGTGTTATGAAAAATTTTGATTGACTTACATACTTCTTATCTATTACTTCAGTTTTCATTTCGTAATATATGCTAAATTTAAATTCTTTTAATTCTAAATTTACTTTCCTTTTTCTTTTATCTAAAAAAAAACACCTGTTACTACTATATGATGACTACAGTATATAAGGCAGTTATAAGTTAGCTCCTAAAAAAAATTAAAGCAACAATACTAGCTAACTAATATATAAAGCTTATTAAGCTCTCCAGGATATATGTATTTAGATTTCGACATTGAAAAGAACGCCTTTTGAGCTTTTAACTAGCTGGTTTTCAAATCGGTAATAACTTTATATTCATTCAACGACTAAAAATTCTATAAAGAAGATTTATAATTTTAATATGAATTTTGAACTGTTTTTTTGAATTCGTCAAACAAAAATTTATGTAGTCTAAAGAATTACCAGAGTTTTAACATAAATGTAGTCTTGCGTTCAATTTGAATTTATAACCAGTACATATGATTATAACTGTGCCACTGGAGTGTCAACTTTTACTTAAAGTATATATTGAAATAACCTAAATAATGAACGTATTCAACTAGCGCCTTTATTGTTTGTTTTAAGCTCACAGACGCTCATTTCTATTCTATACAATCGTGAGAATGATTTAAATTAAAAAAAAAAATGATAACTTACAATTATCAATGTAAACGTTGCTGAAGAAAAAGAATGCACGCTGCATATAACAAGGTAGGCAGAGGGAACCTAGTGTTAGGGCACTTGGATTGTCACTTTCTACCGTTTTTTTCGAGGCATTGCGTGTTAAGTGGCGGAACTCAACGCCGCCGCGCTTTGCCTCATTACTAGGGCGAATAATACCGAGTGCATCGAACTCACAGCCTGAAGCCGTCGTGGCAAAGTGTCACACGCATGTGACACTTCGCCACGACAGCTTCAATCAAAATATATTAACAGCTAGAATTTAAAAAAACTATTGAACTAAAAATTACGAAAGCTCATTACATAGGCTAAAGCTTTAAGAAATCAAGTGAATATTAAATAACCTATCAGGTTGTATTAGATAGTCGAACAATAGACAGTAGTACGGCTGTACCACACCCACTCGCGTCACCGGTGACCCAGTGGGGGCAGGTTGTGAGAATACTTAGTTATTTAGTTAGCTGTTCATAATAGTATAAATAAAAATATTTAAAAAAAAATGCGACTGTCACGGTGCAGTGACACAGCGTCTGACTCTAAAAACGAGGGTTGTGACTTCGATCCCTTTTCGGAGAAATATTTTTTTTTGTTTTTTAGATCACATGCTGCATTATGCTTCACAAGAGAAACAACAATGTCTCGAAAAATTGGTCGGAAAGTGGGGATCAGACATTAGCATGAAGCCGTTCTCAATCAAAGGAATATTATATTTATATAAAATTAAATACGAACCTATAAGCACTATGCATCTCAGAGCATTATTACTAATCCACTAAAGCGTTTAACTAAACTCGGTTAGTTAACCATACCGTAGTCGTAATTTAAAGCCAGTTTCAATTCACTGACCGTATTTTTAAGCCCGATAGGGACATTCCACTTGACTGTATCTTATAACAACTTTGTACAGTGTCAGATACTATTGAACTACTTATTTTGAAATAATCTATGGAGATAAATTACTATGTAGATAAAGAGAGCATTTAGTGTAAGATCACTCTGTTCTCCACTTCTTCTTCCACTTCTTGAGGCCGGTCGTGGCGCAGCGGCACGAGGTGTGACTGCAAAACCGACTGGTTGTGGGTTCGATCCCCACTCGAGGAGATGAAATATTTACTTAAATTTATATTTCCATTTCTTCGCTCTGGTGTCGAGGTTAAGCGCGGCGTTGAGTTCTGCCACTCAACACGCAATGCCTCCAGAATTCGGCAGAAAGTGGGGAACGAAGTGTCTTAACACTAGGTTCCCTCTGCCTACCCTGCTGTGTGCGGGATACAGCGTGAGTAGCGAAATTTAACGCGACACTTTATCATAACAAAGCGGAGAAAGGATAATGATTTATTGATCCGATTGGGAATCGAACTCACAACCACTTCATTTCGAGTCAGAGGCTGCCTAATACATTTATATAGTAGTAATTTCGTATTACTCGTTGAAATTAAAAATAAAATAAATCAATAAATCAGCTTGACGCTGTATCCCGCATACAGCAGGATGGCAGAGGAAACCTAGTGTTAAGACACTCTGTTCCCCCTAGTTCTGGAGGCATTGCCTGTTGGGTGCCGGAACTCAACGCCGCGCTTTGCTCGTCGAAATTTATAAACGTATTTTATTATATTATTAAAAGTGAAAAAAAAATTGTAATTAAATTTAAATCCACGAACGTCGTGTGCCTTCACCACTATGCCACGACGGCGTTGTTATATGCAAATCGTACTTACAAAAGTTACAACTGATGAACACTCACTGTGGTTAGTTTGTAGGTTAATATAAACGTAACGTTTACTTGAAACTGTTATTCGGATCTTAATAATTTATTTTCGTAATATTTCTACGGTATATGTCGTTTTGATTTAGTACAGTGTTTGTAGAATATTACATTCAATGTTTTTATAGCTTCACGCTGTATCCCGCACATAGTAGGATAGACAGAGAGATCATGAGAATGAGGCATTGCGAGTTAAGTTACGAAACAAAACGCCGCACTTTGCCTTGTTACTAGAACGAGAAAACTAAAGTACTATTTTTTTAAAATTTTCACGAGTGGGAATCTAATCCACAACTGTCGCGTTTACCGTCACACACTTGTGCCACTGCGCCAAGATGGCCTCAATTTTCTTCTTTTATGAAAAATATTCGTGTGTTTTTAATATAGGTACAGTGGTATTTATTGATTTTTGACTTTGACTAATGTTGTAGGTTCTATATTAAAATTATTATACATTAATGGTCAATAAAGATCTTATTTGACGCCGTCGTTGCTCAGCGGCACAGTGTCGTATAAACGCGACGTTTGTAGGTTCGATTCCCACGTTATGGAATGAATTATTTTCATTTTCTCGCTCTTATAATAAACAAAGCACCACGTTAAGTTCAATCGTTCGTCAATTGAATATATGTATATATAATTTGAAATATATTTACAAAAAATCTATTATTTACATCTATTTAGTTTTATTTCAATGTATAGGTATAACTTTTGGTTTACCCGTCAAAAACGAAGCATGTCCATCTAATTACTTGATATAAACAGATAGACAACTCACTAAATATATTGCAATATAACTGATCGTGATTTTTTAAATAATAAAATAGATATCTGACGCAATAAGTGGTTTCACTTTTGAACTAGATGAGGTCGTGACTTGTTCGATCTAATACTGCCGAAATAAAGAACGCATGTTTAACAGCTTAGATTAAATATTAGTGTTTTTTAGATATTTTTTTGTTAACTTCATGCTGTATCTCGCTTTTTGGGAACCTAGTGCTTTTTAGTAAGACACTCCGCACTCCACTTTCAGACCATTTTTTGGTTAAATGAATGGTAAATACAATGGAAGTGACTCTGGCTCTATAAATACAAGAGTATATTTAAGCAAAACATAATATCATGTACTAATGTAAAATGACATATTGATAAATCAGATAATTTACAAATATCATGCACAGTTTCAAAGAGACCTTCATAAATAGTTACCACTTTTTTTAATCTCTCTCACTCTACCTTTTTCATTTTTCATTATCGGGAAATACCTGTGTATATAAAATTTATTTAACGAATTTAAATGTAACCATTTTAGAACATTACTTGAAGGTAGCATATCCGGTACTGCAGCTATAATAGTCAGTTGACCTTCCCTAAAAAGGATTTTAACAAATTTGTAAAGATTGGTATGGTTTTCGCCACAGTTTAAACGTATTTTTAAAAATAAAAATAATGAGAAAAAAAAAACACTTTTCTGCATAGTAGAGTAAGCAACGGACTTGGGAAACGAGAAACAAGTGTTAAGATACTCTTTCCTCCACTTTCCACATGAATTCGAGACTTTGCATGTTAGGTGGCAGAGCTCAACGCTGTTCTTTGTCTTGTCAAGGTTTCTTCTTAATACTAATTCTCGGGAAAATTAAAATTAAAAATAATTAATTTTCCAGACATTATTTTCAGATGAGAACATCAGAGATCAAATCCACAACCACTGCGCTTACATACAGACATTTTCCAAACACAGCGTGATGATCTAATAAATTGATTTATATATTTTATATTTCATTAAACAAAATTAATTTATCCAAACTTATAATGTTAATTAAATATAATTAGCATTAAAAGTAGCGTGAAATTTATTACAATATTGCCTTAAGAAATGAAACGAGACTATTAAATAATAGATAACACTGCTATTTAGGTGAGTTTGAAGGTAAACAACAAGTGAAACATACTTTTAACCCACCGCCAATTACATAAATTAAAATATTTATAAAGCTTAGAAATAGGCGACCTACCTTCAAATGCGGATATAGCGGATTCTGTCATAAGTTATACTAGATTTTTTTTGTGGCGTATATAACAGGGTAGGCAGATGGAACCTAGTGACCTAGTGTTAAGAAACTACGTTCCCCATTTTCCGCCAAATTTCGCAGGCATTGCGTGTTGAGCGGCGTAACTGACCGCCGTGCTTTGCCTCGTTACCAGAGCTAGGAAATAAAATTACTAAATTTATTTTCTCGAGTGAAAATCGAACCCATTCTGTTTACCTTTACAGTAGCATTTTCCACTTCTTCACTTCGCCTCAACTGGTGACGTATACATGTATATACGGCGTACACAATACACATAGCCCGAGCTAACTCTGATTCGATTATACACTAACAATTTTTTTTAAATCAAATTAGTCGTTTTTAAGATTCACACATCGATTTTCCAGCTTTATAATATGAAATATAGACACGATCTTCAAAACAAACAAGATTTATAAAAGTATTCGTATAATCAATTTAGCTAAGCCGATTTATGTTTACAGCCCATTAAATGGCTACGGTTTATGATATTAAATTTGTGTATAATAAATATTATATGATCATAGGTACTTTATAAATTTTATTGAGGTTTAGTGGCATATTATTATATATGCAGAATACTGAAAGGAATAGCGGAGAATAAGTTTCATTACGCAAAAATATATCTTCTCTTATCTAGCAGGTGCAATGTCACTTTCGTTTTATTTGAAACATAACGTGATAGATTACGGAACTCGACGCCGCTAATCATCTAATAAGAAAAAATAAACTACGCACTTCTATAATATAAATATTTCTCTATTTATTGAAAAATATTTAATAATACAAACCCCTCGTCTAATCTGTAAATAATGTGTAAACTACGGTTTTCTCTGCCTACAATGATATATGCGAGATACAGCGTGAAGCTAAAAATATAGCTATCTATTTATTTTAAAAATAAATAATTAAAATAAATTTATTTATGAATAATATAAAACTTCAATGTAATTTTAGTAAGAAGATACCTACTGCGATGGCATTTAACGATGACCATTCACTTCGCTTTTGCAAATGATTGCCTCATAGGCGCTGGTTTATACAACGCCGTGTCGTTAGACCTCAATAATTTCTCAATATAAAAGTTCAAACATTTATAACACATCTAACTGTAAATGATCGTAGGAACATTTCAACTGAAATGTTGAGAAATTTTGGGGTTTTGTAATAAAATTGATCTCTTGATAGAGTCAATAGATAAGATTTAATTTATTAATAATAAATATCCAGATAGTTATTTATTTACACACTCAAACGAAAAATATTTTTTTACAATAACAAATAAATTTGATAAAAACCAGCTTGATGTAACACGTACATGAACATATTATGGTAAGCTGAGAGTCCTATAAGAAAAAATGTGAATACTAACATATCATTAACAGAAGTTAAAACAGTTTGAATAAGAGTATTAACTTTAATGATATATTATATATAGTATGAAGCCTACTCAATCTAGTATGTACCATAAAAGAAATAATTTACCAACAATACATTTACAAAATTTTATATGATTTAATGTATCAATCCTTTAAGCTTTAAAGCTAAGCCTTTATTTTAACTAATGGGAAAAATATATTAGTACTTAATTATCGATTAGTATTTCAGTTATTAGTGTAGCAATTAAAAAAACATTTAACCTGTTATACTATGAAGTGATATATCACAGGAATGCCGCTTTTACAATAAAATAATGAACGTAATTATCATTAATTTTGACCATTACCGCAATTTAAATTGCATAAAATTTGACATTTGTGGCAAAATTCTCATTATGCAATAGGCAGTCAGTCATTCATACATTAAATATAGTGAAGAAATTACTTGCGAAACAAGTGTTTCAAGGAAAAAACAACTTTATACAAGAAATCTTGTATCTTAGGGCAAATTTTAAAAGTCAAAATTAATTTACAGATATATTACGTCATACTGATCAGAAAATAATTTTTAATGAATTTAAAAATTATATTTTTTTACGTGCATAGTTTACTTAAAATATTCTCAAAACCTAAGATATATAAAATAAGGAATACTGAAGGAAAAAAAAAATAAAAAAAAACTTACAACTAAGAAACATACTCAACAAAATGAATATAAGATCTCTATGAAGCGCGTTGATGTCTTCTCCACTCGGAGCTTTCGCGATCATTCCGAACTCATTGAGTAAGATATTTATTGCATAGTTCTACATTTGATTTTAATGTTCATATAAATACGGCTGGTCTAAGCTTATATCGACATGATGAATATAGCTTAAAGATAATAACTGAGATATAAAAGGAAGAATGAGATATAAAAAATAATAATAATTCTCCAAAAAATCTTTAAGCAGAGAAAATAAGCGTCAAGGTTTTCTATAAGATTATTATAAGTCTTTCACTAGTGAAATTATAATTATATTATAAATTATAAATGTTTCAATACTCTTATTAAAAGTTGAATATTTGAACAATCAGTACTGCTAAACAATACAACATAATACTAATAAAATCGTATAAAATATATTAAAATTTAAAATAAAAAAAAACTTATGACATTTGACTTACCTTGACATCTCGCAAAGCACAGGAGGACGATAAAAAAACAAAAAACACCCGCCATTTTAGCACAAACACATCTGGGCTGCAGCATTTCACTCACACTATCATAATAGTTTTAATATGTAGAGTAAGAATTTTTTTTTATATATTTGTATGTATATGTTATAATTGCACAGCACAGAATTATTTTTGTGTCATTGTAGGACGTTACGCGATGACGCTCGGTGCTCGACTGAGCTGAAATGTTCGAACGGCTGCGCGTGCGCAACTCACCTTCTATACAGTTGTTGGAAACTTTGTTTCAATATGAAAGCTCTACAATTACGCTCTTTAAAAATTGTTGATATTTCTGTTGAATTTAAAAGTTTTTAGTGTTTTTTTGTCATATGATAAATAATAGATATTTTTACATCGTAAAACATTTTCGATATATTATTTATCCTATTTTATATTCATTTAAAATAGAAAACTACAATTTAAACCAATAACTTCAAACAAGACCGATATAGTATTTATAGCGGAAATTTCAATCGATTTCATTACAAAACCGTCATTATAAACATTTAAAAATAATACATCCCAAATAATATTTGTTATCAAAACAGTTGCCAGCCTCTGTCAGCCACTTCACTTTCAAACCCGGTCGTGGCGGGCGCTCGTACACACGGAACTATCAGACAAGTATACTAAGATAGTAAACCTCTTATTTTCCTAAGGTAACTTACGTATATGTGCTCAATTATTTTGCTTGCTGTACTATTTTCATTCTTTTTTTTGAGTTTTCATATTAAGAAATGGACATTTTTCGTTAAATTTTATTGATTTAATGTGCATAATTACATAGTTATTTCTTATCACTATCGGTTGTTCTATCGTCAGGGATCTCGAGGGGATGAAATATATATTTTCATTTCTCCGCTCTGGTGTGGACAAAAATGACGCGGCGTTGAGTTTCCCTTAACATTTAAGCCTTACTTCCACCGTGAAAAGAAATGAGCGGGTAATGCTTATGCGCAACGGACTCCTTTTAAATAAAATAAGTTTACATTTCCACCAACAGAGAGTTTTATATTTTGTTATTACTTCGCTTCTCTCCCTAGAACCGAGCGAGTTCCTTTTAACTCTTTCTGCCCGCTCGGTTATTTCCACCCGAATATTTATTGGTAGAAACGAATGGAGGTTCTTAACACTAAGTTCTCTTTGCCTACCGTGGTTTTTGTAATTCACATCGTGCTAAGATGTGAATGGGCATTGACATTCCACAAACATATTAATAAGCGGGAAATATATTATAAGGAGAAGGGCCATATTGTAGCCCCCATTTTGTTTTTAAAAGAAAAATAAATCTAAATAATACATCACCGGTTTTGATATTTATTTATCTATATACGATTTACTATGGAATCAAAAAAAATGCAAAAATATGTATATTCCGAACACACGCAAGTTTAACGATTTGAGATCCAGTGAAGGTTATGTGGGCTCCCTTTAGTCAAATTAAATGAATTGAAGTTAATGACAATCGCAGATTTATTTCGCCTGTACAGCCAGTGTGAGTCCATAACTTATGGATTTGATGCTAATCTACTCTTCTCCTCGTTTCTCGCTAGACTAGGTATCTAGTGTCACAAAATGTTCAGAATATATCTGAGTTCTCAGGCGAGGACGGTCATTTTCATTACATTCAGACGAATCTAAATCGTCTCTTTGGTACCGGCTAGAACTGCTGGCGACATCTTCATCATCATCTCGGCTACTTTTTTTTCTTCGGCTTATTTGGCAAGAGAGAATGCTATTTATTCAATATTTTTAACAATTTTAAAGTATTATTCCATTCTTAGGATTTTTTTATAAATATATTTTATAAAACTCTTAGGAAAGAAAAAATATTTTTCTTTCACTAAGAGTGGAATAACATCTTAAAACTGTTAAAAATATCATACAATCTATTAATAAGCCTCATTGCATATAAATCATTGAATATTATACATATTTATTTTAAAAATCCTATTACATAACGCTTACTAAACATAGTGTGGAACTCTGCAGTTATGACTTGATATTTACAAAATTATTGAAATAATTACAACACATTAAAAAGTTTTAACGAGTGCAATTTTAAACTGTTTCAGTAAATACGGGAATGTGCTAATTTCTCTTAGATTTGTTTGTATAATTTTAATATTGTTATATTAATGTTCCGTTTAAAAAAAATAACTAGATAAAGTGATTTTTAATAACAAATATCGAAGGGATTACAATTTCATCAAGTTCATTTAGTTATTTTTTATATCGTTACTTATGTACTAATTATTTACGGACACTGTTTTTGAATATTTACATTAAACATTAAAATTTTATAAGTACGTTTGCATGTATGAAATGTGAAAATATTTTCTTATTTTTTTCAGTTCCACGCTACACCCCAGATATAGAAGAGTAGACGCTCCGTTCCCCACTTTTCACAGAATTTTCAACGCGAAGAAAAGAAAATGTTAATAAATAATAATTCATTCAACATCCGAGTGGGAATTGAACCCACAACCGTCGCGTTACGATAATATAGTAGCACGTTACGGTAGCCTGCAATGTCTTAAAATACTAAGAAAATAATACTACAAAAATGATTATGCTTGTTTTATCAGATTAGATCACGTTGAGTTCATTCAACACGCAGTTTAATATATTTATGCGAAAAATGGAGTGTCTTGGCGCTATGGTATTCTCTAGCCAATCTGCGATATTCCGGATAAAGCATAAATTACATGCAGTTCCCATTAAGATCCTTTCGTTCCCCACAGTTAGTGTTGAAGAGTACACACAGTTAGACTTAAGATTGGCGGAACTCTCTCTCTCTCTTAAGTCATAATTTAAATAGTATTTTTTTACATTTTTAAATTGTTAATCCACACTTAGGAAAGAAAAATACATATTAAGAAAACTTATAAAAAAGCCCGCCCTCCCTACGTTAATTTTGTATACGTTTTCTTAATAAATATGTAAATAGTAATACGCTCAACGTCATTATTGCCTAAAAGTCATAAAGATTTAGCCAATCTCGTTTATTATCAAATATGCTACAAGACACGGGTGCTAATTAAATTATAACGAATAATGAGAGCTTCATCTACCGTTTTTATGAACTATGTGTAATTTTTATGTAAGAGTCGTATGTGAAATTATATTTTCGTTATAAATAAATATCCTGTATATTTATGGAAGTGTAAGCACCACTTTAAATGAAACCACAGTTTTAACTACTCTATAAAAACCTAATATAATTCAGAAAAAAATAAATTCCCAAAAATAAAGAAGTTATTTTTTCAAACAAAATAAATAATAAAATTATCATTTTAAAATAAAACGCCATTTGTAAAGAATATTATAAACACGCACACATACGCACACACTCACCTGTCAAAGCGGCAACGTCGCAAACGCTTCATTCACGAAATCGAGTCGCAGCAACTAGCGTAGGTATATAAGTAACGGCGCCGAAGTGATGTTAAATCAACGCAACACTTAAGAATACACTTTACACATACTCATATTTATAGTTTCATTTGTTCACTTTTTTAATAGATAGCTAATTCTTTTTTCAAAGTGTCCCCCTTGTTTTTGAATGCATCAATTGCATGCCCGAAACATATTACGATATAAGTCTAGGGGGATCTAGTCGGCATATTCTGGTTACGTAGTAGGTCTTAAAATTTCGTAGCATTAAAATTACCGTCAATAAAAACTGGCCACACAAATTAAAATAATATCCATGTTAGAACGTGGATATTTCGGCATTTTCGTCAGCGTTATGGCTAAATATCGTACGTACCAATTCTTAAACCGAAGTTGTTGTCAATCAGGCAGGTAGGATAGCCAAGTAATGAGAGAAGCAGCACTATTAAAGTCCGAATAGAACAACACACTAGAGTCAGAACAAAATAAGTTAACCGATAAAAACACAATATTCATTAACAACATTTTAAATCTTTCGACAACAACAACAAACAAACAGTCACTGACAAAGTTACTGTCACTGACAACTCAGCCGTCAGTGTGGCAATTCAAAAATGGCGGATCTACCGCCATCTTATGCATTTGTAAATAAATATTTAAAAAGATTACTGTTAAAATATATTTTATTATTTAATCTCATTTATTTATGCAATCTGTACTTCAATAGTGTAGCTTTAATTACCGTTTTAATTATTTATATATTATACCAAAAATACATTCTACAAATTTAGAACATAGTTGCTCCCTGCCTACCCTGCTACGTGAGGACAAACGTAAAGCAAAAAAAATTCAAATCATGAGAGGTGAAAGACCATTTAAAATAAATAAGTCAAAGTCGAAAGTCGCAAAAGATAATGAAAATACTTGAAATATACTCATATCCATTTTGAGAAAGAATCGAATCATCAACTCCTATATTTACAATGAGACACGTTACAGCTGAGCCATGCCGTAGTGAAAGACGCGCTATTTTTTTTTTTACTTTCACACTATACTCTGAACATAGCAGAGTAGACAGAGAAAACCTGGAAACCTAGTGTTAAGACACTCCGTTCCCATTAAGATACTTTCGTTCCCCACTTGCCAATTAACTAATTATAAATTAAACACTAGCGACACCTACTATGCCTATTTTGATGCTCATTAATATGAAACGTAGATCGTTATAAGTGAAATCTGGTGTAATCTCTTAAAGCTACGTAATACTGAGATATTCCCAACGAATAATAGATGGCGCCACATAACAAAATCCAACAAGAAATAACATACGTGAGGAATTGACAATTTCAATTATATAATAATATCACCATATAAAATATTGACCAAAATAATATTAGGCATTCTATATATATTTTTTTTCAATTATTGGTTAATTTCAATTATTGCTTTCACCAGATAAAAAAATCTTGGCGGGACATCTCTTAAAATTTGTATGTATTATCTTTTAACACGAGGTGTAAGATTGCCATCTATCGCAAAAGTTACACAACTTATAAGAATAAAAATATTTTTGTAAAATTTAAGATAATATGTAAATTATAATTCCTAGTCAGTAAATTTTATTCAAAAAAATCTTTACACTGGGATGTGTATATATATATATATATATATATATATATATATATATATATATATATATATATATATATATATATATATATATATATATATATATATATATATATATATATATACATACATACACATTTCTCTTTATTTCAAACAGTCACAAGATGGCGCTGTGTGGCCTACACAAGGGGTAATTTAGAGTAGAAATCATTTTCTTTGCGACTGCGAATCCTAGATTCGTAGTGCAATGGTTCAGCGTCATATTGTAAATGGGGTTGTTGTGGGTTCGATTTCCACTTGAGGGAATGAATAACATTTGCCCGCTCTGGCAACTCAACACAAATTGATGCGGACTTACTTGACTGACTTTTTTGTTTATGACAGTATTCTTTCTACCGCCTCTGCTATAAGCAGGGGCAGGCCATCTAAGAAATGATTTGGGCTACAGTCTGGTTCCATTGTATTTAAGGCCCCTTCCAAACTAAAGGCAATATAAATACAATTAATTATATTGCTGACTTTTTGTATATTTTTTAAAGGACAATGTATTTGTAGAATATTGTTTTTATGTATCTTATAGAGTTAAGCCAGCGCATGACATGTGAGCGTTCAGAGTTTGTTTTGAAGGTTATGTTTATCCCAAGACCCTCAAGTATATTAACTATACATTATGTTTACAGTAATATTTGTAGCTGACTACGAAAGATATTGATTTTCTGAAGATCGTATTCGGAAAAAATGTATTTTGTTCAGATTGGCATTTTCAAATGCGTAAACTCTTTTTAATGGAATGTCCAATTGCAACCTCTCGGACCTAAAGTGGAGGAGAAAAAGTGAGGTAAGTCAGAATTTAAGACGTTGTATGTTGACTGGTACTGGCATCAGCGCACTACGCACGCAGCCCTCCATGATTTAACGTATAACGTATCTAAAGGATAAAACTCTAAAATACACAAATACATACAAATACCCCTTAAATAAATATCTACTTTTGATTTAGGTATAGTGTAAAATGTACGTAAGAATTTAAAATGTTTATAAAATTTAATTTGATAGTATTTTGGACTGCTATGCACTTTTGTGCATTACTACTATTTATTTTGAAAATGTTATAAACTATGCATAAAATAAGTAAGGCCAGTCGTGGCTTAGGGATACAAGCGTGCGGTTCTGCGACAGGTTACGGGTTCGATTCTCACTCGAGATTAAATATTTAATTTTTCATTTCCTCACTCTGATAACGAAGCAAAACGCGGCGTTGAGTTCCGCCACATAGCACACAATGCCTCCAGAATTTGGCGGAAAATTGGATACGGAATTGTCTTAATGAAAACGGAGTGCCTCAACACTAGCTTCCCAGGTTGGCTCTGCATACCCTTCTATGTGCGGCGTAAATATAGGTGAAGCTAAAAAAAATTAAATTAATCTACTTAAACTTAATTAACCTAATACAATTAAGTACTCAATTGCCTACCAGCGAACTCGTTTGACGAATCCAGAATCTGATACTGTGTCCATTGAACAGTGAATTATTCTAACAAAATATCAAATATACATTTTTTAGATAAAATCCTTCAATATATTACGAAGTAGATAGAAAGTTCTTTGTAATAAGATTCAAATAACATTAAATGGCGAAACTCAACGCCGCAGGGAAATGAGCTTCTTTTTCGAAGGGATAGAAAAACGACAGTAAGCACTGAGGTTTTCTGGCTGATCCAAATTTTAAGCTGTCAAAAATAAAAAAAAGAACTCATGTGATTTAATATTTTGCGTAATCAGATTGGAGAAATGCTTGAAATAAAATCAAATCCCGTTTTATCCCACAACATAAAAACATTTAAACATTTTAACTCAATGTCGTATCGTGTCGTTTCGTGTTATGTTATTGTTATATTACGTTATTATTTGCTATAAGTTTACTGTTTATTTATAAATTAGATGCCGTTGCTGAGAGTAGTAGGTTCTATTTCTACTCGAAGGAATGAATTAATTTCTTTTCCTCGC
Source organism: Heliconius himera (assembly GCA_021202915.1). Taxonomy (NCBI): domain Eukaryota; kingdom Metazoa; phylum Arthropoda; class Insecta; order Lepidoptera; family Nymphalidae; genus Heliconius; species Heliconius himera. The sequence continues at coordinate 100,788 of JAJHJA010001033.1, forward strand.
TCTGGTGACAAGAAAAAGCATGGCGTTGAGTTACGCAACACATCATACATGTCTCGCAAATTTGGCAAAATGTTCCCTCCCATCTTAGTGCCACGAGCCCACCCCAAAGACCATCTTAGACCTTAATACTAGGCTCTCTACGTGGTTCTTATAAAGCGTGAAATTAAAAAAATATATATAATATAAATGTTCAATAGTAGTTTTTTTTTTGGAATAAAAAGGAAAGATATTTACGAATTATTGTTTTATCTTCAACCTACATAATACTTATTTATAAGTAGAGAGAACCGAGTGTAATAAGATTCTCCGTTGTTCACTTTTCGCACCATTTCGAGACTCAACTCGGCGCTCAACGTCGCACTTTGCCTACCTACTAAAGCAAGGAGATGAAAACAATTTACTTCATAAATGTATTTATCCAATATCCATCTAAATTTTACTTAGGCAAATGCAAAGGCGCAATTGGCTTTTGTAAGAAAGTTGCATTTGATAATAACAACTAAAATAAGTTATTTAGTTATTTATTGATTTATTTTATTTATTGATAAAGAAAATTATATACTTTTTTCAGCTTCACACTGTATACCGCACATAGCAGAGCAGGCAGAATGAACGTATATTCCTTACTATCCGCTGAATTTTGGAGGCATTTCGTATTAAGTAGCGGAATTCAACGCCATAGCGTTTGGCGCTCCGTGCTCTCTGACTACCCCGCAAGGGATAAAGCGTGAAGCTAATTTAAGTTAAGTTAAGTTTAATTCAACGTCGCGCTTTGCCTTGTTGCAGAGCGAGGAAATTAAATATTTCATATTTGCATTTCTTCAAATGGGAATCAAACTCACAACCCGTTGCAAGCTTGTGCCCCTGCGCCACTGGCCTCACATATACCTACAAAAACATAAAGAAAACTTTTACAAAAAACAACAACAAATGTAATATTATGCAGAACGAACTAGTAGCGAAGTGAGTGAAAATTGATACGAAGTGACGACGCGCATTCAATCGAAGTAGTTTTTCGTCGAGTAATATGAGACGGTCTTGTTAAAATTGTATTACAGCTTCTACACCCATGTGAAGGTTTTGTACTTGTTTTAATGTATGATTTATTCATATATTATGTAAGTAAATAAGCTTCACGCTGTATCCCGCATACTGCAGGGTAGGCAGAGGGATCCTAGTGTTAAGACATTCCGCGTGTTGAGTGGCAGAACTCAACGCCGCGCTTTGCCTCGACACTAGAGCGAAGAAATGGAAACATAAATTTAAGTAAATATTTCATCTCCTCGAGTGGGAATCGAACTCACAATTAGTCGGTTTTACAGTCACACTTTGTACCGACTGACCTCGTATTATGTAAGTATATTGAGAATATTAGCTCAGTTGGTGCAGAATCACTTTATTGTCTGTATTTTTGTCTGAGGCCGTCGTGGCACAAGTGTGTGACTGTAAAGGCTACGCTTGTGGGTTCGATTACAAGGGGAAATGAGTTTTTATTTATTAATTTTTTCGTTTCTTCGCTCTAGTGACAAGGCAATTTGCGACGGTGAGTGCCGCCATTCAACACGCAATGTCTCGAAAATTCGGAAAAACGTAACAGTCGTGGCGTGAGTCTTACTTGTATAAGTCAGGATTTTTTTTGCTTCCATACGATCCTCCTATATTTACGAGGTCTTTGCTGGACTACAGCATACTTAGAGAAAACTTAGTATTTTATATACTTAATAAAAGTCCAATTTTTGCACGGAACCCTCGGTGGGCGAGCCCAACTCGCGCTTGTCCCATTTTTTTAGGACTTAAAAGCCTAAATCAAAAATAGATCATGAAGATCTAAATATTAACTAATTCCAACATTACAATAAGTGATAACCTCCTTTTTTGCGAAGCTGGTAAAAAATAAACTTTACTCCATCACACCATACAACAACATACAATAAACGTATAAATTCGTGAGAAACCAGCAGTGATAGCCAGCGTAGTGTAGCGTCTGTGGAGGCAGTGTTTAAAATAGTTCACCATATCCAATCGGTTTTACGCTACGAATTTTGTTACACGCTCATTTCATTCATTAACTGTGATTCGGATTTTAGCATCGAGTTTTTATTGTAGGCTATTTATGTTGGATTTGAATCGTGTGTATGGAAATTATAGATGCTTAGTGGCCATATTTGTAGTTAACTTTGGTTTCGGGTTCGAATTCTCTGGTATCATAAGGCGAGGCGTTGAGTTACGCCACTATGCACGCAAACCGGAGAAGGTGGAAAAGGGATTTTCTTAAAACTAATTTCTCTCCGTCTATCTTTCTATTCGGGATAAAGCGTAAAGATGATAAAAAAGAAAAAAGAAATGATAAATATAACATATTTAGGTGCATATCTTTTATTTACAATGAACTTAGTGATATTTGAAATTGAAATTGAGTTAATAAGCTCAATTTTTGTATATATAACATGTGCCACTACAAAGTATTTTCAAAATAAATGTGTAATACCTGAAAATAAGTTATTAAATATTATATTTCTTCTTACCTTTAGTTAATGGACCATTCCAAAAGTATAAAACTTATTTATATAAAAGTACAGAACTCTTCTGTTACTGAGTGATTCACAGACAAAGTTCAGATGAAACAACTGGACTTAGAAAGTTGAACTTTGGCAAGCAGGTAGGTTATGAAGCGTAGGAGAGCACTAAAAGAGGATTTCTCGAAAATTTTACAGAAACGGGAAAAGCGACATTTGCCATTTTACGTCTTCAAATCCTATATGCGATGACCAGTATATACATATTTTTTTATTCAATTTTTTATGTATAAAATTCTATAATATCTAATATATTCTTTTTTGTTAGCTTTACGCTAAAAAAATTTTTCCTATCTGGCGAATTCCTTGGGCATTGCGTTTTGAGTGGCGGAACTTAACGCCGCTTTACCTCTTACCTGGAAATGAAAATATACCTAAAATATTTCTTTTCCTCGTGGGAATCAAACCAACAACATGTCGCCTCACGACTTGCCTCAATTTTTTATATAAAATGAGATTATTTTTTTAAATTTAACACAAGGGTTACAAAGTTAAAACTTAAAAAAAATATACATTTTAATAAGAATTTTTAATCACTACTTTATATGAACCTAATTAACTTTGTTCCAAAAAAGGTTGAGGTTTTGAAGTTATTACGGACAAACCAATAACCTTCAATATATAGACAGAATAATAAATTTACTTGATTGATGTGCTTTTCGACCTTAGTTTTACATGTGAATCATTATATATCATAAAAACACAGGTATTTCCGGTTTAGTACAGGTGAAATTCGAACTTTACATGCACTAGGCAGGTAAAATTTAGATTTTTATTAATATTAAGATATATTTACAAGATCTCGCACAAAAATTTAAAAATTTTCTTAAAAAATATTGATATATCAGTTTATTTCAATAAAAATATTTAAAAAAAACATTAAATTTATGTCATATATATACTACATTTATATTGTACTGGCGTCATCATATGACTATCAATTCGTTTTCTAAATTTCGTCTGATGAGATGTTTCATATTAAGACTAATACATATCGTTGTCCACTTTCCGCTTGAATTCCTCTGAATAGGGTTCGAACCCACAACAGTTGAATTTGTATGAAGTCAGACGCTGTCCCACTATGCCACAATGGTCTCGATTGGTAGAATCGGTAAGTGAGGAACCGAAGTGTCTATCTTAATAAATTTCTTATTAAATTACTAAATGTATATTTTTTATTATGGTAATTAATATATAAGTACTTTAACTCACAACATCTTTCTATAGTTAAGTATCAACAATTTACTGCGATTTTCCAAAAAAGAAAAGCTAACAAAAATCATCACTTATTAAATATAATATTTTTTTACTTATTATTAATAAATAAAATTTCACATTTCACATAATACACAGGCAGTAACTCGCCCGTAAAATATTAATTTAGAAGCAATATACAACAATGTTGCCTAAGTAACTCAAGTAAGAAGTACTTACAGTATCTACTTACGGCTTCTTAAAATATATAAAAAAAACAACAACTAGCTAAATTATACACTTGCTTGAGTACTTTGAGTAAAACATTTTAAATTACTCAGAAATGATCTATTAATAACTCATTAATCATTATTTATATCGAGCTAAGTCTAGCTCTAATAGTAGTCTTTCCATAAAAGTGTAATCGTGGTGTTTAAGAGAGAAACGTTCCAGTACTTAGCTTCTACTTATTAATATGGCACATTGCGACTCATAGTCTATTTTTAACATTTTCAAAACATTCTCTTATTTTGTAAGATTATCTCTTTTTTACTGTACAATCTCCTTCGTGAAAAACATGATATGGGCGAAGTGATTAGTGCTCACCTGTTACATCATAAATTAAAAACTGAACTGAACTAATCATTTTTAAAATGTTATTCTACTGAAGGAATGAAGAATGCTTTAGATAAAGCGAGAAGTAATCAAAAATCTAAATATTCTTTATTTAATTACATTATTGTATGTACTTTATACAAAAATAACAGTAGTGCTGGTCAGGAAGCCATCAGATACCAGCGAATACCGACAGTTCTGGTGAGAAGAGTCGGCTAAAACTCAACAGTTGCTCTATACATACCCGAGAATACAAAAAACAATAACTTAGTGACCGCACACTCTTCTTTCAGCAAAACATACTATAGGGTTTTAAAAAAATGACCACTATTACGTAAAATATGGTAAGTTCGTATATCGCATGGTCACTTTGTTGATACAGATGCTTTTGCTGACATATAACTTGGTGTAGGCGGGAAAGGGACGGTACACGGAACGTCTCAAGTGAACGATGGTTAAATAAATATTTGACCATTTTTAAAATGATACACCACGTCAATATAATATTTCAAGTTAAACTTAAATATTCATTTGACATGTATTACAAAATTTTCCCTAATTATCGACATGTTTTTTTTTATTTGTCTATAAGGAAAATAAAAAAAAAACCAAATTGAGAATTGATTTAAAATACAAAACGGATTTATTTAGTTTCGGGCTGTGTCTTGCATCAAATGGGATATGTTACGGGTATCTCCACTTTCCTTCCCCAAATTTCGAACTATTATGAATTAAATAAGAAGGCTCAATCTAATGTTCTAGTTCTGGTAATAAACCAGAATGAGAAAATGAAAAATGGTTATTAATTCATTCGCTCGAATGGGAATTGAACCTACAACCGCATTTGCACTCAGACGCTGTTGTGTACACACAACGGCTTCCGTTGTTACTTAATTCTATTTTATATAATTAGAAACCACAAGGTTTACATTAACATTACATTTTATAAAAAATGTAATAAGTAATTTTATAATATTATAATTTATAATTGACCTTTGCTCATATATTTGCATTGTTTTATTTATAATTAACAACAAAATATTAAAGTGAATGAGTACAATTATAATATAAATATATCTATCTATCTACGTTATAGTTTTAATCAAACTTAATACACAAAAAATTACTTTAAAAACTTTGAAATAAAAGTAATTTACTTTTCCTAGTTTCAAAAAGTAGTAAAAATATACCTAATATTTTTTATCTAAAATTTTAATAATTAACAATGATCACACCACACAAAACTTACGTTGCGAATTGTAGACCTAAGTACTAGCTATTATATTACACAGAGGCCTATTTCTAGTTACAATAAAGCTTATTCATGGAAAACATGTCAACAAAACAAATGGAAAAAAACAAATTTTATAATCAGTAAAGCTTATAATTTTATTAAGTCTCGATACAACGGAGTATATAAATAAATAAATAGGTAAAAAGAGTCATAAAATTATATAACTATATTTATATACAAACTTTTTTTTATTTGACATACGTATACCTAAGTACTAGATACTGCCTGTAGATGACTAACACTACTCTCAACCTACATATATGCTAATATGAAATGTAAGTCAAAACAAAAGTCACTATAAAGCTCATTCATGGATATATTAAAATAATTTTAAAAAATGTTATTATTATTACTATATGAACCTAGTAAGTAACTTATACATTATTTCATATCAATTTAGCAATGACCATATAACGCTCAGCCTAGATTATGAAATAGGAGACAAAACACTAGCCATTATGTTAAACAGACGCATAACTTCTTGTTAGGTATTCACTATATAAAGCCCATTCATCAAAACCACTTAAGTTATAACGAATTGTAAGTTACACAAAATTTATATTAGCTATAAATATAATTTAGTAACAATAAAAAAACCTATAATTAAGAAACGCATTATACTATTTTAAAAATCGAGAAAAAATTATAAATGCTTAATTTACTTCATTTTTTTTCAAAATATCAAAATGAAAACAAATTTAATATTAATAAATGAAATAAATGAAAGACATTCATACCTTTTTATTGTAATAGTAGAAAAAGCCATATTTTTTTCTTTATTTGAAACTCAAGCAATGACAACATCACAAAAATCCTAACGAAAAACTAAAACATAAACTATTACAATTCTCATTCAACGTAATCATTCAAATTAAAATAAATCGTAACTAAAACAAACTTTATATTAGCAACGATTATAATTTTATAACGCCTCGAGGCAAGTAAAGGCGTTAAAAAAAGAATCCTTCCGTAAGAATTTAGGAGTGTCCGCCAAGACGAAATTCAACTTGTTATAAATTTTGTAAGATAATATGTGTTTGTGTGTGTGGTAGGGTTGGGACTTGGATATGTGCTTGCTTGTTTGTTGTTGTTCTTGTTATAGCTAATGGTGTTGTAGTGATTTATTTTGAATGAGGAAGAGGCTTAGATTATTATTTTTTGTATTTACGTTTATGCTTAAAAAATAATATAATAGTGTTAATTTTTTTACTTAGAAAGATATATTTTTTTTATTATAATGAAGAACATCAAACAAAAAAATCATTATAAATAATCGTATCGTTCATAAAAATATCTTACAAACATATACAATAAACAGTTGATATTTTTAATAAAACTTAAATAAATATAAAACAAATGTAATATATACAATCTAATATGAAATTTAAAAAGTTTAATAATTATACTAAACAAACAAAAACAATATAAACAACAAAACCAACCAATATTTAATAACAAAATCGACAACCCTACGTACAGTCGCTGACGAGTATAGTTACAGCACGCAATACGCTAACAAGCGTGCGAGAGAGACGGCGATAGTTAAAGTGTAGTTTAGTATAGCGCTGTCTCTCTCTAGCCGCCGACAACATGGCGCGCTGACTCGGGCGCAGGCTCGAATCGTATCGCCTGCCCACTCAAGGTTCGCTGACTGCCGTTCTTTTGTTTTTAATGTTGCCACTTGTATGATTTTACCCACATTCAAATATAAATCATTTATTTTATAATATAGGATTTTTGTGATGATGATTATATTTATAATAAATAAGAAGATTAAATTGTATATAAATTATGGAAAAGTTAAAATATAAAGATAGATAATCATGTTCCACATTCTATATACTACACGTAAGATTAAGTAAGCAATAATTATTTTCGTAAAAGTGTATTGGTATTTCTACGCACAATATAAGTATCTATCCACCTTCACCAAAATTGAAATAATAAATAAAATCCAAAACACAAATAGGATGTTAAAATTCATTGTAATGTCCACACCGAACCGCAGACGAAAACAGCGTCAAGCCGAGGACCTGCTCAAACCGAACGTCTGCATACCGATCGTTGGTTTTTTATATCTACTCTAGTGTTTGTGTGTGTGTTGGTTCACAGAAGTGTGCGTGACGGGTATCGCGCGACGCACCATTATTGTTTGCAGTCGACTCGCGGCAACCAACCGATTGACATCTGTACCGCAAAATGAGTTTACTTCATATTATTATATATTACGCGAGTGGCCTGTGTGTGATTCATTATTAATAATTAAAGAAAAACGTGTTGTGTTTAAGTGTTTTTATTTTGGAGTACAACATGCTAATGTTTAGGTATGTTTAGTTTATTAAGATACTATATGGTTTAGCGGCATTCGTTTAGGTTATGATGCCGAGTTTGTATTACACTACTACAGTACTGTTTTATTGTTAGTACGCCTTATCAGCCCGGGAAGTGTGTCGGGTAATTTATAATGTAATTAAATACGTTATCGGCTACAGTGAAATTATCGTAATACGAGCTGTGCATCCATTCGACCGCCTCGGACGCCAATTCTTAAACGTAACTTACACTATATAAATAAATGACTTGTAATACTATGAAAGCAAGCAATAAACGCAAAATATCACGAAGACAATGATATTATTTCTCAAAACTAAAGTTTTAAGCAATAGAATTAACTGCAGCTGAAACAAAAGAGCTATAAAACTTTCGAAACACGTTAAAAAGTTTTGTTAACTAATAATATGAACAAGCAACTTTTTATAATGGCGTTGTTATTTCATAAAACAACGTTTGTTGCAATGGAATGAAATGCAAAAATAATTTCTTAAGATAGGTTCTTATCTAATACATAATTGACAAAAGTGCATAATGTGGTAACTTCTATCAATATATGTAATTAAAATAATATTCGTATAAATTTATTGAATTTTTAGCTAAATTCCAATAAATCACATTCTGTCTTAATTTTCTAATACAAAACAGACACGGCGTTCCGACTTACCGTCGGACATGATATGACACATGTGTGATACCATATTCTAATAATTAAATTTAAGAAATTTCTAATTATTAATAGATGTTAGATAAACAATGGTTGAACAAAGAAAAATATTATTAGTTTATCAAATAATAAAAAAATAAATTTGTATGTAACATTAGATACGGAAACTGAATAAATGATACATGTAAAATTTACACACAGATAATTTCATAGATATATGAAGTTAACCTTTTTTTCAAAATTATAAAACCTGTTCAAGAATTGATATTTTTTTCATAACTGCTTTTAATGACCTATAGGCATTTCTCAAAAGACAAAAAACAAATTAAGGCTTTCCCTCGTTATATAGTTTTTACTTGATATCAGAAATAACTTTATAATAATAACTATTTTTACTACTAATATAATATTTAAATACTTTTGAATTATAATATGATTATTTATTTTTAATTATAATACTACGGTTTCACGCTTAGTTTGTTAACTATTATATAATAGAAAAACTGGAGCATTAGATGCAGTGACACGTAAATTAAAGCCTATGTACGGTAGGGAATATATTTGAACAGCACTACAAAACATTTAAAAATATATTAAAAAAATAGATTTTAAATAAAGAATTATTAATATTCCACTGTTTTGTTAATGTGTTATGTCATTATCACAATTGAAAACGTATCAACGTTATTATATTGTTAATTAAATTAAAAACTTAGTAGTTCAAATAATGTTAATGATATTTACGTTCTCGAAAAGAGTGGTTATTTTTTATTTTATTTTTTAATTTAAAGCATATTTTGATAGTTAAATTCAGATAGTTGTAAATAATATAAAATATATCCTGCTTTAGTATTGAAAACAAATTTGTAGTAAGAAAGATTTAAATTTACAAAAAACCGAATATTTAAATAAGTTATAATAAACCAATTAGACCATAAAGTTATATATTTTCACTGGCAACAAAAAACCAGCAGATATATTTTAACAATGTTGTGAGTGCACCATCAAAATATAATGAACGCATTATTAACATTACAATAATACAATTACAACAAGACTAACGAGAGCTACATTTATTTATATATGAATTCCTTTAAGTTCTCGACGTTACAAAAAAGGACATTTCTATAAATTCATTACAACAAAATTTTTTAATTAATATTCGATGACAATGACTGTAATTGTAGTTTTTCTTTTTAAGTAAAATAGATCTACTGTACACCTGCAGATATTTCGTAAAAAACTCGGGATGCCCTTACATTAAATACTTTTTTGCGTCAAATTACATGTTATCGTGATAAACATCTAAATAGGAACATTCGAATTTTTTCCACATTGTATATTATTTCTTTATTTATGGTAGCGTAATAATGATTATATATATATGCCAGCCAACATTTTTTTTTGCTCAAGCAATTTGTATAAACTTTGTTGACCCTTACTTTGTATTGTATTTTTTTAAATATATAATTAAAAAATTACCTTAATTTCATAGTTTTAAGAAATAATGTTAAAGTAATATATTTTCAATAAAAATTTAACTTACGCGGTACACCGACGGAAAGATTGGACGTAATATAAATTATTAATAAGTCCCCGCGGACAAAAAACTTAAATTATAAAGCGAAAAATTTGAAAAAAAAAGGACATTAATGAAATGGAAAACTTAAAAAAGCGATCCACACCTACCTACCTACCTATAAAGTGTAGGTAGATACTTTGTACCATTCTCCAAACTTAAAAAGAAACCTAAACGCTCTTTCTCAGAAGCGAACAATCGTCTTATTTTGGTCGTTATCTCGAATGAATTATTCATATAATCGCATTTCCTACGCTCGGCAAGTACTCGTGTTTAATTAACTTTATTTTATTTTTTTTATTCACTTAAAATTACTGGCGCGCTAAATTGTCTTATCACTTGTCAGCTGTCAAAAAATGTGAGCTTAGCTGTAGTACATGTGTCTTTTATTTATCTAAAACATTTGTTTTTTTTTTCAATAACATATTATTTCACTATTTATGTTATCAAATTAGTGATGGGCGATGTTTAAAAATAGAAATAGTGTTGCTTTTATATCTTTAATGATTATTCTTGGTTTTTTTATAGCTATTATTTGTACAAAAAAATACAGGGATAAAGAAAAGTAATACAAATAACGTGGTCTGGTCAAGACAGTGGTTAGCAAACACTAAATGAAAGAAATCAGTTCGATTTCCACCCAAAACATTTACGTTTGCGTGTAAAGCTGATCGTCATAAATGTTGCCTTTTGAGTTTTTAAGCACAAACTTCCTATTTCACTTACAATAATATAATCTTTTATTGTTTAATGTTTTATGAGAAATAACATATTAACTCTAAAGACAACGTGCGCGGCTATGAGAACTAACGCAAGTATGAGAATGCTAATACGCTCGTGTTGTTTGATGCGCACACGCAGCATACAGAATTTTGTTGTATGCAACCGATGTTACGGACAGGTCTTCTTTATGTATATTGCCGCTTGGATTTGCTTGAGATTAAATGAATGGTTTTGTTTACATTTAAATATATATTCACCAAGATAATAATATATTTTTTTAAGTTAAAAATATCAAAGTTAAAAAATAGTTTAAAACAGTTTATATTTATGTTGGATTTATAAGTTATTAAACTAGTAGACGTACCTAATAATGACATAATAATAATAGTTTGATACTAAATTAGAGATAAGGATGCGCAATACAACGTACGTGGCCAAAAAAAATATAATACATTATAATAAAGTGATTATTTTTTAGTATTTTCTTAAAACATACATTATTTAAATTGAATTTAAAATCTCAGAAAGCATTTAAATCAGACTTCTATGGGCATAAAAACTTCTCTAGAAACACATTTTATTGGAAACTAAATATATTTTCAATTGTCCACCGTATTCTACATAAAGTCGGTTATTCTATAAAAACAACGATCAACCCGTTGACCGACGCGTTTCCAGAATATTAATGGATTTCGACTTATCCGAGTTCTCATAGTCATCTTTTGTATTTTTACATACACATTGCTGTAGAAGAACGTATAAGGATTTCTTTTAGCTTCACGATGTATTTCACAAAAAGCTGAGTAGGCAGGCTAGTGTTAAGATACTCCGTTCCCGTTTAGACACTTATGTTCTCGACTTTCCCTCGAAATTTGGAGGTACTCCGTATAAAGTCCTAACGCCGCGCTTTGCCTCACCACCAGAGCGAGGAATTGAAAATATTAATGGGGTAATGTTTCATTACCCCGAGAGTGAAACGATCTTACAACCGTCCCGTCTTGTCTACAGTCGCATGCTTCTGCCCCTACACACAATTAATTCTGTGCAAAATTATTTATTTTAAAATATTTATGAATATTTAGTATAAAAAAAGTTCACTATGTAGATATATCACTTCTTAATATGCTGATTTCCATGGAGGTAAAGAACTAAATTATATAGATTTGTTATATCAGTAGCAAAATACTATATTATTGAAAATTAACTCATGAATTTTGAGTAGTTCTTTTATTAAATATAGATAAAATTTTATGCCACAAAATCATATTCGAAAGATTCCAATGTGGTTGCAATGGTTTATGGCAGTTGTTGCCTATTCGATTTCGTTAATATTATATTAAGCGATCTTGATTAATAAATACCTAAACTATTATACATCGGAAAGAATTGAAGCTGGTACCATTGTATCGCAGAGATAACTCGACTAAACCATAAAAAACTCATTATCCGATTCCAATATTCGAAAAAGGAAATTAAAAACTCTCTCACGCACATTCTTCAAAATAAAAGTTAATGTGCTATATAAAAGTGAAATATTGACACACGTATTTTAGCATTTATTGGTTTATTTTATAATTAGCATATAAATCGGTGTGATCTGAATGTTGTTGGCCGTTTAATTATTGTTAGTCAATACACGATTGGGACGAATATAATTTTATGTGCAATTAATATTTCACAGTAGTCATTATGAAATGTAAAAATAAACGCAAATAAACGCAAAAATCAAATATTTAAAAAAGAATGACACAAACGTTGAGTCAAAAACTTTTTTCAAATCCACAATAATTTTATTTTTTTTATCGTAGAAGTGGTTATACGTAAAATTAACTGATAAAACTGGTTATATCGACCGGAACGTAATAAATTTCGTTCAGTCGACATATAATGGGACATTCCTAGAAAAGACTGAACTTGTCACAAAATGAACAAAAAAACAAAGTTTCGGCCCTCATTTCTATGGGAATAGCGATTTTATGTTTACTAAGAAGAAGTTGAAAATATGCTGTTTAAAATTATGCAAACGCAGTTGGTTATTTTTTGCGACCACTTGTCCTTTCCAATGTACTTTTGTCATTGATGTGAATAATGACTTGACGATGTATGGACTTGGACACGGTTCTGGTCTATTTAAAAATATGTTATAATAATATTATATTAATACTTTCAAGTAATATATGCTATATTTATAAATAAATAAATAAATATATATATATATATATATATATATATATATATATATATATATATATATATATATATATATATATATATATATATATATATATATATATGTATATATATATATTATAACAAAATTTTAATTGCCATATTAAGCAAAAAAGGACATTTAATTACTTTATTAAAATTATTACAAACAAAAGCTATAATTAAAATTATATTCGCCTACTGTATCCGTCTGTGCCGTAATAGGGTATCACAAAAAAAAAATACTCACATACATACATATAACACAATATGAAATGCAAGCTGCCTTTACAAGTAATAATTAAACCAAAAATGGATTTGCAAATAAAAATTATGCTAAAAGTTGGCTGACATGTGGACTTACTTAACGCGATAATAATAATTAGCGAAGGTGTAGTCGGGCGACATCGGACACGGTATGGTTCAAAACAAAAGCGTCAACGGGTTTCGAATATCTTGAAATGATGAACAACTAGATTTCTAGATGTTTTTTTTTTAGATAAGATCTAGGTACCTATATATAATTTCATATCGTCCGTATGATGTTAATTGTTCTGTCTTTGTTTTAACCAAGAAGCAATAATGTTTCATAATTGATTTTCATTTCTTGTTTCTTCAACTTATCTAGTATATGTATTAGAGGAAAAATCAAAGTTGATATAAAAAAGAAACGTTTTAGTTTCAGTAATTACTCGATACCTCCAAGAGTAGGCTCAGACGGCGTCTATTCCGCAGTCTTTCTTATACACTAAAGGTATAATAATAATCGTTTTCTCAACGAGCTCACGCACATACCAACCGGTTCTGCCTCCACGGTACAAGCCAAGGAACAGTCATTATCAATCGAAATAGAACTCTAATTTTACTCTTTAAGAATTGATTTCAAATACTATTTTATATATTTTGGGTATTCAAATGCGACAGACCGTCAGTTTGTCTATGTTTTACATGCAAGATTAGACTTATCGCGTCAATTAGACGTATAAATATGTTTTGACAAGATTTTTACTCATTCAACTGTATGTACTACAAGACACTGAATTAACAAGCAAATGCACATCTACTATGCAAGTCCCTTGTCCTCAATACGAGTCAAAATTAAGGAGACACTTAAACATATCCCTCGGGGCGTTGAAGGAGTCGTCTCAGAATTATCCGCGTAAACCCGTTCCGTGATATGGGCACGGTTGCGTGAAGACCATAATTGCTTGCTACTGGGTATAATAGGTCTAACAAATGTGGTGTAAATTGGCACGCCTGATCATCTGGATTTTAGATTTTTGACGTCGAATGGATGAGTTTATTTTTTATATAGTTTAACTATTTAATGTTAAGCAGGTTTTTTTTTATAAAAGGTGTAATATTATTGTTTTTATAATATATAGATCCGTTTTCTGTAAATGGTCTTATTTGACAAAGTAAATGCATGGGTTTCAACTCTAAACTTATGTCTTCGAAGAATTAGACTCCTTCGCAACAACAAAATTTTGACTTGTGGATAGCATGTAATTTCAGAGATCCACACACAATCTTGGCACATTTATTACTCATTTTTTAAGATATTTAAATTTATTAAAATTATATATTATATTTAGTTTCTGGCCAAGGTGTCATATAAAAAGACAGATACAATCGGCTACCTGGCGACTACGACCTAACTAACGAAACACAAAAAATGAAGCATCCATTGTGTGGGACACTATTAAAGTTATAATTTATAGCCCTTTGTTCTAATATTGTTTTAAGTTACAGATTTCAATGGGTATTTCAGTTAATTTTTAATGTTAAGAGCATTAGAATTTTTTGAGGTAACGTTGTGACCAGGAGAAATGAATAGAATATGTATCTATCATTTAGACCCCCGCCTAGAGGCCCCATGACCAAACCAGCTCGATGATACCATGTTTTTCTATGCTATCTATGATGGCTAAGATTCATGATGATAAAACTGTTAGAAGTGGATGAAATACTAAATTTTTGCTTATTATATTATATTTTCTTATGGATGATGTATACAATAAATCATATTTTATTATATGGTGACGAGGCAAATACGCGGCGTTAAGTTTTACCACTCAACAAACATTGCCTCCAAAATTGGGGGTGGAGATCGGAACAGAAAGTGGAGAACGGAATTGTCCTAACGGTAACAGAGACAGAGCTAAGGGACCCTAGTGTTCCCTGGTCTACTATATGCAGGATAAAGCGTGAAGCTAAAAAACCAATATTTTTCATTATAATATTAGCTAAAACATAACCAAACTAACTTAAAAGGTATAAAATTCCCATTTGAAGATTTATGTTATAATTAAATAGTTTTAGATCGTTGATAAAATAGTAGTATTTCAAGGTGATCGCTCAGCGAGTGGTCCTATTACTGGAATGCAAAGATGCGTAGAAACTGATACTTAATTATCGCGACCTGGACCCGTTTTCACGAACTTTTATAGTAAAAAAAATATCATAAAAGAAGTTATCGTATTTTATTCTATGACTTTTATGATTTTAGTCATAAGTAACTCTATAAAATGTTATAATTTTCGCATTTCGAGTACAACTTTTTTGCTTTAAAATTAATAAGTGCCCAATTTTAATTAAAATATATATTTATCTTATTTTTTTATAGCTATAAATTACCTTGCGTTTTATACAATATCTAATTATCAAGTTATTTTCATCTTGACGCAACTAAGACCACAAGCTGTTAAGTACTTTTGTCTTATTTTAAAGATTTTAAGGCAACGTCTAATTAACAACGTGATGGTCCTAGGTTCGATTCACAATCGAGGAATAGTTATTTGTCAACTTTCACGGCGTCCCTCCATTCCATTTTTCATGTCTCGAGACGTTGCGTGTAAAGTTGTGCCATTCAATACGCGATGTTTCAAAAATCTCAAAAACAAAAGTAGGGAACGGAGTGTGTCAACACTAAGTTCCCTCTGCCTAGCCAACTATGCAGGAAAAAGCGTGAATCTACTTTTTTTATACAAGCCATGTGAGAAACCTTAAGTTCAAGGGGGTCTCACGGCAATATTACGAATACAACTCAACCACTGGTCCCCATATGGAATAAGGATGCGTAATTGATAGGTGATTATCGGTCTTAGGATACACCGCCGACGATGGTCAGATCAGTCGAGGGGCGTCGAGAACTTTTTGCGTAGTTTGTACAGTGACTAACACCGCAAAAAATAAACTTACGTTAGTAGCTAAAATAAATCAACTGTCAATATTGGAATAGTTTTTTTTTTATATTTGCAATTAAATTTGTTAGTATGTATTATGTATTCTTAAATATATGTTTTTGTACAGTAAAACAAATAAGAACGTATCTATAAAACTGATATATCTGAGTGGTTGTAAGCTCAAGTCGCGTTCGGGAAAATGTTTAATAAATACATTTAAATTTATCTGTTGTATTACATATAGACATTTTCTTTTTCTGATAAGTAATATATAATCGTAAATTCCGCCACCCAATAAACAATGTATGTAAAAATGGCACAATGATGAGCGGTGATTTACTTATTGCTAGATTATTTATTACTATGCTTCAATATATTCCCCATAAGCGTAAAAATATGAAAATCGTTTTTTAAATTAGTTTAACATTTAAAATATATCACGACCAAATTTCACGACTGTTCCGTTTATCAAGTTAACGTGCGCACGCGCACGTAGGTCTTTGGCTAGTAATGATTTTCATTTTGTATGAAACAAATAAAAATTGTAAAATAAGCACCATACCTCTAAGGCTTGAAGAGGTTGATGCCAGTAGAAAAGTTTCCGGATAAAGCACAAAACTAACATTAAATAAAAATAAACTAACATTTTTCGTACTGACTGTACATTGGGCGTATTGAGCGCTGAATTTTGTACGCTTAATTAAATCATCGCTATTGTAAGCTCACTAAGTGTTACTTTATTTATGCAAATAAAACTACTGACTAAGTTATGGTGATTATAATGATTTGGTTAAATCTTTTTGCGGTAGTGTCAACAATTATTAAAAAGAAACTGTAGAAGCGGAAAGAAGTGATTGTTTAATAAATAATCTTTGCCTATTAATGAATGCGTTAAATAATAATAAAATAATTAATAAATAATATAGTATATAAATAAATCAGTTTCACCCAGTATCCAGCACGCAGCAGGGTACGCAGAGGGAACCTAGTGTTAAGACACTCCGTACCCCACTTTCTGCCGAATTCTGGAGGCATAGCGTGTTGAGTGGCAAAATTTCTTCGGTCTGGTGTCGAGGCAAAGTGTTGAGTTCCGCCACTCAACACGTAATGCTTCCAAAATTGCCGAAAAATGGAGAGCGGAATGTCTTAGCACTAGGTTCCCTCTGCTGCACCCTGCTTCATGCCGGATGTAGCGTTAAGCGAAAAAAAACAGGGCAAAGCCGCGTACAGGTCGCAAGCTTTGTATATATAACGGATGACGTATAACCTCCGAAGTATGAACATGCGTTCACAAAATGACTTGGCACTAACTCTGAAACTGACACCATTAGTCGATGATTGACCTATTCCGCTAATTAGTTCTGATTTAACAATAATTATAAACACTAGTTATATGTACTACATATAATATTAAATTAATTTTCCATATAAATTATTTTACTTGATTTCACATAAAATAATGTTGTTGAAAATAATTAAAAGGATGACGCTGTCGTGATGTGTTCAAATAAATCAAAGTTTGTAGGCTTATTTCTCATTTAAGTCATTTATAATAATAAAAAATATATCTTGCGTGAAAATTTATTATTTACATATATTAATTATAAACGTGTTTCCAGTTTAATTAGATAATTCATGGCGTTAAGCTCCGTTAACCAGCAGAAATCCTTTTAAAATTAACTTTGGAATGTTTTTGACTGTTTAGGAAATGCATGGGGATAATAAAATAGATTTATTTAAAAGATATTTAACGAGAATTATCTAACTTTAACTAGATTTTGAAAGAAGTTAGGCTTTAAAGTAATTATTCAGTAAATAAAAATGAGTTCCGCCACTTACCCAATGTCTCGGAAATTGTCTTGACACTAGGTTCCAGAAGCAATAAATTATAATGCTTTGAGTGAATTAAAAATATTTAAATTTATTGCGTAACTTCTGAATGAAGAAGTTTATATTTTATTGTAGTAACGTTAAAAATATTATCGATATATCTACTCTATTTTACTTTATAAGCCAACTACATAATAAAATCTAAATCACATAGAAACAAACGAATAAAAACTACTGGGCAGAACTGAATGAAACTTTTATGAGAGAACAATTATTAAGCATCGAACAAAAAAAATCACGTTCAGAAATCTCGGCGTAATCTGCGTACCTATATAGATTTAAAAAAAAAACACCAACCGAATTAAGAACCTCCTCTATTTTGAAGTCGGTTAACAAACCCAATACAATTGTCATTACGAAGGTTAGTTTTTACACTGATTGTACTTTCATTAAAACATTGCTGTCGATCTTCATTAAAGTCACAAGTGTAAACAGTTTTAAATATAAATAATGCATTATTTTATCGCATACGTGCCTCGAACTTGAAACACGATGCTTTACAAAACCCACTTTTGATGGCTCTTAATTAATTGTAATAAGGGTTGAATTCGCTTGATATATATATAATATTGCATATTAGTAACCCGAGTATGCTTTGTCACAAGTTTCGGTGTTTTTTGCAAATGTATGGATAGAGGTTGCGGTTTTTGTTTTATATAAAACTAGCTTTTACCTGCTACTTCGCTGTGGTCTGTGTTCAAATTTAAATGAATATGAATTGTGTATAATAGATATTTTTTTTCTAGCTCCACGCTATGGAGGGAACCTGGGAACTAAATATTAGGACACTTCGTTCCCAGTGCGGTACTTCCGTTCTCAAATTTTTCCTAATTCTAGAGTGTAACTCAAAAATTTAATTTTTTTAAAATTAAAATTAAATTAAATCATTAGTTACTAAGATTAGAACGTTCAACTATAGAAACTCTGCAATTTTATAATACTAGTATACAACATTATTTTTCTTAATTCTAGTTTTACCATTTTTTTTATTTTTATATGTTTTACTATATTATTTTAGTGTTATAATATATTGTTCTATAAAAAATATATATTTAAAATTACTTCGAAGTATGAGTAAGGTCACTCCTGCCTTGACAGGTTCATTTGTCAGCAAGTTATGACTACGGGCGTCTCGAGGGGTCTTTTTTTTTTAAATCTTACGAGGACGCCAAAATGGCCAACGTGGGATATATTCGAATACCGCTCATGGAATGATTATAATATGTAGATATCTGTTTAAAATTTATTATCCATATAAAAGGTGTAAATAAAAGCTTTCCATTTCTAAATGACTGACAGACAACGCACAGATACTTAACGAGACTTGTTAAGGTTACGGGTTGAAAGCACTAAGGAAAGATTTCTCGAAATACTTTGGGACATAGGGAAAAGCAAGATTTTCTTAAAATTTCTAGTTGTAAGTCCATGCAAACGAAAGTTACGAGCTTACTAGTACATTTAACCAAAAAAAGTTTGACAAATTGTGAGAAAAAATTGTATCAAAAAGATGTACAGCTTTGAAAAGAATTGTATGTATATATAATTTTATATTGAATTTATATGTTGAAACTCGTTTTCTCAGAACTGACTAATAAAACTTATAATGATCTGAATTGTTATAACAATATGTTTTTCTTCTTTGATAATTCAAAGGCGGAAAATATACATTATAGTAACATTTCTAACTGAGATTTGTTTCACAAAATCCAAATATATTATATTTCTGGAATTCGAAATTGGAGAACAGAAGTGATTTATGGGAGTAGAGTGTCTTAAGGCTGATTCCCAAGTTCCCTCTTCCTATCCTGCTATGAGCGGAATACAGCTTAAAGCTTTAAAAAATCGTAATAAAAAAATAAGATAAAACTAGAATTAAAAAAAGGAAATGTATCTTCAAACTATAATTTTAGTGAATAATTTAAAATGAATTTATTATTGTACGTTACATTTTTTTAAATACATTTTTCTTTTATATATTCATATAATTAAAACTCTTTTAGCAAAGATTTTATACAGAGCCTTCAAATAACAGTAGGTAAGTATTAAAATATTATAGGTACCTACAGAAACTTTTCTTTACAGCGCATGCGTACTTTTAAATGAATTGGGGATCTTTATCGCTATATCACACAACGACCCAATGGGACTAATACTATTGTATAACATTATATACCTACGCCAAGGGGAATTATGGGGTTCTTATTTCATTTATCATTTGCCTATTTTAATATTTTTTTTGGCAATTTTTAAAATATTTCAATAGATAATTATTTGTTAGCTAAGTAGTGACAATAGAATTGGGTTTATGTAGGTTTATAGATTAAAATATACATATAAGTATTAAGTAACTTTATGATAACTCACAAATTTCTTTCTACTTGCATATTAAATTTCATGAAAATGTATAAAATTTTTTGTCCTGCCTTTATAATGGAATAAGAAGTGACCACAATACTGTGTGCCTACTCCGTAAGATAAAAAAGATAAAAGAAAAAAGCCTCACATTTTTTCCCGCATAGCGGGGTAGTTTGAATTCAGAGAGAACCTACTGTTAAGACACTCCGTTCTCCACGCACTGCATATTTTTTGAGACCCTACGTGTTGAGTGGAACTCCTCGCCACACTTTATCGAGTATCCCCTAGAAGAATCGAACACACTGTCGTCGCGCTTATAGTGACAAACCGAACCTTTGCATCAAAACAGCTTGAATTTTTTGCAAGTGAATAAAATAAAAAGAAACAAATTAAATTTTCTATTTCAAAATAAAATATAAAATACAGCCTTCAGTTTCTGTTAACTAATAGAATGTTTTGAAATGTGAAGATGGTCTAACGGCAAATTGCAATAAAACGACTATACAATTCAAGGTTTATTTCAGTCCGCGTGCATAATAGTCTTGTTTTACAGTCCTCTAACATTCGACAGTTTGCGACCACTTAAAAATTATAGTATCGATACAGGAAACCTTTTATACGAGTCAACTTAACTTGCGTCGTAAATGTAAATAGCTATCTTAGTTGTACTGGCGCAGGAGACTAAGTGGACTGACTATTGATGGCGGAGATAGCGAGTTCAATATATTAGGTGTGTGAAGGAAAAAAACAATCAAACAGACCCGAACCGGAAAAGTTCAGTTTGATATATATATTTCTAAGTCATACTTATACAAATAGGAAAATAAAAATATGCAATATATCCTCTTAGTTACATATAAATGAGAATTTCCATATTGAACGCGATGTAAAGTACTAAATGCGTAATTCTAAATGCTAATCGTTCAATTACATACATAATACATTATATAGGTAATGCTGATTCAGTATTGTATACTGTATAAGCTCGATTATCATTAGCTAATGTTACATAAATAAAAGTGATATTATCACATATCTATTTATACTATGTGGTCTTTATCTGTGCTTTCGTGGTCAAATCGAAATTAATGAGAGTTGCCTATGTCACATGACACATTCTTAGTGCCGTGCGTATTGTGAGTCATATCAAAACGATTAAAATTCTGTACTTTCTATAGTTTATAGCCTCGATTATCCAATGTTAAAAGATTTTTCAATTCAATCCAGTAGTTCCTGAGATTAGCGCATTCAACCAAACAAATTATATTTATGAAATAATTGACACTATTATAATGCCGTCGGTACAATGGTCGGCATAAAATATTAATTTACATTTATAATATATTTCCACAATCTGATGGAGGCTGTAATAGCCGCTACCTATTGTGCAATGCGAGGTAAACAGTGGTTAGAAAAATGAGTGTTACGAAAATATAAAAAAAAATACATTAAATTTAATATAAAACAATTTTCTTATAATATAAAAATACTGTATTTAGCAAATTGTCATTTAAAATTTTTCCAGCGACTTAAATAACAAAAGACATAAATTCATTTGGAACGTAATAAGGCAACATTTAGATAAAAAATGTGGGTAGACAGAAAAGTGATTTACTCAGTTCCCACATTTGCATGTAAAGCGTTTGTGAACGCGGTCACATCTGCGACGTCTTATTGAAGATCTTCATCAAGATTTTAATCTACTGTCTGAGTTCTTTCTCTTGAATTTATGTTCTTTTTCATTAGAAAAATAGCAGTATAATGAGTATAAGAAAAACTATATATAAGACAGTTATCAAATAAATAAATGAATAAAAAATAATTTGTGAAGTAAAATAAGAACATTTTCAAACATTGCATTATTTAGTTATAGGGTAAATTGAATCATAGGGAAAATAAATAAACAATTTAATATTAATTAACATACCTAACATTCTAGTGGTTAAAATATTAGTACTGTGTCTGTTGAAGAACAGAGTCCAAAAGCAGGAGAATTCAATAATTATCTTCAGTACTTTTTGTGTTTATTAATGACTTATTTAGGCCCTTGGGCACACACGAAGCATTCCAATTGGAAAGCAACAGTGCGGTCTTTCGGGGCACCAGTATTTCGAGGACCTTGAACACAGCCCTTATGGCCCTTATGATATAGATGTAACTTTGTGTTTGAACCAGAAAATTCACTGATTTGGGGAACGGAGTCCTAACCCTTCTCAAGATTCCCTTCTCTGAAAGTTCGATGACGAAATTATCGATATTTTGATTATACACAGGAAACATGTATTATATTATCAGTATTAAAATGCAGATTAATCATACACCAAAATTTTTCCAATTCACGTTTTAATGTAAAATTAATATCTAAGATAAGGATTAGAATTGCTTGCAAAATACAATATAATATTGATAATCGAAATCGTCCACTTAACAGATAAACAGCGGACGCAAATGCATGACGTGATGTGGTTGCGTGCGAACATAGATTTTAAATTTGCATCCTAACTACTGTGCTCGACGTAGCCGAGTCGCTTTACAGCCATGTTAGTTTAGAGTTTTAAACTTTAAATAGTTGAGGCAAGTTTTGTGTTTATATTTTACAATCTTTTGTGAACACTGAATTTTTTTAACATGTTTGCTATGCTGGTGCGAGCTGGTGTGCTGATGGAGCTGGACTGTCTGGATGGATCCGAATAAGGAAACTCTTTAGAGAGTACTAGGAAACCATTCGAGATTCAATTTATTGCCCATAAATTTCGAGAGCATTCTAAAGCACTTGTATAATTTGGTGTAGAAAGGCATGAATTTTAGCTTTTTTTAAATTATGTATTATTGTGAATGTTGATTGTCAATAGTGCGTTGCGCTACTGAATATGCAATGTCTCGGTATTAGGCAAAGTGGGCAACGGAGTGTCGCAATTTTATTACCTCTGCCTACCGTGCTATGAAAAAAAACATGATGCTAAAATAGTGATAAGCTATGTTTTGATACCTTACTAACATACTACAAACTGTTCTGTATGTAAATAATAACTTAAAACATTTTGATATTTTCCTTCAAATATATGGACAAACAGAAACATAAAAGTTTTAACATTCTAACTTCAGTTTTAAAATAAAATAAAATGTATGCGGTAATTTGAGTTAGCTGCTGGCTATGTGCAGTCTGTTATAACACGTATGTACCTACGTACATATTAGACCTTTCAAGATACTTAATAAGAAAACTTTTGTTTTATTTTATTCGATATAATGTAGTGCTTCTGTTTGTTTCGTGCTGTTCTTTTTTGTCTCGACAAAGTATTCAAGTAATTTACATGCGTGAAACATCTGATGTTTTTTATTAATCTTAGGTTAAAATAAATTTAAAAATAACTTTTGTCTGATGCGTAAATGTACGTGGATTCGAATTATTATCATATTTAATTAGAATTACGTTTTAGTTAAAAGAAACAAGATTTTTCCGGCGCAGCAAACCAAACAAGTGGAACGCAAAATCTAGACACCACTGTTGCCCGTTTTCTGCGGAATTTTCGAGATATTCCTATTGAGTGACGGAACTCAACGCTGCGCTTAGTCTACCAGAGCAGGCAAATAAAAATGAAAAACCATTCTCACTTAAATATCATTCTCGAACCCAGTTTGTTATAAGAGATGCATAAAAATGGAAATGAAATTAAATTCACTCAACATTATAACCGCAGTTACTTATATTTTATGCAAAATGTGGAAAACTAAGCGAACAGGATATTTTTTTAATACAAATGCATGGATAAGTGATCGTGTCATAATAGCTATGAATACGAATTGCGTAACGCGATTTGCCTGACGATGTTCCAGGAAAGGACTGTTCGACGCAGTTGAAGGAGATGTTGTTTTATGGATTAAATACTTTGATTTCTTCTGTTCAGAGCTTAGAATTGATTGTATTATTTAGCTTGACTGTATCTCGTATCAAGAAGGGACATTTAGAAAATCCGAAATTTAGAAACATTACGTGTTGAGTGGCATATACATAAACAGTATTTTTTTGCAACAATTTTTTTTTTTTAGGTTTTTTAAAGTGCTATTTGATGTACGATTTGAATGTAGCGGGATTTAAACCCTTTACGTACCCTTGTACGTTTTCTAAAAAAGTTTTTACATCGTTTATCATCTAGAAGTTTACTTGATTATATTGGATTTTTTAATTTTATAAGATGATTTAAGTCTACCATGTAAGTATTTGTCTTCACTTCATATGTACCTACTGTATTACCATTTTAACCTATTTACCTTTAATAAAGCCACGGCCGTCGTGGCGCACGGGCACAAGCGTGTGACTAAAAACGACACTGATTGCGGGTTCGATTTCCACTCGATGAAATTACATATTTAATATTTTTATTTCTTCGCTCTGGTATCGAGGAAGAGTACGGCGTTGAGTTTCGCCACACAACACGCTATATCTTCAGAATTCGGCGAAAAAGAGAGAGCGGAATGCCCTGCTACATGCGAGATACCGTGAAGCTGAAAAAAAAAACTATATGTTTTGACGAATTAATGACTGTTTAATTCGAAAATATGACTTAAAATAAGAACATACATTAATGTTTTTTAATCTTATTGTTAAACTCCTTTGTAATCACTATTTAATTAAGAGTTTTAGTATTGAAATAATCATAAATTACTGGAATACGCCACTAATATATGATAAAACTGTAAAGAATTTTAAAGCTGGCTCGAGACCAAGAATCTCTCTACCAATATAAAATTTACGAGCAAATTAGCTAATTCATATAACTATGTATCTACTATTTCTACACATATGTAGAAAGTTAGTTATTTATTTATACTGTTTTTTAGCTTCACGCTGTATCCCGCACACAGCCGGGTTGACAGAGTGAACCTGTGAACCTAGAGTCTTACACTTTCGTTTCCCATTTTTCACTAGATTCTGAGGCACTGCGTTGCGACTGACCTTACAGTTAGTTGTTACTTACCCAAAATAAATGTCGGAGGTGATTAGGAGGAGCTAAAAAAATCGAATCCACAAAGCAATGATTTCTTATAGCCTTACGCTGTTTTCCGTATCTAGCGGTGTAGGTACAGAGAACTAGTGTTAATAGACTACCGGGTTCCCCACTTCCCGACCAATTTTCGGGCCTTTGCGTGTTCACTGTCATAACTCAACGACTCATTTTGTCTTTTATTTATCAGACCTGGCAAATGCAAATAATTCATTCCCCTGAATAGGAATCGAACACGCAACCGTCCGCTGTAGCTACACACCCACCGCTGCGCCAAGTTGTTATTAAGTACATAAATCTTGATCGTCGAAAGCTGTTACAAATCATGTAAAACAGAAATCATTTAGAGGAACACTCGTAACATCGGTTTCGCGTGGCAATCGTAAAAACCACCATAAAACCGATGGGTTCGATGGCAAGAACATTACAAAGCAAGGTTATACATTACCATTCACAGTTTAGCATTTACCTTACTTATGTAATGTATTTTTAAAAAAAAAAATTGAATTTAATGATACTTTCACATATAGATCGCTTCGCTAATGTCACATTGGAAAACACATGATGAAGACTGTGTAAGATAATAAAATAAGAGAATACGTTAAAAAATAACTATAGTGAAATTAAAAAGTATCTTATTGTAGTTAAACAAAATGCTACAGTGGATTTCACGGAGTGTTTCAAATTAATAAAAAGTGAACTTGGGAACAAATTTTGTTTGTAAAAATTAGATTTCTAAGATTTATTATTATTACTAAATATAAATCCAAAACGTACCCAAATAAAATAAAAATAGAACTATATTTTTGTTTCTGCTCTAAAAAATGTCTACGACGAAGGCATTCAACTCACGCATCCAGAATCTCAGATTGTTCATCAAATATTCACCAGTGCGATAGATACTAATGATAGATCATACGCTCGATATACTGCTATAGGTTTGCTATGCTAATGCTCTTTTCTATGAGCATTGTTATATAAGGCTGGCTGTTTACATGTTGAAATATATAGCGATGTGTATGTATTTTCACCCATCTCTGCCAATCAGGATAGGCAGAAAGGCACTGCGTTCACCACTTTACGCTAAATTCGAGATATTGCATTACTTAATTCAGAGGTTTCTTTGAACAGAGAGACATTCCTTAGACTTGTGATTCAAACCTATAACTATCACGTTAATATGCATCATTATGTAGCAAGGTAGGCAATCCTGTATGTGGCAAGGTAGGCAGAGAAAGTCTAATGTTCAATCAATCCGCTCTTTATTTTCTGCCATCTGGAATTCTCGAGGCACTGCAACGTGGCGGAACTCAACACCGCGCTTTTCTTCGAGACCAGAGCAAAGAAATTAAAATATAAACACACAACTTCCTCCCTCCCCTCATGTCCTCAGTGTATTGGTTTACTGATTTGATATATACCTAATTAAATGCTGGCTCGAAAGGTGAATTTTGTAGATATTTAATAATCAAGAAGATATTCTACGCAAATTGATTATTTATCAGATTAGAAAGATGTCTAACATGATAATTTACGCTACTTAAAAAAATATTTGGGATATGAAGCTTCAAGAATTTAATAATTTCTTTAATTTAACTCATTAGATCAAAAACTTTTAAGTAGTTAACGAAATCTGTAACGAAAACTATACCAGATGAAAAATCTTGATTATATGAAGTGATAAAAATAAAAAAAAATATACTCATAACATACCAAGTAAAATAATAAAAAAGTATAAATTGATAACGTCACTAAAGGCTAAGTCAGCAAGTTCCTGTAAGCATATACTAAGACAGAGAATTATAGACCACATTATTCTTGATTTATAGAACATGAAAATAAGCATTAAGTGAGATTGTTTTGTTGTTTTTGCTGCAATGGCGCCACATCCGATGAACGAGTTGGCATATATCCCTGAAAGGATTGGACTTGGCACGGCTTGTTTTAGTAAGAAACCTAACTATAGTTGACGGTTTTCTGTTTTCTATTATTTGTGTGTGGTACTAATTTAAACTTGAGTTAAGTTGTTTTATTCTTAATGAAGGATCGGAAATGACAGGCTTAATTATACATACGTTTAATAGTGATCATCATGACGGGGCGCTGTGGCGCTATGGAACAGTCTCTAGTTGTAAATGATATGGTTGTGGATTTGATCCACACACGAGGAAAAGAATTTGGGAGAGGTGGAGTTGAGTTCTATCACGCAATATACAATGTCTCGAATTTGCCCGAAACCTGGAAAAAGGGAGTGTCGACACTAGGTTTTCTTTATATTTGCATTTAATTATATAATCTTCAACAATAAAAATTATATAATTATGATTTATAATATATTTGAATAACCAAAATTAATTTTAATGATTTTACCTGTTATTATAATAACCGTAAAACTGACTTACTTGATTAATATATTGAGTTACACATAATAGGCAATAAAAGATATAATATAAAATCAAATATAAAACGCACGGTCATTGCGGAAATAAAGATATATTTTTAATATACGTATACATATGTATAATACTTTAACGTACAAAGGAATCTAGTTCTTGTCTCTTAAGGAAAAAACACTAAATTTCGTCGAACCAAAATAATTTTATAAGTAATTAATTTTACGCTTAGTAAATTCTATTGTGGTTCATAAACGGCTAATATTATAATTAAAGCGGTCATAAAATGTGAAAAAATAAATTTATATATTATACTTAATACTTATTATATGAATAAATGAGAAAATTATCGCTATATAAATGCATAAATTGTAAAACAAAAGATGTTTTTATATGTAATGTTACGCATATATTAAATTTATCAGCTTTTAATATTTTTTGTATCCTGCATATCATTTGAGTAGGCTGAGAGAAACCAGTGCTAACCATTCTCCGAATTTGAGACACTACATGTCTCGTTGACACGTGCATGAGTGGCGTAACTAAACACCGCACTGTGTCTTTTAAAATTAATATAAAAACATAGTTTGAGAAAGCTTTAAAGCTGGAGATATACCTAAGTCTATGTTACAGTAAGCAATATCTCCCCTACTATCATGAGACAAGTAATTATGGCATCGAATTTAAATACAAGTACACATTGTCATGCATAACTCCGTTCAAACGTGTCGGCCACATTCATTGTGCACATACCAATATGACAAATGCATTCTACGATGCGCGTGCGCTGCCTTAGTTGATGTGATTGACGGTATTATCATTTTAGTGGAGCTTCGGTCTTGGAAGCTTGGAATTTATTTGTTTATCACATAACATTATTGTGGGGAGCGGAGTGTCTTGACACTATTTCCTTTTGCCTACGGAATGGTTATGAGTTTTATTACTATTCGGGAAAATGAACGATTAAGCATGATTGGTAGGATAAAGCCCAGTGTTAAATTCAGTGACCCAACACGTAATGCCGTGAAAATACGGAAGACGGAGTGACCAGTTTCCCACTATTTATTATGGTGTATGTGGAAAAAATAGCGAGTATACTTAAAAAAAAATGGAAATTTTTAAATATTTAATGTTTAATTATCTACAGTTAAAAATTAAATAGATACTTAGCACTAAAATAGTAATAAATTTCTTTTTTTTTTTCATCCGTATACTACTTTAATTTCCACAAATTGAATAGACAAACAGATTTCACAGCATTGTTTTTTTAATATGTAAATATAAGTACCACAGATCATATAAGATAAATACTGTTTAAACTAATTTATTTCTATAATATAAGCTTAATTATCAATTCCCAACATTAATTCATACTAATGAATACTTGTTTCAAGATAAATATAATCACCATGCGTAAACGCAGGTAATTTGAAAGTCGATGTAATAACAGTAGCGACTAGAAAATTCTACATAATAATAAAAAAACAGCTTCACGCTTTTTAAGGATCGATCTCGAGTTCGTCCGCAAAATTTTGACTGATTTATTTAGTGTCGAAACTCAACGTTACATTTGATCTACTTCGGCTGGGAAAATAATTTTAATACCCCCAAGAGGGAATCAAACGAATCAACTTTAGAGCCAGGCGCAGCATCACAGCGGCACGACGGCCTATAATAAGAAGTTATTTAATTTTCTCTACATTAGATATAATTTATGGCCTTGCTCTATGCGTTAAACATAGTTAGTTATATATAATATTACCTAGATTAGTTAAAGGTGCGATAACTTTGATAAGACTTGGCCCGTTTTGATAAAGTTACGAGCGAATCACTGACTTTTCGTTTCTGTGCGTATTATGCTGCAAGAAAACATAATATGCTAGAATAATATAAAGATATTTGAATAAAATAAACAAATATTTGGAAGCAGTACAGTCTTTCACCACATTTGGAGAGAATCACTAGATTGAAGCTATACTTCACGCTGTAACCTGCACATAGTATAGTAGTGTTCCTGACTTTCCGCTGAATTCTAAAGGCAGTTAATAACGAGAGCGAGGGAATGAATATATTAAATATTTCATTCCCCCCGAGTGGGAATCGAACCCATAACCGAGACATTGACATTCGTACATTTGTGCCAAGACTATCTCAGATTAGAATCTTTTCATTCAGGCAGGAAATAGAGAGCGGAGTACCCTGCCCGAATTTTGCCATTGTTGGTAGAGTGGCTCTCTTAACGAGAGCTTAATTTTTCTCTTAAGCACGACAAAGGATAACTATTTACCAAGCTATGAAAAAAAATATGATGATTTTTTTTAACAACTTGATATAGATTATACTAAACAACTATAATACGCAATCATATTATATCTGAACTATTAAGGTATCCCCTCCGTTACCATAATTGTCGGTTTCCCTGGCGCCTATATGATCGTGATTCGAATTATAAGTATTGTCGTTGACCCTAGCGAAGCCCTATCAGTAGTTTTGGTTCACCTGTTACTTTGAATTCCTGCAATGTATATTTTAACAATGTAATGTGGTTTGTCATAAACGATGCTAGCTGAACTTCTGTTTCTAAGTAGTCTTGTGATGTAGTTAGGCACAAAAAATATTAGTTATATATAATTTTAACGTCTATTTTACACCCTATAAAATAAAGTTAATGAAAGGTAAAATTAATATACGTTTGCAATGGTTTATACATACATATTAAGTTAGAGCATAGAACCAATGATACTAGAGCCTATTTCACCTGCAAAACTGCAGCGAAACACTAGTCTAACATAAATTATAATATTAAATGAATATACGATTACATCAAGATGTTTCAATATCCCTAATTTTATTTTTATATGTTTTCGCAACATTTAACTCTTGATATGTTAATTACTAACATTATAAATATAAATGACTATTGATTAGAGGTGAAACATTTTAGGATGGGCGTTGTTTGTCCGAATCGCTTCAAAGCCAATATGTTATTTCGTCCGCTCGGATTTTCTTAGTCTCTTGGCCCGGGGCCAGGGACTTGACGAGTGCTTGACAGCCAACTTGACCTGTATATGGAAGCACAATGCGGCGAATTAAAAGATAAATTTAGGCTGATGCCTACTTGGCTTACGTAATTTCCTTAATTTTTGCTTTATTTTTCTCGAAACAATGTAAAATATAAGAGTATACTTTATTTATTTTTATATTTAAATGTTTGTTTTTTTTTTAATTATATTTAATTTATAAATCTTTTTTTTTTCTTTTTGCAGATGCAACTCAACACGAAATCAGACGGAACTCCTCAACTTTAGCGTTTTAAGTTCAACCTGACAAAAGTTATCTGTGATCTCATTTAGTTTAGTTAACCAAACATTTGCCTAGTAGTTAGTCGTAAGTGAACAATAATCGTAATCAGTTGTCAAATGTTAAAGGTAAATTTAATAAAAAGACAAATCTTCAGTGTTTGATATAAATAGTTAAAAATGGAAATTTAGTTTTCGGTCATGGATGACAGATAGTATGTGTAATTGAAGGATGGGATAATGGAAGTTGGGGCGTTAGGTTCTTGAAAATGCCGCATGCGCACTCGAGTTCTGCAGCGAGCTCGGGCGGCGACGACCTGGGCTCCACGGACGAGGTCAAGGTATTCAAAGACGAAGGTGACGGAGAAGACGAGAAGAGAAGTTCAGAAAACCTTCTAGAAGAAAAATCTAGTCTTATAGATTGGACTGAGAGTGAAGTAAGTGGTTTTAGTGTTTCTAATTATAGCATAGCTTATTATTCCATAAAACTTTCTATCGGAACAATCTTAATGTCTCAATTATTGCATCGTTGTTAGAGGGGAATGAGCAACCTGATATAGTATTAGTATTTTAATTTTTTTAATAACATAATCTACGTTTACAAACAGGAAGTAAGTTTTATTAATAGGTTCATGTTTCCCATCGTTGTTTGAAATTATTACACTAACTGTAATATTGTGAGGTTTCAAAAATAAAGACAACTTGGAAGAAATTACAGAGTCATATTAAATTGTCCTCACGGTAGCCAAGCTGAGGTTAGGGCTCTTCTAGTTCTACGCTAACGACGCTGTATTAAAACATTAGGGCCAACAGCATACTGCTCATTCGAAAAACGGAAACGATTAAAATATGTCACTCAAAAGGGACATCATAGGTGGTCGGTTCAACCATAAATTACAAGATATAAGACAATTCTGCAGTTTGTTTTGTCTACTTTCATACTAACATGTGCATCATTTAAAGAATTACTTCACGCGGCGCTTCGATTTGCACTATTCAATAAAACAAGTATACAAATAAAACCTTTTTTCTTTTTCAAGAAGCTTTAAAATTGCATACACAAGTTTTACTATAAGAATTTTGATGGTACCCTCCTACAGCCCAGCAGGTGTTTACTTCAGGTAGATCGCTATTGATGTTTTCATAGCGTAAAGTACAATACCATTGAATGCATTATATATTGATCAGCAGTCAGTGCGTCTTGTCAATACCTAACAAATACGTGGAAAACAACTCAAATAAAACCTGAAACGGCCTTTATTTAGATTAGAATAAGAGCTTTACAAGCTTGGTAATACGGATAAATTAAATGACTTGCAAGTTGCAACATATTGCATTTGCTACTCATAATTTTACACTTTCAATGTAACGAAATACAACGAATATTACTGTTGGTCTTGTCCATGTCCGCCCACACTCCAAGCTACTATTTGAACCAGTTTTTATCACAGAACTTCACACGGATCAATTTGTCATGTTTACGGCGCAGCTCGTTCCCGTTGATGATCATTTTACGTCAAGAATTTGATAATATACCATTTACGACTGCATCGGATTTTTTTACGCTCCAAGTGTCGGGTTTTAATATTCATAAGGAGAAGCGGTTAGTGACCTCGTTATGTTCGACTATGCGTAGATTAACATCGGAACTGTTCACTTTAATTTTTAAACTACTTAATTAGTGGTAGGATGGTCACAAATAATAGAGATAAAATCGCGGACTCCCCAAAAACATGTTTATAATCGCAAATTGCCCGTAAAACAAACAAATCAACCGCAAGAACCGAGACTAACGTCACCCAAAACACTGATTGTCGGAGCGCCATACAAAAAATTGAGAAGAAAGCCCCAGGTACGTTTCCGAAAATTTATGTAAAATAATATTCCAGCCGACATAAATTAGATAGTCATTGTGTTATTTCCGAAAACTCTATTATTCGCTAGGAGGGGGCGCGTACACAATGCACGTCTACCTGCAGTCAGGTATTTCTTATAATAAACAAGAACTCCCACTGCTTTTGTGGACGAATTTACCTGTCGACCCGAGAGGCGAGGGAGT
Organism: Heliconius himera; assembly: GCA_021202915.1. Classification (NCBI taxonomy): domain Eukaryota; kingdom Metazoa; phylum Arthropoda; class Insecta; order Lepidoptera; family Nymphalidae; genus Heliconius; species Heliconius himera. The sequence continues at coordinate 134,162 of JAJHJA010001033.1, forward strand.
GCAAACATTCCTTGGACACCTACAAATGACGCTCATGTATGGATTTCTCATCCTTCTCTCTCCATCTCCGAATTCGAACGGCAAGAACGAGACAGTGAATCAGATTTGTACAAGATTCCCAAAGTATTACAGTCACGGATCGTATAAATATTGGATTATAGTTAGGTGCAATTCTGCTTTGTATGTCATAATAGCATCGATTATCGTACGTGATGCCATTACAATACACTTTGTGCGTACAATTTTCTTTTGAGTTTCGATTTCTTTTAGATTACAATTTGACGGCTCGTGAATTGGATTTAAATCGTGTCGGTGCTACGCCTGCTTGATTTTTCGAAATGTTTTCATAACAACAAAGTCGATTTTATTATGTTGTTTGTTTGAACAGGCAAAGTGGGTACGACCAGCCATATTGTACAAATCCTTGGCCTTTGATTTCTATTATTGCTAACTCATTTTAACGTACACATTTTAAAGTAATTTTCATGCACGTCAATTGTGAAATTATTAAAAACTTCTTAGAGAAATAGCAAAGCAAGGAAAACATTCCTTACTTTTGAAAAAAGTAAGTGCCTACGCTATTTCCGCTGTGGTTATGGTACGCTTGATGATTACTGGATAAGTGCTAGTTCCAGAGAACATTACTGCGGGCGAATATTTTTGTAATATATTTTATTATATTTTATAAGAAATTGGGCTATTTTAGATTATTAATAGTACATATTCTTAAAATGATATCGAAACAGATTAATTAAATCTTAGTTATTCCTATGTAATATCTAATTACATACGTAAATACCCTACTTGAATTATTTAACAGATAATTTTAACAACAAATATTCTCCTTTAAAACAACATTAATCACTAATCAATGATGTATAAAATGAATTTCTCCCAATATGCGCCCGCGCACCAAATCCACGTCTATATTTAGCGAACAACGATCTCTTGTCTGATGCCATCCGTTTCCGTCCGCCATACTGGCCTTAACTGAAACTGACGATTCCTGAGGGTTTCGTTCTTATTTCGTACTAAATGTTGATCAAGTTACAGTAAAAAAAATGGAATACAGTTTTGTAACTAATTATTGTTTATATATAGTTACTTATATTTTATAACTTATGCTCATTTTATTTGATAAATTTAATATTAATATATTTATGGAATATTAATAATTATATATACTGATCTTATTTGTCATTCTGATAAGAATGATACATGTGAGACTTCGTGGCGTAGTTGGACAACGTCTGATTTGGCGCGGTTGCGGATTTAACTCCATTTTGGTAAAAAAAAGTAACATATGTAACGTTTAGTTTTATCACACAACGTCACCGCACGGAGTGACATAACACTAGATTACCACTGCCTTAGTGAAAAATGTAGTACTTTCAATATTTTTATCTACAATTAAAGCGACACAATTGTAAAATTAAATATAACACGATGGTATTAATAATATCTTAGCGCAAATCCTCATATTAATTTAGCCTTGCGCGTACATTTGGTTAATTAGTATTTATTGCTAACTGTCTTCCTTTTGGGTCGCCATCTTTAATGTCGCCTGATTCAGTTTATTGTCTGTTTATCTCGATTACTTACTTGTTTGTAACGAGTTGTGAATGGATCTCACGACGGCTGGATATCGTTGTTTGGTGTAAATTTGATATTACGGTCTTTCCAGTTTCTGGATGATTTAGTTGCCGTTTTTTTTAACTTCGTTGTGTGTTTCCCACATAGCAGAGGGTACGTAGTGTTAAAAAAATTCGTTCTCCAGGCTTTGCCGAATTTTCGAGACGTTGCGTGTTGAATAGCGCAACTCAACTCCGCGTTTCGATTTAGGTGTCTTTAATACATTTATATAAGCAATATTAATTCGGGCATTATAGTCGATCTAAAAATAAATTCCTGGAAAAAAATATTAAACATTTTTTTGCAGAGATGTCGAGTAAATTTTAGAAATTATTTTTAACTAACGAAGTCAAGAAATACAATAGCTTATTATAGATTACGTTAGTTTAATAGGTTCATTGTAAATAAATACTCAAACTCTAACACAAGTATCATACCAACTTGCCCATGTCATAAATTACATACAAATTTTAAACAATTACCTCATTTACTCGGCATTAAGTAAATTATCATATTTATCAAAAAGCCTTCACACTAAATATTCCATGCATTTACCATAATATCAAGAATAATCTCCAGTATTAATTTCACATGCCACATCTAGACGTGGGTAAGGCTAATTATCTAGGTATTCACGTAGGAAGTTGCATTGGCCTCTATAACTATTGTTTTAGATATAGGCAGACTGGAATAGTCATACTGGTTTAATATCGTCTTTAGTTCGGTTGGTTTATAAATATAAATAATAATCGTTTGTGTTTGTATTATAATTATTTATTATGTACCATTCAGTATTTTAATGATTTAAAATACTTTAGTTTTCTAAAATAAACGTTGTATAAAAACATTTTGAAACGTTTTATAAAATGTGATCTTAGTGGAACTTGAACTCGCATCTGTTTGTCCAAGCCCTCTAGCCAATTAAGACATACATCCTTATAACTTTATTTTATAAATTAAAGCTTCCAAAGTGTCATGCTTAAGATGATCATTTCACAACAGACAATATCTTTTATTATTATTTTTTATGTTAATAACAATACAAAAAAATATCATATATATATATATTTTTCCTTAAAAATCGTATTTAATTTATTAGTAAAATTCCACAATTAAATTTTTATTTACAATGTTTTTAAATGTATGTAACACAATATAATAAATAGTACTTTGCATATGTTCTTAAATCAATTCTGTTGCTATAGCATTACCGTAATTCATCTGTATCCCACACGTCTGTCTATATGAGCATATCCATGTAAACAAATAGATAAGCTAAATTTGTTATTAAATATTTAATGTATGCGATTAAATGAATAATACTGTAAAAATGCTGCGTTAAGTTCCACTCCACACGTCTCAAGAGTCGTAATGGGAACGGAGTGTCTTAACATTAAGTTTCCAGATTCTCTCTGTCTATACAATATAAGAAAGAAAAGAAAGTATAACTACGCATTATTAATAATATTACATAACAATTCACATCAACAAGAAATAAAATAACTGAAGGACTACCTACATTATATTGAAAGTACCCTTCAGCTTATCAAATCAATTAATCAAATTAACAATATCCCTTATCAGTACAGGGATCTGATGGTATCTAGATAAGGCTATATCAGTTTGAGCGTCACCTCCGTGCATTAGTTATGCAAGTTTGTGCGTTAGTGCATGCGTAGTCGTTTAAGAGAGGCCGAGCCATGTTTCCGTTTGTAACATTGAATATGGTAACAGTTCAGTGACTTACTAACTATCTATTTATCTTAGTTGGGGCTTTGGAGAATTATTTCTTGTATATAGATTTTTAATATTATTTCGCTTATGTTAGCTGTTGTGTTAGCTCGGTACAGTGCCTAACTGTAAACGCGACAGTTGTAAGTTCGATTCTCACTTGGGGGCGAGAGTTTCATTTCCTCGTTCTATACTTCCGCCATTTAACACGTAATGTCTCGACGATTGGGTGGTGCTTCGGGAACGAAAAGTCTTAATAATAACTTGTCTCTGTCTACCACGCTATGTGGGGTTACGGCGTAAAGCTGCAATAGTTATATTAAAGTAAAAAAAATACATACCTCCATAGGTATTTATTATAGATACTGCTTTTACTCGATTACGGCGTTGCGGCGTTGAGTTCTGCCACTCAACACGCAATGCCTCCAGAAATCGGCAGAAAGTGGGGAACGGAGTGTCTTAACACTAGGTTCCCTCTGCCTACCCTGCTGTGTGCGGGATACAGCGTGAAGCTGATTTGATTTGATTTGATTTTTACTCGATAATTTTTTAGTTTACAGTAACTTTTTTGCGATAATCGCAAAAAAATACGTTATTAGGACATAATTATAATATCTTAACACATTAAAATATAATTAATATAGATTGTTTATCGTACAGATCAACTTATGTATTTCCTCCATTCAATTTACATCACATTTGATAAGATTATATATACATGAATATATTCAAGGCAAGCAATTACATGTACTCTATGAACAATTATAAACACACTAAATAAATACAGTTTCTTGTTGATAGTAATCTAGAAACAATTACTGGTATATTATATATGTTTTGTTACATATTTATCTTTAGAAATAGTGAAAAATAAATCCATAGGAACTATCAGTTTATCTAACTTTAGGTAATAAATATTTCATCTTCTTTTTCTACGTTGGGTGAGCTGGGAGAACTTAGGGAATAGTGTGCCCTAATAAGAGCAAAATGTTTTAGCGGAACTCGACGCCGCGCAATATATTTTTTTTTTATTTTTAAATCTTAATTATAAAGGTAGCAAAAAAAATCTTTAAAAAATTACATGTAAATCAGTTGTTATAGAAAGTATTTATCAGTTATCAATAACCCTCACATTAAAATGATAAGTTATCAGTTGGATGAAAGGAGCCACAGACGCATATTGTGCATTATGTAGAGTATATTGGTTTTAGTAGGTAATTTTTAGTTGCCTCTACTTTCTAACTAATATTTACCTACGTAATAACTAATAAGTTACAAACGTGATGGTCATAGATTCGAATCCATTTACGAATATATATTATTTTTCATATTTACGATGTATTCCATGTAGATGCAGAGTGGGAGAAGACCCTAGTGTTACACTACGTAACCAAATTACCGAAATACTACAAAGCTTTTCCATATTTCATATTTATTACAAATACATATATTTAAATAAATATATATTTTGTATGATTTCTGAAATGCAAACTTAGAATCGGCCACCCAGTAGTGACCTTGAACTGCCCGCAAGATGCGGGAGTGGTATTCCATATAATTTTGTCATTTGTGGTGTTATTTCAATTAGAGGTGGCAAAGAGATAATAGTCAAATAACAGTCACTCCGTTTCTATTTTCATTTTATTATTTCATATAACCACTCTTTAAAGGTAATAATTTACTTATTTAATTTTTATTACTTTGCCTACCCTGCTATATACAGCGTGAAGTTAAAAATAATCTGTACAGTAGATCTATTAAATAAAAGAAATATTATGAAATATTAACAATTCTAGAATTCAATAGCGCGTGAAACAAACTAGGGTCGTATCATTTATGAATGACGTATTATTTGTGGTTTGGGCCCAACTGATAAGTGATAACTCCGCATTGGATTATTGGGATGATAGCCATTGTTAATATACTTACTGATATCTGATGTTTGAAATCGATTTTCTGGTTGATACAACGGATTTTTATTGTAGCTTTCTTTTGTTTCTGTAGTGAAGGATTTTTTGTAGACATTTTAATACAGATAATGCTAGTTCGCATTAATGTAATTGGAATTAAACCTTATATGATCATTTGCTCTTTTGGCTGTTTTATATTTATGCCGAACACGATCAATACCATATATAGGAAATTAAAAAAAATATCTATAAGGGCCACAAAAGTATAGTGGAGGTAAAAGTAAAGATCAGGCAATCGATGGGTGGGTAAGACTCCAAAGTGAGGAACCTCCTCACAATACGCGCCGTCTTAAGCAATTCTATTTCCGGTTCTTGATCCAACAGCTAACCGATAACCTCTTAAGATATTAGTTGAGGCTTTTCGCTATTAAACTATTAACTGAAACTATTATCGGCACAATGACAGTCGCATAGACTTCTCACATAGCAAGATCTACCCCATGATCTTAAATATTTAACTTAATTATTATTTATGCACAAAAAGAACCTATAGCAACTGTGAAAATTTGTGAACGCTACCACTGCGCTATATACATATGTAACATAGAAAAAACGTGTTATGCTTAACGACTTTAATAAAATGTATATGTCCAAACAAAAAAAAAATACATATCCGTAAACCATCTAACACTGTGTTAGTTTAGTTTAGTCCAGTTCAAAGCGTGAATAGAATCGCGATAGCTAGTAACTTTTCCAATCAAACGGCAGTTAGGATAAATCACGGCTAGTTAATGAACAAGATACGTTTTTTTTTTTGAAACTTTTATTTTTAAACTGTTTTTTAGGTGCGTCGTTAAATTGTATATGTAAAGTTTTTATTGTACTCTAAAAGAGGTTTTATGCTATTGCGTTCCCAGAATGTTGGTACTAAATATAGGGAACTTAGTGTTATTGGGGATGTTTGTATGTGTTTTAACGTGCCATATGTTTTTGTTTTATTTGAGTATTTTAGTTTCTTAGCAGAGGTTGACGTGGTGTTGTGGGATCGGTTCTGACTGCGTCGGTTGTGAGTTCGATTTCGTCTCAGGAGAATGATTATATTCAATTGTCATTTCCCTGTACTGGTAGACAAAACGCGGCGTTTAGTTCTGCCATTTAACATACGAAAATTCGGCGAAATGATGGAAACAGATGATGTTTTAACATTCCTACTGCCTATATTATTATGTGGGTAAAACGTGAAGCTACTATAGTTTATATTTAAAATATTTAGAATACGCTTAACCTTGATGACCAAAGTAGTAAATTAAAGTAAAATATAAAATAAGTTTTTTTCCTACTTATTTTCATACTTGCTTGGAACTTAATATCACTATCTGCCGCATATAACAGGATAGACAGAATCTACTGTTAAAACTAAATATTAGATATTTCATTTCCTCTAGTGGGAATCGAACTCACAACCTGCAGTGTTGCACGCTTGTGTGCCCCTGCACTTCGACTGGTCTCAATATATGCATGCGTATTCAATTGAAAAAGTCAATCTCTATGTATAGTTCTTAATAAAATATAAAAATAAAAAGTTTTATTAATATACATATTTCTCAAGGTTAAGTGTACCTACAGATTTCACGAGTCGACGAACTTTTATAGATAAACGCGGAACGGCCATATCATCATAATATTATGTTTTGAATATTATTAAAGTTATTTCATTTACTTAAACCCATATAAATGTAAATTAAGATAAACTCAGATTAACTCAAACTATGAAATCAAATGAATATATAATATTTTTTAGTTTTTCATTTTACAGTATTTTTTACGTCCACCATTCCGATGTAACTATCTACTGTGCAATAAAACTTACTGGACTGGCCAGATGTCTATAAATTCGTCAAAAATAACAATTTAAACAAGTTAATTTAGACGTAAAAACTATTACGGCTAATCAAGGCTCATCGATTTTGTTCTTTAAAATGTTATCGTGTAAACAAACGTTATAGAATTTGATGTACATGTGGGCTTATTAGCTGGTTATTCTTAGGTTTAGTGTTTTTGTATTAGTGTAAGTTGTGACATGCGATGGTAGTGGGTTTGATCCCCACTCCGAAGAGTAGTTAAGTATATTTATTATTTTTATATAATATATATAACGTGAAGAACGGAACGAACGAAGATAATACTAGGTTCCCTAAGAGGGAACCCTACAAATTAAATTTCACTCTAACAAATAAGTTATTAACATACAAGCAGCTGCACTACAACGTACACACTGAGGAGTGACCCGAGCGACGAAACCAGCGTTTATCTAAATACTTTATCAGTTAAATACTTTAAATATTAGCTTCCGCGTCTTGGTGTCGGTGGCGTTACCAAATACCACGGTTCACTCACTACAAACATTGCTATCTGAGCTTTTAGTAGACAATAGAGTTAAACTTTTAAGTTAAAAAGCGAGCTTGACTCGGTGTTACAAAAGAAATTGCTTTTGTTTATTTGTTGATAATGTATGTATGTGTGTTAGGGCAACTTTGATTTCTTATCTGTTGTAGAGAAGTTTGAAAAATAACTGTTTAAAAGATATTTTTACCTTTGTCCGCTGCCTTCAAAGTGATATATTTGTTTTATTTATAAATCTATTGAAATAAAATAAACTCTTAGTGTTAAGGAAAGTTCACCAAGGTATGATTTTTCATGCTCATCGTCCGGTAAGAAAATAATGCGCGGCGTTGAGTTTTGACACTACACGCGATATCTTGAGAATTAGGCGGAAAGTGAGAGACAGTGTCTTAGGACTAGGTTCCTTCTGCGTAATCAGCTATATGCGTGATACAGTGTGAAGCTAAAAAATCATATAAAACGCAGATATTTCTTTAAAAAATCTTGTATCTAGATGTCATTTATACATTTAAATACATTTAGTTTCATATATTTAGTGTCTAAAAAGGAATGATTGAGCAAACATGGCCGTGCCCGGACCCGTTGACTCATCCTCACGAACAAATGTTATCACTCTTCTTTTGTTTGTTTCTCGTATATCAGAGAGGCGAGGGCTGTCAGTATAAAAATAACGTATGTTATTTAGAAAGATTTATTGTAAATAATATGTTTTGTATATTATGATGATATTTTTTTATTAATTTGTGCTTTAGTTTTAGCTAATAAAAAACCCTAGTAGTAGTAGTAATAAAGAAACTGTAGTGTTTGGCACTCCGTGCCTAGGTATTCTTTGACCGGGTGCTAGGAATACAGCGTGGACCTAAAACTAAACGAAAAATATTATTGAAATTCTACAAAGAATACCAACTATATAATTAATTGTTATTTAAAAAATATACTATACAAAAAGAAAGAGATTTGTTTTTAATTATCTCAAGTAGCAACCCTAAGTAAATCACCAAATATCAAGACATCAATACCCATAAGAAGTATTCCAGCCAAGAGGCCAACACTCCTGGCCATCATTTCTGGCCTTCCTTAACACGTCGCTCTTCGCCCTCGTAAGAATTTTTGTAATGCATCCTGTTTTAAAGTTATTGATAAATTGTGACCTGATTTTAGAGATTTGATATATTGTTTTTGTATAGAAGTGCTTTTATTCCTTTGATTTTGATTAAAGTGAATATTAGTTTGATTGTTTATCGTATTGTCTTATACATAATATTTTATTTGAATTTAATTGTAGATCAAAAAGTTGTTTTTAGCATAACAAGGAAACAAGTGAGACTCACGTGGTTCTGCCTCGCAGCGTCTAACTGTGAACGCGTCGGTTGTGGGTTCGATTCCGTTTGGGGTAATGAATTATTTTCATTTACACTCATTGGTAACAAGACAAACAGCAGCGTTGAATTCCGCCACCTAATAAATAATGTCTTAAAGAGTGTTTATACAAATTTTAAATTACAGCTTATTAAATAACTTTTTCCATTCAAGCTATCTCACGTTCATACTGAATGATATAATTGATAAGGATAACATAGTTTGGATTCTCCGAATTGTATACAGTATGTATATACATAAATAAAATTCTATTATCAGTTATGTAGCTCGTTATCAATACACAATAGAAAGTTTTTAATTTAAATAAAAAAAAATATAAGAACATCTTATATTTATTAGGCAATGGGTTCATTAGAATGAGTTATTTGCATTTTCCGCTTATCGCTATTTCTATTTCCAATTATCGCTCTGATAATATAAAGCGCGGTGCTGAGTACCGCTATTCAAAACGCAGTGTCACGATTTGAATAGAAAGAGGAGAACGAAGTGTCATGACACTGGATTCTCTTCACCTACCATGCTACGAGCGATAAAGCGTAAAAGGAATTAATATAAATATATACATTATAATGTATTCAAAAATATAGTGTTATGTCATAATATCTTTGTTATTGGCTTTAATCAGAATTCAAGTTATTCCGATTGGTATATAATAAATGGACGCTATTTGACACGCAGTACCACTGAAATGCGATTGAAAATCCGGAACAGAACTGACTACTGTAAGTTCGAAGCAAGGTTCCCTCTGACACCAAGTGGTGTCAGTAGTGGAAATTACGAGTTCGAATCTATTAGGCCAGCTTTAGTAATAGTAGGTACTGACGCAAAATTTTAACTACGACATGTTTTTTGAAACCATCTCATATATATAAAAAATATATAACTTTTAATCCAACAACTAAAACTACCTGACATTGATTATAATACAAACTTTATTTATAGAAATTAAAAAGCTCCACGTTATTATCACTAATCAAAAATAAAATTAAAACATGTAATAAAAAAATATATATAAAATCGATTTAGTAGACATAAGTGTTTACATCGATTTAAAAATATCACATATATAAATAAACTATCCGTTGGGATGTATGTTTATGATTCATGCTGCGAAAATCGATAAAACTATTTTTAATTTTGAATATTTGATCGTTACGTCGAGAGCCATTACTGCGTCTCGGTTATCGAGATGTTGAAAGGTTGCTCTAGCCATGATCGATGTGTAGTATTCTACTCTTCGATCTTCTATAATTTATATTATAATTTGATAGAATATCGATTTCTATCGATCTTGCGACGTAAGAGAAAATTAATATAATATAACTTTTTAAAGACAAGATTTCAAAAATGTAAGATTGTAAATTAATTATTTAAAATCAATTTTTTTAGTATAATTAAATTAATGTCAACTAAATATTGAAAAAGTAAAATAAATCTACGATTTATTTTATTGTACTGAGTAAAAAAAAGCTCTTATAATAAAAGTTCAATAACAAATTAGGGTTGACAAAATTTTAACAAGATTCCTTGGCCATATAATTAACGAAAGTGTATCCGTCGCTGGGTTAATCTCGTAAACTCATGCGATATTTTTTTTCTTTTATAACGAGATTTTATCAGAAAAACTGAGAATGAACCGATATACACAACACCTGCTCCGTCAAACACAGCCGATCATCATTATGGTAATGCTTCTCAAACTCAATAAATTTTTAATTTTAAATACAATCAATTATAAACCTTAGTCCTAATGACATTTAATCTAAATTCGAAAACACAATTCATTATACAGGAGAGAAAAAATGAGACCGTATCAAAAAGAACGAGACTCCAACCAGGCGCCAATTAAGCAAAATAAATGCTTATCCCGTCCTCAATAAATCGATATCACGGTATGAAAGGCCTAACAGTTACGCCCTTCATTGGATTGGGAAAGATGGTTTTTTTTAATAATTTCTATGCACAATATGAGACCTTGTTATGAAAGCTGAAAGTGTCAGAATTTGGTAAGCAGGGAAGCCCGAGTTGCGCCTTGTGGCGACGCACCCGACGCTAACGAGATAGAGTGAGATGAGGAGATCACATTTTCAAATGCAAGAACGGGGTAAAAAACAAACAGAACTCTCGAAAAACACTTGTGAGATAACAAAGGCTGACTTCCACGAAGACGTTCAATAATTTGTCTTTTTAATTTTACGGCGGACTGCCATGGCTTTTAAATAATAGTGTTTTTTTCTATAATTCGACCTCGGCCAGAGCCATTAGGTCGAGAGACTACGTATTCGGAAACTCATTACGGCCGCGTTGCTGTGAAATTCTTTTATGGCTTATTGTTTCTATAGTGCACAAGTGTAATAAAATGTAAAGTACGACTCGGTACGGTCTCGTTTCTTTAGATTTACACTCGGCTCAGTTGTTAAATACTGGTTTTTGAGAGTAAGTGAGCTTAATTTAAAAATAAAGGTCGAACAAACGTGTGGTAAAATAATATAAAATGAAAAGCAAGCTAAATACAATAAAATGAAACGGGCATAAAAGGAATCGGAACCAGTTCTGGCTCTATCGGTTTAGTTGTAAAAAGCTCATTCCATATAATATTACCCATTACAGCCCTGAGAATCACTGCCCGGCCAATCGCCACGAAGAATTCGTAAATGGAACGCAACTTCGATTTTTAATTGTTTTAACTGGATTTTATAACAGACCAGTGTTTTTTATATATTTTATTTTAAATTTTTACGATGACTTCAAGGCTTTTTGTTACATTCAAAATTTAATTACATGAAAAAAAAATACAAGAAAATATATAAAAATAAATGTTACGGTTTTTTGTGTAAAATATAAAAATTACATCCACATTTTTAGTCAAGCATTAAATTTTAATACGCATTTAAGTGCAATTAAAATCCGATAATGGTCGTAACGCCCTTTAAACCCCAATTATTTCATAATATTCGTATCGTTTTGTAAACGGGCAACCCCACCGGAACTCGTTACTGAGCGATTAGTGTTACCAGTTAAGGAGAATGTTACGCTAATAGTTGGGGCGTGGTTAGGGACATTTTTTCATTTTTTTTTGTTAAGCTATTCTTCTTGGAAATGGACCGAAGAAATTTAATAAAGCGTATATTAGAAAAATGATAATTAAGCTAACATTCTATACTGAATGCTAAGTTCGGTAATTAACATTATTATTAAGACTGTATTGTGAATTGAGAACCATACAACATTTAACCTCAGTATATGAAATTGAAATAATTTTATTTTGTTTTTCGTCAACCTTCTAAAATTATTATTTTCACAGATAATTAAATACAATAGACAAGCTTCTTACACATACATATAAAATATTGTGAAATAATCATGCAATTTAACGCTTTATAAAGTAATCATTGATTTTATATGGCATTACATACTTTTAGTAATAAAGTTTTTACTACTTACCCCTACTACATTTAGCGTTAACTTAAAACTATTTATTTTAATCTTTGTTCTGATCTCTATCCACCTCACTATATTTTCCGTGACTTTCTCTTTTCTTTGTTTTTGGACTATTTATACTTTGTCTCATACTGCAATGTACGCAGAAGGAACCTAGTATTGGAACTAAAAACGCCGTGCTATGTCTTGGTAAAAACGAGGATCGAACCCACAACTACCACGTTTACAGTGAATTTGAAAGTAAGCTATTATTAAACTATTTCAGACTATTAAGAGTACTATTTATTTACATTTATCGTAATGAACACTACTAAATTCTAACATAACAACAATATAAATCGTATAATAATCTATGATTAATAGCCTAATTAATTTATTTGTTAGTTAATATTATTTAACGTATTCAAATATGATATATTAAGTTGTATGACTGTTTATCTATTAAACAATAAATAGAAAATGTTATTTAATAGACGCCGTCATTGCGTAATTGATAAGCGATAGCTGTGGGTTTGTTTCCCTCTTGGGGAATTTTTTCGCTTACAATATTTTCGATACTCCACCCTTAGATAATGGTACTTATATACAGTTTTTTTTAAGTTTACGGTATATCAAGGTTATAGCAGGGTAGGCGTAGAGATATCATAATGTTAAGACACTCCGTTTTCTGCTTTCTGCCCAAAAAAACTGCACGTTTAGTGACGGCACTCAACTCCGTGTTGGCATAGTATAAAATATGACCTTATAATACTTTTAATAATCATAAAATGAAAGAAAAAAAAGACAATGATATAACTAACTTTTCGTCAGGTATACCTAACGATTTTTATATGGTGTTTGTTACCTGTCACATCTAACACACCATAAAAGTACCGTGTGTGACTTACCAGTACGCGTGTTTACTTCCGGATCTCTTCTAGCCAGTAATACGTAGTGGGTGGTATATTACGATTAACTTTACACTTGGCTAGCGTGTAAAATTAATTTATTCAAGATTCCAATCTGTTGCTGATGCTGCCTTAGATACAATTATGCTAGGTTGCTGTTAATATGATAGTATACGGCCAGATAGTATAACTGTACATATATTGTGTTGTTATAGTGTAATTATAAAAAATTGTGAGGAGATCATTTTCGTTTTAATTCTTTATAAGGAAATGAATAAAATCAGCTTGACGTTATATCCTGCATTTTGCCAGATAAGAGAGCCTAATAAAGAAGAGGAAACTAATGTTATAATATGTCGTTCCCCATTTTCAGCCGAATTCCGGAGAATTCGGCGGAATTCAATGCCTTAAAGAACATTGTCTTGAATTAGTTATATTCGTTTTATCAATTACTTTCCTTAATTTTGAAATTTATTTTCAATGTACATTATATAGACACATTCCGAGGCACTATAAGATCAAAAATAACTAACATCGCAGTCAAAATACCACCAATAGTGTCAACTATAACAACAAATAATATATGTAATACAAGAATTTGGTAGTTTGTGCAGTGGGCTGTTCAAGGGAGGTCCGACTCGACAAGTGGTTAGACGGTAGAGCTAACAAGTCGAACTAACTGGGAAATAAAAGGTGCGCGTGATACACACAGAAACGCTGGGTGTACGGTCAGCAGTGAAGTTGATGTTAATTTTTTTAATGTTTTGTTTCTATTATTTTTTTATTAGATTTTTTGTTTTTCTTGTGTTAATTTAAGCTTAAATTGTGTCTAATAAACATAATGTTAATATTAAAAATATTTCTTACAAGTTATTTCACTTTAATTCAGTATCTAGAAAAAATGTAATTGCTAGTTGAATATATATATATTTTTTTGATAGTAAAAAAATATGCAAAATTTAAAAACAGAATGTATCGCAATCACCAAATTTTTACAAAAAAAAAAAGCTAAATTTGCATCCTAACCATTTGCCGACAGTACATCTAAAAAATCTTTAGAAAGGGAAATATTTGTCCGTACACACGTGTGTGGCAACACCGGTAGCGTGAGCAAATAATCCTGTTTGTACGCAAGAATCCTACTGTTTGACCATTGGATTTGGCTACCTGCTTCATATAGATCTAAATATTACTTACTGTCTAATATAGTCAAATTTGATTAAATGACATTTTCATTTCATATAATATACATAAGAAATAATTCTACTGTATTTAACTTTAACTTATATTATCTCTTATACCTACCCTGACCTATGTTACAAATTGGATCTTCTTTATATGAAGTGTTTATTGTGTTTCGTTACTGACAGAAACGAACAAACATGTCTACTGAAGTTACAGATTTGAAATTTATTCTTTAGGGACTGTCGAGGAACATAAGAGAACATTTTTCAAAATTCATACGAAAATGGAAAAAATCTAAATTTTAATTTTTTTTTTGGTCTCAAAGGTCCACGTGTACAAAGTTGCAGGTGATTACTAGTATTATATAAAATCATTAATAAGTCTAATTTTTCCCTTATACGAGTAAACTGTAAAGGCCATTAAGTACGGTTTCCCTTTAAAGTGCCATAATTGAATATTACTATGTTGATCGACAACATCTAGTCGTAAAGTATAAAAAAATCGGCTTCCATGCAATATGTTTACAGTAATAGCCTGTAATTAAAGCTTTAAAGGTGGTTAAGGAGAGTTATTTGATCTATCGTCGTTTGGTGCAACTTTTTAATGTAATTATCAACCAATTTATACTGTGATTTATGATTATAATTCATATGTATGTGTATTTTTCTTATAACCAAACGTTTCGCAATAGTCAATGATTTTTGACGATTTATATGCGGTGATGAGTTCCACTATTTGAACTGAGATTCTTTAAACAAGACCATTGTCGTTTGTGCCTACCCAACGTATGTCAATACCCGATAGACGAGTGCAACTAAAAAAAAACATCACAAAAATTGAACAAGTGACCACCGTCTGTAATATGCATGTAAGCTTTAAAATTTCAATTAAATATGAACTATATGTATATTTCATTTAAATCTTCTATTATGACTTGTATGTTAGTATAGATTATTATTACTGAGGTATACATTATGCATCTTATACATTAGTCACTCTCAGATGATTACAAGCTCACGAATATAGACGTAGGAAATTTTGAATGCGGTATATTTATAAAATAACTAGACGCTGTTTTTTAAAGATAAGAAGTGCAAATGGGCTTAATATAATATTGACTTTTATATATAAAGTAATTGTAATTATAATTTAACTTTTGAATGTTTACAGATATTTCATATATGTATATTCTGTATTTGTTATAACAAAACTTAAAATATTTTACGATTGTATGTATAGGACAATACTACATATTATATTAATATTATAATTTATTATTTACTATGATAAGTCTGTAAGTAGACAGCTTGCCACATCCAAATTCTATTCATATTTAGTGAGTCCTCGTCGACGATGTTATCCGATTGCCAGTCATGCACCCTAACGAACGTCAGGTTTTTCTCCTACCTATAGAGCAGGGGGCCTAAAGCATTTTACTTAAGGCTCGCTTTGAAGGTCATAGAAACATATTGATACGTAAAAATATATTTTTTAAAATATATCAAAAATAAAAACAGTTAATAAAATTCCTTAATTAAATACAATTTTGCAAGCACTTCGAATAAAAGCAACGCTACCACCGGCTTGGAAGGATTCTA
This sequence comes from Heliconius himera, assembly GCA_021202915.1. Taxonomy (NCBI): domain Eukaryota; kingdom Metazoa; phylum Arthropoda; class Insecta; order Lepidoptera; family Nymphalidae; genus Heliconius; species Heliconius himera. The sequence goes on from JAJHJA010001033.1 coordinate 150,329, forward strand.
TAAAGCAATATTAATACTAAAATATGTCTTAGGAATGATCATTTAATTTATAAAATTTATTTTAGCTATATCTGTAATAATTTTATCGCATAATTGACGCGTCTATTTAGAGCTTTCATAAGATTTTATTTGTTTATACCACAAATTCAAAAAAATAGTAATATGGTTTAATTATAGATTAAAAATAACAAGTTACAAAATTTTATCATTATATACAATATGTTTAATAAACAAATATCTGTATTTACAAAGGAAAAAAATATATTCTTATCAAAATTGCATATAAATTATTATATGCGGTACATATATTGGGGAGCCCCCGCCGTGGGATCATTTTGTTTGTTTTGCCTCCATTGTTGCATTTCGGTAGTACTCCATAGGATTCCTTTTATGTCTCTTATAAATGTAATGGTTTTAATTATTTGCGAGCTTCATTTTACTTGAGTGGATTGAAGGGAAAACCTATAAGTACTGAGTACTTGGTGAAACAATCGTCTCTGTGTACTTAAGTTAGTACCTACGTGTGATGTAAGATTACTAAGTGTTTTTGAGAATATTATGTGATAAAGTTCTAAAGATCACGGTGCATGGGTACAGGCGTGCGACTGTAAACGGGGTAGGTTGTGGGTTCAATTCTCATTGGAACAAATTAAATATTTATTAATTGTAGTATATACAAAGCTCGTGTAAGATAAGTATAAGAAAAGTAAATAAACGTTTTGTTAAAAAAATTATTAAATCAAATCAGCTTCAGCAGGCAGAGGAAACCTTCAGTTAATACACTCCGTTCCCAACTTTCCGGCGAATTCTGGAGACATTGCGTGTTGAGTGGCGGAACTCAACGTCGCGCTTGCCCCGACACCAGAACGAAGTAATGAAAATATAAATTTAAATGAATATTTCTTTTCTTCGAGCGGATATTAAACCCACAACTTGTCGATTTTACTGTCACATTTTGTCCCCCTACGTCTCGACTGGCCACAACATTTTGTTCTCTGTTTCGTTTCTCAGAAAAAAGAATGCGCTTTCATTTTACTTAAATTCACCAAAATTTTGAGTGTCATGCATGCCATGCTTAAGAGGAAAGCGCTCTCAAGGGTTGGAGCCCTTGCGTTTAATTTGTGACAAAAACCTCTTGGAAGTCTGTATTTTTTGGGAGTTTACTTTGGATGTTCTCTTAAGTTATTCATTTTGAACTATTATATTAACTTTACTATTCAAATACTGCATTTTGAAAAATCTAAATAAATAATGTGTGAAAACGTAGGTTATAAAACAGTTGAAGTTATAAAATAAGTATTACAAAAAATCATTTGTATTCTTATGCCTTCAAAATATTACAAATTGTAAAATGTCCAAACATTCAACTGAAAAAAAAAATGCAAAAATTTGAAAAGGCTACAATTTATGTCATTGAGAAATGCAAATGTTTGTGACTTCTCAAACTTCTTATCTAAATCCCGAGTCCGTGATTAAGAAGGACATGATTTTTCAAGCTGTAATCGCGTACTTGGAATGCTAAAATCCTTAATTTCATAAGAATAAGGTTCAAATTTCCTTTAATCATATCTTATCAGGGTATGCGCCTGTCCCTGCTGTCTTAAAAGCATAATATTTGGGTACTTGCATTATAGATACAGATAGTTTTAGAAGTGGCCAAAAAAAAAACTAAAGGACTTATATTTCGTAAATAGAAACCAAATTGAAGATTGATTTTAGATAAAAGTTTTTTTTTGTTATCTGTTCGGTTTAATCTGTGGTTATATTTTTTCTAGGAAAACATTGGGAATAAATTGCTTACAATAAAATAGTATAAGGACAGCTTCATTTTCATGAATACATTAAAAAAGTCATAAGAAGATCATCCATATTATAAGTATTAAGAGTGTAATTCATTTTTTTTCAACGCCACTTCTCCATGTACATACAAGATCAAAATAATATAACAATTCGATAACTAACTACTATTTATTATAATCTTAAAGAGATAAATTAAATTTAAGAATATAAACAATGTATAATATTTAATCATTTATTTCCAATAAAATATTACATACATAAGTTATGTAAACTTAACTTTTTCTGTTTATTCAAAAAAAAGCAACTCTTATCACCATATCTTAATCTTGGCGTGTCACAGTATTTTTTCATTTAAAGCAAAATAAAGGTGATTTTGAACCCATCCGGTGTCATTGTAGTGGCGATTCTGGTCCATACACAATTGTATGGATAATTTTTGTTTGTTATCTCTTAACATCTCTTGTTTATTGTTCCCGCCACTTGAGCGATTGTGCTTTTGAAATTTGTACGACTCCTTAGTTTGTACGTCGGTCTGTATATTCAGTTCCTTTATTTTGAAGAGCTTTTTAAAATCAAAGGAAGTGCTTCATGCTCCTACGTTTGTGAAATTGGCTGTTCACAAATAACACGAAATTCTTAGTATTGTGCAATGTTCGAAATCGTTATAAAATTTGAAATGTATGTTATATAAGAGAAACTATATTTTTGGGAAACAATCATTTTCGATATTATAAATACATTATGAAATATATATTTACAAATATATTTCTTAGATATATCACTAAAATAATTGTAATTTTTGACAAATATACATCTAAATATTTTTTTTTAATTCTTCCCATTCGAATAAAATTCAAGAAAAGCAATTAGTACAATAAAATATTTAACTGAAAATCCAAAATAGTAAGAAGGGTCAATCAATTTGTCCTTTAACCGTAGACAAACGTTTTATAGTCGAAACCCAAAACTAATGAAGGGAAACGAACAGTTATAGTTAACAAGCTTTTTAATATCGATGCCGTGTACCACGTGTTGAATCGGAGGCGCCATAAATACAAGTCTGCGCGAGCGCAGGTACGCCCGCCAAACGAGATCGATCCTTTTTTAATAAAAAAATCTTACTACCCACCGATTTGAAACCGTATCCCGATAGGTTATGGTTCAAATTCAAATAGCTGTAAGGGATGATTATTTCCATAATTCACTTTGGGCTTTCTTGCTTCTGTAATAAAGCTCCTTTTACGGAATGACGCTCCCTAATACGATATATTAGTGAAATTTCATTTTAAGCTCTAAGTTTATATTTTAAGGTTGAATTTCGTATGATGACGAGACAACTTTTTTCTGGCCATACCAGATTCTGTTTTTTTATTCTTTGTTGTTTTTTTTAGTTTTGTGACATGGACTGGCTACGGTGGGTGTTTCGCGGGGTCAGCGAGGATAATAACTGTAAATTACCGTCGTTCTGTTTATTAAAATTCGCTGGACGTGCTCTAATGGGAAAATTTTAGTACTTTCCACACGGCTTATATTTAAATGTTTCTCGGTTGTGCATTTTGCATGCTGTCTTTAGACATTACGTATTGAAATTTGACGCTTCATTCCCTTGGTCTCTTTAATTAATTATTAACTGGATTTCATAAATGTTTACATTTTATTGTTTTTTATAAATATATATTTTGTATATATATTTTGTATCAGTCATAAGGCTAAAGGTATTGTAATGTATTTGGATTTTGTAACTGAACAATATTTTTGTGGTATAGAATAACTTTGACGGAAATTTTTACTAAGATTTCATATATTACAGATGTTTTCTATTTGTAGTTACACAAAACACTGCGTCTAATTATGACTTATCACTGAGGTCTCTATTCTGTCTGATAAAAAAGAAGCAAGTCTTATTATCAAATACTTAAAAATTATATATATATATATATATATATATATATATATATATATATATATATATATATATATATATATATATATATTTTAAAAAAAGACATACCCAATTCTTTTTACGAGTATGACATAATAGAGAATCAAAAAAATATACGACATTTTATGCCTAAACGTACGAAATACAAACAAGTGTTCGACAAACAACCAAACAAATGAAGTAAAGGCCAATCGCTCGTCGGCCAGAATCAAATAGCAGCTAGATCTTCAATCAAGGTGAGCGAGACACCAATATCAATTGCCCAGGTGTGAAAGGGACAGGTAGCGGTCGATCAGTTCTACCCGTAGTGCTAATGAGCAGGGGTCTAATTACGTGTGAACACAAACGTTAGGTATATTTAGTGATATGAAACTGTTCTGCGATAGTCGTTTGTGCTAAATCGATTGTGATAGTGTTTTATTTCTTCTTTGTTTTGTCTTTCGCCCTTGATTATGTTAATTGATGAGTTGAAGCCATGTTAATTTTAATTAATTATAATTAAATTGAAGAACTTCACACTGAAAGCAGCTGGGTAGGCGAAGTTTCCATCTAATTTTCAAGGCATTACATGTTGTGTGGCAGGCCTCAATGCCGCGCTTTGACGTGTGTCCAGTGCTAGGAAATAAAAATTATTAATTCTCAGACTGGGATCGAACTCACTACCATCGCGCTCACAGTCAGACGCTATTCTGCTACACCACTTGATTTTGTCTCGCGTTTTTTAGATACCTACAGTCAGTGCTTCACTGACTACATACACTATAGGTTCATCCCTCCGTATTCTGACATATTAAAATTCTTATACGGCTCTTATCATTTTCATGTAAGCACCGTTGTAGCGAAGTTTTTACAGATCCGTGCTACCAAAAGACTAAAAAAGTAGTAGTAGCTATACCTACTTCTAATGGCATTCTAGTAATTTATACATCTTTAATACAAATAATAAAATTGAAAAATAAATATATATAAACAATATTCACCACAAATAATCTATTAATACATTTTCTTTTTTAAATGCATTAATATAGAAGCATTATATCTGCATAATGTTCCAACATCCGTTATTTACTAGTTGCATCAACTTAGCGCGTCAATTGAGACTAACTAGTATGTACGTACATGCATTTAACCACCTCATTACTTTAATTTAATTTTGCTACGTTAGTGCAGACTAGGTATTTTTCTATTAAACTTAATCTATTTTATGTTATGTTTATAAAATTATTATAGTATAGTGCAGTATCTATTGAAAGGTTGCACTTTTATTATTACGTTGATCAAAAGTACGTTCAGAGGTGTCTGTTATACTGTGGTGGTCTTAGATTCAAATCTTTGTCCTTAAGTTATTTATGTTAGTTGAATATTAAAGTTTGATCTTATAAAGTGCTTTGTGAGATGTCTTTATAAATCACTTATGTTCCAATGAAATACTTATTTTTCTGATACTATTCAAATCAAATAGAGCATTAATCTCAGAACCAACTGCTTTGAACTAAATTTTGTGTTGGATAGTCCATTTCTCAAGGAAAGCTGGTATGTTTTATCTTAGTTCAGTTCTTTATATATGGCGTTTAGGCTGTATCACTTAAACAGTGTTGAAGTGATCCACTTACAATGTATTGGGCTTCTTAGTTATTTCTATTTGACAGACGAAGCCGCAGGTAAAAGCGAGAAATTAATAAATCTAGTTTACCGACAAATAAACAGTAGCCAAAATTCAACTACAATTCGCATGCATGCACAATGACGTCACTTCCACTATTTATCTTCTCAACGATTCGTGACCGAAAAGCGAAAATAAAAAAAGGCGTCCGAAGGTCCGTCCGTTCTCAGAACTGGACTTGTTAGTATCACCATTTATTACACCACAGGCTATATATACAGACGGACTCGCTCGCATTAAAGGCACGAAATTGAAAAGTCAATTATACGTAAATGTGGGTAGTTCAAACAGATATTCTGATGTTTGCCAAAAAAATTTTTATGATTATTATTAAAGTTTTTACAGTTAAGAGACGTTCGTTAATATTTAATATTGTATACTTTTTCATTATATTTTTTTTTCGTTAACTTCACGCTGTATATTATATTGGAGGGCAGATGAACTAGTTTTAAGATGCTCTGTTACCCACAAATCGTCCGATTCTCGAGGCATGTCTTGTATAGGCTAGATAGGAGTGCAATTAGGATGGCCTCTCATTATAGTTTTAAATACCTTTTTACCTATCTAGTAACTCAAATATTTCCACCTTTAAGAGATTGCATGTTGGGTGGCGAACCTCAAAGCCACACGATCTATTCGAACAAGGGAAATGTAAATAATATAGAATATTTGTATTTTTAATGATTGCATAAATTATTATTTAATGAAACTCACCTGCTTCACCGCGCTGTAAACAATCTTTTTATATGTAACAATGTCGTAATAAACAATTTATGTTTGTAATTTTAATTAAAATAGCAATTTTATATCAGGATACGGCAAATGAAATATAATTCTATAAAAAGTTGTTAAAGCTGTGAAAGAACTTAATTTTTTATAGGTTTTAATTATTATGGTAATTTTTTATTGCATATAAAAATGTATATGAATGATTTTAGACTGAGATCCCAAGGCTTCTAGACTTACGTCATTTTAGTAAAGCTGGAATTTTAAGGATTTAAGTCTAATATGTAATTAAGACTGTATGCGTACTTACTAAATTGAAAGTGGCTCTTTCATAGGTAGTGCGTATAAACGGATCGGCGGAAAGCGACGCCGCGGTGTGCCAGAGCGCGACCCTAAAAATAATTCATACCCATCGAACCCACTGTTACAGTTAGACTGTAACGCTGGGCCACGACGGTTTTGTTTTATATTAAATAAAATAAAAAAAAAAACATCACGTGCTACCATAAAGTTAATGATCCAAGAATCCCTAAAACTTGACCAGTTTTGACTTTTTAGCAAACACAAGAGTAGGTATTCGTGTTATTGCGATTGATTGCAGATGTCATTCGTTATTAGGGACGTGTAATTACGTACCGGGAATACTATCGATGTATCGATATACCAATTAACATTGCCACTTTTAAAAGTTGTAACTTACGGGCTAGCGATTTCTTTTTATCGATAAAGGCAGTTCGGGGAAATTGGTCAAATCATGTCCGTCAATTACGTTACTTAGGATCGTTTTTGGATGGGTGGCCTTTTAATTATATGTGATTTATATTTTGTAATGTTGTTTTAGGATGCAGATGCTCTATATGTTTGTTTGTTTTTTGAATGTTTTGGTAACAAAAACATCTAAAATTGTAAAGACAAAATCTTTAATATCCAGATAGGAATTTACAGAGTACATCTAACTTTTTCTGCTTCCCCTACTATATAAGGAACATGCAAGATGACAATAACAAAAATATTTTAAATTGCATCTACAATGGCCTGATGAATCTTGAAGTTATATTAATGTTATATTAACTAATAATTGTGAATTTAAAATTTTTATCAAGTCTTTTTTTTTGGTGACTGTGTAAAAATACAACATAATTTTTTTCTTAGAAATTTGTATAAAATCTACTATAAAATATTCTTTAGCATATTATTTTAAAAATGACTAAAACTTTTTAATATTTTTAGTTGCCGCTTCGTAACCGTAAATATTTCGATGAATGGACTAAAGCGAGGTGAAATGGCAAACAATTAAGTATTTCCAGCATTCCTGTTCTTATCGGAATCGATTAATTTTTATATCTTTAATCGATGCTTATCTTGTGTTGTTTTTTTTCTTTACATTTTTTGTTAATCGATTAAAATTTAAAATTTTAAAGTGTATTTTAATTGTGACTATTTTTTAAGGCCGTCGTGGCTCAGCCGCGAAGTGTCTGATTGTGGACACGACCGTTTTCTATTTCCTCGGCAAATGAATTATTTTCATTAACTTTCTGAAAAAAAAAAAAAAAAGAAAGCTCGGCGTCGAATTACGCCACTCCACACGTTAAATCTCGAAATAGGTGTAGATTATATAGATAATAGACATATATCAAAATTTTACTTTTAATATTCCTTTAATATTTTTAAAGTTTCCTTTAAAAATATTGTCCAAATTCTTTTTGGGTAATATTTATTCCTTCATCATCATGAAATTTAAAACCTAAACCAAAATGTCGCTAATAATAAATCATTTTTTAATTTTGAGTGCTAAAGCGATGCTTACATGGATACCTGGCCTTCGAGATAAGATTGTGAGTGTAATAATAACAACGATTAGTACCTATACAATACGGTAATATTTGAACGGCGCCAAAAATAGAATAGCTTTAAACTTGTAATTTTTGGTTAAAGTTAAAAAATTAAAAAATATATTAATTTTACATTTCTTACGTTGAATGCTGTTTGTAACATTAACTTGATTGTTGTACAAAGGTTATGTATAATGAGAAACAAACAATTTATTGTTAATATTTTATTGCAGTAGAATACAAAGTGATTTGACAACACGTTATTTATTTAACTTTTGTAATTTTTTGATTTTGACAACGCGCAGCGTTGAGTTCCAACTCTTAACACACGACGGAATGTCTTAACACTAGATTCCCTCAGACTACCATGCTACAGCATTATGCTAAAAAAAAAAACAACAACACAACACACAACTTTCAAGTCTTTTTAAGCATTTTAAGTCATTATTACAAAATAATAATATACTAAATAAGGACATAAAAAAATCAAAGCTTTTAGCCACTTCCGTGTGATATCTCTTATAATATATAATATTTACTGTCATGTAAGTACATATTTTGGGTTGAAAACTAATATTAGCCACGTGTACGTGTAATACACAATACGTGTTCCGCGCTAAAGCTGATAAGTTATCGATATGATTTTTTTGATACATCGACATCCATCACGCTGTCCGAGGATTTAGATAGGGATTTATGGAGATTAGCCCCTTCACTACTTTAGGGGTCATTTTGTAGTTAGTGACTAAAATCATTTTACTGTATTTCAGGGCGTGATGATGATGATGTCGGTTCTCCTTGTATTAATATTAGTAGGTATATTAAATTAATTATAGTACTTATTTGTAAGAAATAGGTATTATAACACTCTGGACTGAATGGAGGCTGGATGGATGGAAATATCTTAATGAGAACGAAGTATCTTAAGATTAGGTTCTCAGGTTCCCTCTGCATAACATTAAAACAAGACTAAAAGTAAATACATAACTTTTGTAATAATAATCTATTTATATAAATAATATATAATATTTAAAAAAAACTACTATCTATAGCCATAGCTATCGATAGCGCTAATAGAAAATCATAATATTACTTTATTCAAAAAGTATCTAATTTGTGGACTTCCTTCTGCATTGATAATTCAATGATATATCATTGCGATACGACTATCTTCGAACTCGCGACCTCCTGGACACTAAGTATGCCACAGACAGATGCCATTAGTTATCGCTTTATAATATAAATAATAGTATATAATTATAGTATTACATTGCTAGCTTTTAAGTGTGACTCCGCCGACACAAATACCTGAGGTAACTCTGACCCTTGGTAAACTGTCAAAATATATAAACAATTAACGTGATGAAGTATAGTCTAAGGTCCCTATTTATAAACCGCTCTCAACTCTGAGATCGATTTTAAAAGCCAGACAAAATGACATTTCAAGATCTATATCAAGATCGATCTCAGAGTTGAGAGCGGTTTCTAAAAACGAGCCTTAGTAATTCTTGATTATTGAACCTTTTAAAACAAAAAGAAACGATTCAAATCAGTTGTTCCTGAGATTAACGCAAACAAATAAACTTTTCAGTTTTATAATATTAGTATAAGTATATAAAACAACGGGCGACCAATGACTCAGTGGCAAACAAAGGTCACGCTTTCAGTCATTTATTTGCAAAGTCATTATATAACGACGACCATTAATTACAAGTTGAGGGGCACTTAACGTTTTATCTTGTCATCTAAACGTTGTATGGAAAGTCGAATTAGGTTTGCATTTCACTAAATGCTGACTATTGCTGAGGTATATGTCATATATTTTTGAGGCCAGTCGTGGCGCAGGGGCACAAGGTGTGACTGTAAAACCGACTGGTTGTGGGTTCGATCCCCACTCGAGGAGATACAATATTTGCTTAAATTTATATTTCCTTTTATTCGATCTGGTGTCAAGGACAAGCGCGTTGCCTTCTGCCACTCAACACGCAATGCCTTCAGAATTCGGCAGAAAATGGGGAACGGAGTGTCTTAACACTAGATTCCCTTTGCCTACCCTGCAGTGTGCGGGATACAGCGTGAAGCTGATTTAATATATTTCATATTAATTTTGATAAATAAAAACGTAATTTAATATGGGAGGATCTTATTGTTTACTGAACTATTTTAAGTATAACAATGTTAAACTAGTCTGTATTTTGTTTTGAGAAGTTTGCGATTCATTCTAGCTCAGTTATTCGATCCATACTAGTGCGGCGTTAAGTACCACTATTCACCACAATATCTCGAAATTTGTACTGATTGTGGAAATTATTTTTTAACTCTAAGTTGCATGTGCCTATCCAGCTATACAAGGGATACATCTTGAAATAAAAAAAATCCTGTTATATTATGATCTAGAAGATATTAATTATTCATATAGCACCATAATAACTCACTAACTAACAATAACTAAATAAAAACATCCATTTACACATTAACCTTTATTAATTATCAATCGTATTAGCTCAAGCATCTGCGCGCCGTACAAGGTAAATACATCTGTACTCAAAAAAAAATCTCAATTAAATGTTTGTACGAAAAAAGTTATACAAATTATCAATATGAATATGTAAGGTTATGTAAAGGTAGTTAGTTAAACGCATATTTTTTATATAAAAAACACTGTTTCATGTTAAAACTCTTTATAAATTATCTTGCAGCTTTCAAATAGCTGTAATTAAAAAATATATCTACGGCATTTTTGTGTTTTTTCGTTATCTTGTTCTATGAAGTGAGATAGATGGGGAAGAATTTGCATTTATACTAGTGTATAATATTGACAGTTATGTGGTAGAGACCAATCATTCATACCATATATGGTATTTAAATGATACTATGTTGGAATTACATTGTTTACATGAAAATATTGGTTTTATTCGATGCCACGTATGGTAACTAATGACGTTATATAATTAGACATCATATAAAATACATAAAAGCCTTCTGTGTTTTTTGTCTTTGTCCAATGACGTCGGAGTAGTATATTATATATTTTCTATAAGAAAAATGGAAGCTACTTCTGTTGCGTTAATTCCGATATGCTCCATTTGCGCTACAGTGTCATATTTCACATGTTTCTTTTGTTTTTCAAATTACTTAACAATTTATCATTATAATAGCAAATACACTTTTATACTAACAATGGTAACTCAACAGGCTGTTAAACTAAATGGTCATCTAAAAAGCTATCATGCCCTTGTCCAGGGGTAAACACGTCGTCCGAGTGGGGTAAACTGATTCCCTCTATCCAATTACTGCCCTATACTAGATATTGGGTCACTATTAGTGTAACGCACGATTTGATCGAAAATACGAGACAAAACTATGTTTGTTTAGTTTTCAGACATACTTTGTTATGTTATTTTTTTATGTTTAGATATAAAAATCTACGTGGTTACTGTTCACTATAAATTGATATATTTGATATCATAGATTACATTTGAGAATTTATTAATTAAATTAAGCAAAAATATAAATATAAAAAAAAGTTACTTACTTTACTATAAATCAAATAATGTTTACAACATTATTATTAGTTAATCGATTTTGTAATATAAGTTGATTTCAAAATACATAAATTTAAATTAAAATAACAAAGAAATGTTATAAAAAAATAAAATATATAAAACTGTTTAATACAAAAACTATTATATTATATAATTTAAATTTCACTATCGAACAACGTAATAATACTCTCCCAACAATCACTAAGGTGTTGAGATTTCAACGCTCCATTGGCCCTTTGGCCAGAGGAAATTCGTTCCGAATTAATGATAGCGGAAACATCTCGATTTGTTATATTCTTTATTACCTTTATATTAATATTGTTTGGGGAAGCCTCAAGTGGAATTAATCGTTCAGCTTTTGGAAATCTACTTGTTAACGAAATATTTTGTTGGTTGATTTGAAGGGCTTTCGTAAGGTATTGTTCGTGTATAAGCTTAAAGTTTCTGAAGCTTTTAAAAATCCTTAAAGGTTTTAAGGGCAAATGGGGGTATAATTAAATTGTATAATTTATAAAGTTAGATTAATGTATTTTAATTTGGATTGGGTTAAAAAAAACGTTAACAGCATATTTAAATTGTTATATATATTTCCTTGTTGTAAAAATAATCTTGATGTAAAAATGATTCAAATAATTAAATTATTTATGTATTTGAAGAAGTAGATCATATACCATGTTTTAATTTTTTTTTATAATAATAAAACTAATTATTTTCTTTCTTATTTTCCAGGAAAAATCGGGGGAGCCTTATTCCGGTAAACTATCGGTGAAATCGGATCTAAGTCCTGTATTTGGTAAGTTCCGTAAACAGAAAATTTCTATACAATTATAAGAAAATACATGAAAATAATTTTATACTTTCCTATCACATTTTTTAATTAGAATGTGGACCGACATTTAATATAACAGCTGACTTAAACAATGTTAATAGTAATATAAAATGGTAACAGTTATCACTTTTAAAATCTCTTAATCTATTAACTACTTTTTGATTGATTTAAATCAATTTTTGCTGATTTTATGTAATGTACAACTAACATACTTTAGTAATCTTACGGATTACTAATGTTGTCGAAAATAACACAAATTACTCAGATACATCTAGTTTTTTGATAATTTGCACTTAATCGATAAAAAAAATCGACTTTATCTTAATCATGTATGAGTCGTAACCCGCAACTTCCGCAAGTGTGAACAATAAAATGTAAAATATTGATTCCTGTTTCCGTTGGAATTTCGGGAAATCTTTTTCGTGCACGCGTACACTCTTACATAATCTTATATGCCAAATTTCAGCGTTCTACGCTGCATAGTATCTGCTGTGCGTTGGCTGTTAGTAATTCTGTAACGGAAAAAATTTTATATTTATATTTGTTAAATGAACAATTGTCTCAACTAGTAATTGAATCGCGATCTACATTATATAGATATAGATATCAATAAGTTCAATATATTCATTAAAATATTACTCATGCTGTATCCCGCACACAGCAGGGTAGGCTCTGCCTACCTGCTACTCTGGAACCTAGTGTTTCGACACTCCGTTTCCCATTTTCCATCGATAAAATAGTTATTAGACTCAGGTCAAATATATAAAAAGAACACAAATAAAATATGTAGTTTGTGCCATAAAGACTTATATTAGACTAGTATTCGCGAGAATCCTTGATAAGGCTCCACATGTGAATAAAAATAATTCTGAACCAGTTTGAAGCAATGCCCTTGTTTAATTCAAGTTCGCAGCTGAATGAATTAAAGAATAGCATATTGTCACTATTTAGTCATATAGTTAACAAATCAAATCTACCATACATATATTAAAATTGCTGATAAGCTTTTTTTTATAAAAAAAAGGAAAATAAAAAAAAATAGTAACTATCCAAAAACTCTCCGCCTATTCTGATTGCGGCAAAAGCGTTTACTCGTCCGCATAATGTAGGAGAAAGAAAAAAAATCACTTTAATATTATTCAAAATTCGTCCTCCTTACAAAACAGGCAGGTGAGAATTACAAAGTAGTAGACTGTTGTGGAAGAAAGTTGTTAATAACTTTAATAATAGGTCGCCCATAAAAAAAGCTCGAAAAGGCATATTAACATTACAACTTATGATTTAAACTGATTCATTTCAAGTATAATGCTATATAATTTTATTGAATCCCAAACTCGATTCAACCAAATTGCGATAAAGAAGACTTTCGAAAGTGTCCTAAAGTGATGGAGCACTAAGGATAAAAAGCCTGTGTTTCACCCACATTTTTCTGAACCTTGTCCTCTATAAGGGCATGATGTAAAATTTTCGTACCTTTATCAACAAACATTATAAATCAATTACAATTATCGGATGCATTGGCAGGATGCTTTCCTTTTAGGGTTAGTGTAGGTTGGCTGTGTTGAGTTGGTTATACGCTAAATACAATTGTTTGTAGTTGTATTACTTTCAATATAACGTTCATTTTGACGCAAATCTGTAATGATAGATACAGCTGAAAATCTTTTTTTCTACCTATATCTTTATATACATAGATTTGGTAAGAAAAACCGCAGAATCTTCCAACACTCGATGTGACAGAATGAAGGGAAATTGGGACAGCCTGCAATGTCGATTGAGCCTCTCTATCGATTCTTTTCTTCTTAGCTCTTTCTTCTTCTTCTTAATTCCTCCGTTCTCCACTTTTCGCACGAATTTGATACTAAAAGCCGAACTAACATCGTGCTTGGTCTTGCCAAAATAGAAAAAATAAACAAAAAACATGTTTTTTTTGGAATAATTATGAAAATGTAAATATAGGTGTATGAATAAAAAAAACTGCAAACTTTAAGAAGCAGGTGGCAATAAGAACATTACGAGAGAAGTATCGAGTCAACTTTGTTTGCTACTTCAATAATAAGCTATCTTGATCACATTACATTGTAGGTACCTTATATTGTATTAATGTTGTTTTTATGGAAAGTATCTTTGATTTTTATTGCGACTTTTATACTTACAAAGTAATTAAACTATAAAATGTTATTTTAAACTGGCAGCTCGTCCTGGCTTTACTTGTTTGAGTCTACATTTTATTCGTGTTTTTGTTTATTCAATATAAGAATAAGATATTTTATAAGCTTTTCCTCGAAATAGGTTAGGACTTTATAAATATGTTGTTCCTAAGGCTAAAAGTATTAGGAGAAATAGATTTATCTTCTTTGATTTCTTGCTATGTAATCTAATTATGTACCTATTACAATCTAAAAATGAACTTTATTATCTTGTTTTTCAAAATAGACAAACATAAACATAAATTCATTTACCTATACTTCCCTAATAGTAACCCAACTATAACAACTTTCATTTCAACTTCAAAACCAAAAAGGATAAATAAAAAACTTAGATGAATCATCAAATAGTAAACCGTATATAAAATTGTTTTCTATAGATTCGAAGGTGGGAATTATCCATGGAGGCCATTATGTTAGAATTATGTGTATTTTATCGCCAGCTTATAATCATCTGTCACTATTCTTACAATATTTTTGTATAATTTCATCTGACTCCACCTCTAGATATGTAGTGTTAGCGTTGATTTACGGGATATCGATTTTGTGATTCGATTTTGATTATATCGATGTTATTTTTTGTATTTTAAATATTTCTTTGTTTATTTTTTTTTAATGAATGAATGAATGAATTTTGCATGATATGGTTATGCATTGCCTTTTCCAAAACATTGATGATACAAAATTCATACTGTTAGTTTAATATTTAAAATGTTCTTCTAAAACATTACTACTCAATGTTCCTATCGAAATATAAAGTAAAATAAAAAAAACAATAAATTAACAAATAAAAATAAATCCAGCCAAAAGACGAAAACTTATTAATATATCGATATTTATTTAATTTTTTATTAAAGAAAAAAAAAAAAACAATTTCCATCAAACACTTGTATCGATATTAACATCACACACCACTAACTCAGTATACCTCGTTACTTGTTGTTATTAGCGTCGTTTTTTGTTATGCCATGGGATGTTTCGAGAGACCGGTTCTCTAATCTGATCAGATCGCCACGACTCGGGGCGAAGAAAAAAGAGTAAAGTAAAGTGATGTACGAAGACTATTGGGATGTATTTTATGGGAACTTAGAAGCTGGACCGTTAAAAAGTTTTGAATTTTACTAAGTTGTTAGATTATAATTTTTTTTAACCTCACTTTGTATCCTGTACATTGCAGGGTAGGCAGAAAGAAAATGTGAATCTAGTGTTAGACACTCCGTTCCCATTGAGACACTTCCGTCCCCTACTTTTCGCCCGATTATACATATATTAGTTAGATTATAATTATGTTCTAAATAAATGTGTTGAATGCCTAATATTTTTGAATAAATGGAAAGTAGAGAGAGCAAGAGAGACTAAAGAAGAAGTGGTGTAGAACATGTTTCTATTCACACTGTATTCCGGGCATTTAGCAGGCCAGGCACAGGAACCTAGTGTTAAAATACCCCGTTCTTCACTTTTTGTCTGAATTTTATAACAATGCGTGTTGAGTGGCGCAATACAAAACCGTGGTTTTTCCCCTAGGAAATTCCTCCTTTAAGAAATAAAAATAAATCATAGTCCCAAAGAGACTCAGTCGACGGTCGCGTTATATGATATTGAAAACATAAAAAATACATTTAATCATCAAGCTATTAAGTCTTTTTTATTTTAAATTCTTATTTGGTCATTTCTAAATAACATTACTTTGTAAAGAGCTTTTATATCATTAAAAAATATTCATAACTATATATTTTCTACAATTTTTATAGTAGTCGACCTTATTTTTTTAAATCGCACAAAGAAATAAATCATACACTGCAAACATATAAAAAGTAGTCCAAACATAAAACATAACAAAAAATAAACTATATTAAATATCAAGAAGCACGATCGATCAAAATCCCTCTATAGTTCGATAAATAAATGATCTGTGAAATCCATAACAAGTAAAACACGTTTTGCTCGAAGAAACAAGAAAGTTTTTTTTTAATTGAGTTGATTTAGGAAGAAGTGTTACGTCACTATTTTCTCCATTGTTGGTTTATAAACAAAATAAAGAAATACCGTAGCTTAACGCCTCACTTTGTCTAATTAGATTTATAAAACTATGACAATTCAGAAAACATCATGAGGGATTTCATGGCGAATCAGACACTCACTGTGCCATAATGACACCAATTAATTAATGATAATAATATACACAGAAAAGCTTAAAAAGGTTGTATAATTTTTGTAACAAAAAATATATTCAAATAATCGTGGCGCAGGAGCTTCGTGGTTGTTCCGCCACTTAACAACAACTAGAGAATTTGGCGGAAAGTAGGTAACGGAGTGTCTTAACACTAGTTCCCTCTGTCTACCCTGCTGTGTGCGGGATATAGCGCGAAGCTAATTATATTCAAATAATAATTATATTAAAGTAAATTCCCACTGGCGTCTAACCATCTCATTTACCTATCTAAATAATCTAATGTGAATTCGTCACACTCTACGGATTAGTGATATTTTTTTTGATGGAACTATGAAGTCCACTATCTTATATTGTGAAATGTTGTCAATCTTTGTTAGATTTTTTGCCCGTTTTGAATTTCGTTTGGCCTTTTTTATATGATTGTTAATTTATGTTTTGGTGTGACTCTGGTGTTTATTTATTATATCTGTAGTTGTCAAGTTAAATTTTACATGGCTTTTTGGTTGTGTATATATTTGTGTGTGAGATTGACTGTCTTCATGACAACAAGGCAAAGCGCGGCGTTGAGCTCCACTCAAACGCAAAATCTGGAAAATTGGGCAGTGCGTGAGGAACGAAGTGTCTTAACACTAACTTGCCCTATATGCGGGATTCCGCGTGAAGCGAAAATAATATATTGTCTTAAACATACACAGATACACGGAATATCTACACAATAAACCGTATGTACACAAATACTTAGTTGATGGGCTATCACTAATCCTTGTTATGCACAAGCTTCACACTCGCCAGGACGAACCAACATTAGTTCACTCCAGACGGCGTATCCGATCCATAATGCCACGTTCAATTGTAGCACGCTATTCATCCTACTTCATTTCGCTTTTTTATTTCTCTTTTGCTACTGTCTGTTTGTCTGTATTGTCATATGCTGAAGTGATTCGTAGCGCCGTGGGGCATGTGGTTGTGGGTTCAATTCTTATTCGGATGAATATTGTCTAATAATAATCCTTTTTTTCCATTTCTCTGTTCTCAGCAAAGTGCGGCGTTGAGTTCCGTCATTTAACAGGTCCCGTCTGGAAAATTGAGCGATTGAGATTGAAACGAAGTATCTTAACACTGAATTAATCAGAAAATATAGTGAAGCAACCCTTTTTTTGTAATTCTAATAAGATGTTGATATTAAGCTGGCGTCATTATATTAACGAGGTTTTTACTATCAGGCGACTGACACGACTGATAGATAAACATGTTATATATGTAAGTATATGTAAGTATATATAATTCTCTATAATGAGAGGTAATTACCGTATAGCATTACATGCGATCGTTACGCTTATTCAAATTCAATTGTTTTTTGCCTGACCATTTACGGTCCGCGTGTTTAATGTCAGTTGCTCCTCAAAAGGAGAATTTTTTTGCCCGTCGTCGTCAGTTTCATTTCAAATGTTGAGCATCTGTTAATTTAAAATTAACTATAGTGGTTTTTAATGGTCAATATAGATAGGTACTATGTTAAATGGTTTTTGTGTTATTACATGTGACAACTGTATAGTTGTTTACATGAATTGCATACGTAAGTTTCAGCTGACAGTGTCTTATTAAATGGAAATATATTTCTGATAGTTTTTTTTAGGTCGAATCGTATCTAAGTGAATGTATGTTTATTTTTTTTATATACGGAATTTTACAGGAGGTATACAACGGAATTATGTTCACGGCATTCTCTATAAATATTTTAAAGTATTATAATCCTTTTTTGGTTCACGCTGTATCCTGTAGCAGAGAGCTTGGGTACCTAGGTACCCAGTGTTAAGCCACTCTGGCACCATTAAGATACTTCAGTTCTTCACTTTGAAACCACGATTGCCCCTTGTTTATAATGTGAAATGATAATAATACCAATAATATCATAAATTAATAAACAGTTTTTATACAAATTTAAATTATATTCGAGCGTTATTCATATAACGACATGAAAACATACCCATATTAGCAGTCAACTTAGTTGCAACCAGTCTAATAAATGTACAAAGTTGTCCTCTTCCCATATCAACATCAATCATTCTTGTCCACAAGAAATGGCCTTTTTATCTAAACTAAGGTATGATTATGGACTATAGTACTACAATTGTATAGTAAACCTGTGTTAGATTACTATGGGAGACTTCATGGCTGTCACATTTCTTATATATGATCAGAATACCACCAATGTACACTTGTTGGTTACATGTGTTTATCTTGTAGTAGATAAAAGTATGTCTTTATTTTGTAGTAGGTTAAAAAACGGTATTTTAATGAAGATACTCGTATAATAAATTTTACATAAATATAGGAGGTATCCGCATATGGCAGCATTAAGCCATTTCGTTTCCCTCTTTCCGCCGAATTTTCGTGACATTTCGTGTTGAGTGGTGGAACTCAACGCCGTGCTTCGCATTGTTAACATTCATTTCACAGAGTGGAGATCAAACTCACAACCGTCACGTTTATGATCACTCGTTTGTGCCACTACGTCACGAAGGTCTCAGTTATCCATAATTATTTTTTGAGTCCTCACGATTTTTTTCGATTAGCAAAGTAGGTTAAAACACGTCGTTTCCCACTTTACGCACGATTTTCGAGAAATTGCATGTTAAACGGCGAAACTCAACGCCCGTCTTGTCAACTGAAGCGTAAAAATGGAAATAATTAAATCATTCCCCCGAGTGAGAATCGAATCCCCAAACGCTTACATTACTACTTATCACTACATTGCGCCACGACAAGTTTTTAAATGAACAATGTAATAAATAAATAATAAACTTTTGAACAATTACGTCATATTAGGTACTGCAATTTTAAAAAAAAACATTTCTTATATTCAAGATCCATATAAAAACACTTTATTTACCTACTGATAACGAATCTATAAAAATAGCCAATAAAATTTTTGAAGTGATTTTTAAATCACAAGGGATTTAAGTTAAGTTTACAACGCGATAAGGCACATCAAAACCATGTGACCAGATTGGGTGGAACCTCGATAAGTTTCGATGGCTAGGATTATTTATCTAAGGTTAGAGTGGATCTAGCCTAAACAAACATTGGACCCTGCGATCTGTCGACCGCAAAATTATGGTACAAATGATAGTGTCCGGTCTAGAAATGCCAGGTAGCGGTCCCACGCGATGTTGTAGACTTTTTGTTGATTTTTCTTTGTCTTTTATAATTTTGTTGAGAAGCTGTTTATTGAGTTGAGGACTTCGCGGTGCTAGAGCACAAGCGTGCGTCTGTAAACGCGGTGGTTGTGGGTTCGATTACCACTCGAGGAAATGATATATTTATTGAAATTTGAATTTAATTTCTTCGCTCTGTTACCGAGGCAAGGTCAGTGTTGAGTTCCACCAGTCAACACTCACATACGGCGGAAAGTGTGAAATGAAAGTGTCCTAACACTTGATTGCCAGGTTCCCATTGCGGGCAAAAATAATTATTTATCAAAATAAAAAAGTGACATTCATTTAAAAAAACTTTTAATGGAATTTAGATTTTTAATATTTTAAACATCTTATGCACTTTATTAACTTATCTGAAAGTGTGATATTATTAATACCAAATTAGTTCCACCATCGCTGAAGGTGAATCATATTAAACATTCAAATTTATGAGAGATCACGTAATGCTTTTGATTTTGTCAACTATTCTTTTTTGCTTATACCTAAATGTTGAGATGTTTGTTGGGTTACTTCTTATGAAATCGTTTTGATATTATTTACTACTTTTTTATCTTTTTATAATAATAATCATTTAAATCTCAGGTAATCTCGTAATGTTGTGTACATGTTTTGTTCATTTAGCTAGTGACAGACTTCAACGCATATTTTCAATTTTAAAAAAATATTACCAGGGAAAAAGTGTAATATTATATATATTACACTTTTTAATTAAGTCAAATTTGAAGGCAAAACTTTCTAGCCTCATGTTCTAAATGCTTACTGCGCCACGACTGTGTCAAAATTAAATATTGGTTTCTTTCATTTTGGCCATTAGATATATGTATATAAATTTACTTACCAATTTTATGAAGGACAATGTCAAAACCATTTTTTTTTATTTAAAAAAAACTTTTTTAGCGTCACGCTATATTCCGCACATAGCACGGTAGGTATAGAGAGTCTGAGGACGTAGTGTTAAGTCAACTCCATTCCCCACTTTTGACAGAATTCTGAGGGCATTGAGTGTTCAATAGCGGAACGCAAAATATTAAATATTTCATTACCTCGAGTGGGAATCGAACCCATAAACTATGGAGTTTATAGTCGCAAGCTTATTATGCCCCTGCGCCACGAAGCCCTAAAAAAATGTCTATAGCGTATAAAATATTGACATTGTGATATAATGATATCGTGTACGGAATCCACCGCGTGGGAGCAGAGCTCGGTCTCGATCGGTTTTTCTGTATATTCATTATTATTGAATAGTAATAAATTGTATTTTTAGTGGACTATAATACTAAATTTATGGTTTATTTAATTTATGTTATCTGTTACTTTATTGTATTATATTAGTTTATTTGTCACCCGATACGGTGCTTAATCGGATCAAAGTCAATTTTAGTGTTTTAGCGAAATATTTGGATTCTTTTTTTTGTCGTAACCAATTTTTATAGAGAACTAATATTGGAATTAACTCGGCATTATTTTGCTTGTAATTTTGAAGCTATTTGCGCAGGGACACAAAATGTTACTGTAAACGTGATAGATTGTGTGTGATTCGATTCCCACTCGAGGAAAGTAAATATTTAATATTTCCATTTTGTTAAGTCAAATTGCGCGGTATTGAGTTAAGTCGAAAATGGGCAACCGCGTGTCTTAACACTAGGTTCCCTCTGCCTACCCTGCTGTGTGTGGGATACAGCAAGAAGCTTATATATTATATTTATCATACGATTTCTTCCTGTGGAATCTCTGTCTACTAGGGAAAACCACATTAAAATCCGTTACTACTTAATAGATCTACGCGTACACTTCGGGGAAAAACTGCTTTAACGTATATTATGTATAGACACTAAAGTTTTCATTCAAGCAAAAACATTGCATGTTTGATTAGACACTGTTATGAACCTAACCAATATCCATATTTAAAACTGTATAATGTTACATTGTATCTCACTCGAGGGAATTAAATATTTAATATTTTAATTTGTGGCTCTGGTAACATGACGAAGCGCGGCGTTAAATTCCGCCACTCAACGCGCAAAACCTACAGGAGTCTTAACACTAGGTTCCCAGGTTACCGCTTTCTACCCTGCTATACAGCGTGAAACTAAAAAAAAGAATACAATAAATTTATACGAATCAGTAGCCTCGCCCGCCAGTGCAGTGTAAGTTTCGTGTGTACATATGTCGTTACCTCACATTACACGTCTGGTCAATATTTGTTTAGGCAGGACCCACCGTGGTGGTTCCGAGAACGTTCGGTTATTATTGCTATGAGAACTGTTAACTGATTTGTAGGGAAGGGGTTATGTTTTTTATGTTTTTGTTTGGAGGTATTGTAGTCCACGTGGTGATTATAGGTTTGATACTGATATAAGGGAATTATTTTTTCTGTCTCTTCTAGGATTCAATGAAGTGCGACGTTGAATTCGTTTCGAATAATCTAAAGATTTTAGTTTGTTAGTTATTTTCTAAACTGTAAAATTAATAAAATTGTAATTAATATGAATTTACAACCGGAATGGAAAACTTATATTCAGAAAATAAAGATTACCACATTGAAGCCGTCGTGGTGCAGCGGTACAACATCTGACTGTAAACGCACCGTTTCTAGATTCAATTCCCACTCGGGGAAATTAATTACTTAACATTTTCATTTTCTCGCTTTGGAATACTGCCGCTAATCACGCAATACCTCAAAGATTCGGCGAAAAATGGAGAATGATGAGTTTCAACAATAGTTTCCTTCAACCTACCTTTATACGTGCAAGTGATAGCATGATAGCTTCAAGATACAAAAAAAAATAACTAGCAGAATTCCAACCCGCAACCTCCGCGTCACGCACATCCAACCTACACCACTCAAATTTGAATAAACAAATAATCAAAAACCATTTCAAGTGTTTACAGACATATAATATATGAAAATTATGTTGTGTTTATTTACATTTCACACAATGTTATATGACAATAAAATGAAAATAAACCAGATTTCGACACAAACCAGCCTCTTGTGTTACTTCAGTTAATAATTAGTAATTTAAACTAACCATGGAGTGCCTAATCATAATAATAATAATATAACTAGGTAGTTAACAAAAGAGTTATTTATAATACGATTTTGATTCATCAATTTCATTATTATAGTATCAATGATCTAATGTTCTTTGTTTAATGCGTGTGCGTGTGTTTTGTATTTAATTACAAGGTAGTTGTCGGTTCGACTCCCTCGAAATGTTAATTTTGAAATATTTTGACATTTGCCTTAAAGATTTGCCAATCTTTAAGTCTTCTTTGCTTACTTAGCTTAACGTGAGGAAATGTAATCTTATACACTGATATTGGTAGCTATAATTTCTATACATTTAAAGATAAATAGGGACATATCTGTATGTCTGTCTGTGGCACAGTAGCTTCTGAATTAATGAACCCATTGGAGTGCCCTTTGTCAAGATATTTTTGGTCATTAATAATTTTGGTAGTAAATATGTCCATTTGACCACGGGGGCAAAGTCAAAATTAAAAGCTAGCTTATATCTACACCCATAAATATATGTAAATTATCAAATGTTGTCATAATAAAACCATACAAAAACTATTGTTCTTCCATCCATACCTATATTATAAATTCGAAAGTAACTCTGTCTGTCTGTCTGTCTGTCTGTCTGTCTGTCTGTGACGCAATCAGGGCCAAACCGCTAATTCAATTGTGATAAAATACTCATATAGAGATACTTGAGGGTCTTCGGATGAACATAGGTTACTTTTTTTTCTCATATTTGTAATATTGTCGATATATACTAAAATATTAAAATATTTTTTAGTTTGACAGGCAATTTATTCTGCCATCTTAATAACAACCGACCGTTGCTAAGCAACGGTTTGCAAAGTTTGTGGTTATAAGAAAACGTCACCCAAAATGGGCTTGCTTAACGCATACATGGCGTGCGCCGACTCAACCTTATGAGATAAATAAAAACAATGTCTAATAAAAATATTGTTCTTTAAATAATGTTTAAATAAGTCCACGATGGTATATGTTTATCTCTGAAGGTTGAGCAAAAGTAACCATTTTAATTAATTTACTTTATATTTATCGGGTTTTTGTTGTATGTATTTTCTATAATTTGATATTGATCGTTATATATGAAAATGAATATAATAGTCACTTTTAGCATGTCATCTTGATTGAAATTATAGTTTATTGTATAAAATTCTAATAATTAATTAAGGAGATGTCACTGATTCGAAATTGACGGTTGACGGTTTTGTAAATTTTCACAAATTTTCGAACTACTGTTAATTTTTATGTAATTATTTGCTGTTTATAATTAATTTATACTTTTCTTTGGTTCTCTGCTTAGTCGAGTAGTAATCTACTACTCGAATAAGCAGAGAACCACCAAGTTAGATTTTCATAAATTTCTTGGAGTGGTGTAAGTTGCGGCCCTGCGCGGCGTCGGCATAATATTATTTAAGTATTTATTATTTAAGGAACGAATTGTTGGTTATTTCATCTCGGTTGGATGATTATCTATACCTTTGTTATATACTTAATAAATTATAGCTTTAGTTTTTTGGGATTTTATTTGATATTATTTGCAAAACTTCTATATATTTAATGTAGAAAGGACTTTAGTTATTTCATATAGTATCTATGTACGCGCGCAAGGAAAACGTGTAAAAGATTTTTTCCCGGGTCAGCAAAATCGATCACTGAAAGTCTAAAAAAATCAGTTCAGTTTTTCTGGACATTAGCTCGGTGAAATAGAAAGACAGACAGAGACAAAAAATATAATATTTTTTTATTGTATTTGAGTATTATGTAAATAACCACATGCACTTGCAAAAACATATCACAACACATTTAATTTTAATTCTTTCAATTATTTATTTTACTTTGATGATATTAATAATGTAGCTGGTTTTGTTTAGTTTTTTTTTATTAATATTTTAATATGATTACGTTTACTTATATTTTTTTCATTTAAATTAGTTAGATATTTTCAAAAACAATTTTATAAATATATCTAATAAGCATTCGTATAGTTCAAGCGGGCGAAGCCGCGTCCGGGTCCGCTAGTATGTATAATAAAACAATGTTTACCTAATTTCAAAAAGCTATCTCGTTATTACCATATTATCATTGGATATCATATCAAATTAAATAGGATTCGTTATTGGTATTTGTTTTAATCTTATTGTTAGCTGATATGAATAAATGATGACCATTTGGAACAGTCGCTGTGTGATATCTTTTTAATTGGCGGCCTTGAGTTCATTACCCGGTTGAGAAAAACAGTTTATCTTCGTTATATGAGGCCATTGTGGCGCACGGCACTTGTGAGTTCGATCCCTGTTCGGGGGTCATTATTTTCATTTGAATTTGTCTTTGCATTGTTGTTAAGTTCTTAACACTAAAATCCCTCAACTTATCCTAAAGCATTAAAAATAATAGCTTCAGGCGGTGTGCTTTTTAACGAAGATACATTACAAGTGGTAAACTAAATAAAATTTCTTTTAAACATAAGCAATGACTAATTGTTGAAGTAAATTTATAAGACATTTATAAATTAAAAATAATCTATAGAAGTTTCCTTTATATTTATTCTAGAATTTCAAAGTAACAGCTGTAAGATTACATTATACTTATTAGTCTACTATAAATAAATTAAGTTGTATAACGATGTTTTTCATCTAATAACTCATAAAGTATGCCAATTTCTATAAATAATAGACTATTCTTAGCATGGATACGAATAATTAAAAATTATAATTTATTTATTAATGTTAAATATTTTTCTCTAAATATAGAGTACTTATTGCATAAATTCGTATAATTTTACATAATGTATGTAAGTCACTTTTCTATATATAAATTTTTAATGGTTTTTAATTCTTAGTTTGCATTACAATAATTAATAACTATAGTGAAAAAAAAAAATATTTATGAAGCATTGCGTCGTGTCAGTTAAAAGTCAAGTAGTTCAGTTCTATTGAGTCCGATGGTTGAGGGTTGTATCCCTTATCGGGGGTATGAATTGTTGTCCTTTACTCGTTCTGTCAAGCGATGTGTTGAGTTGCGTCACTAAACACAAAGTGTTTCGAATTAGGGTAGAAAGTGGAGAATGGATTATAATCATAACAGATATTATCTATCCTGCTATGCTGAAGAAAAAATAGAAGCTGAATTCATTAAAAGTGATCAAAACTGAATCCACGACTATTAAATACATATAACACAAATTTGTCGCGTTATCAGATAGAGTAAAATTAAAATTAAAATATTTAATTACTTCGAGTAGGAATCGAATTCTCGTGTTGCGTTTACAGTCGCATGATTGTGCGGCTGCGCCAATACTGGTCTTACATTTTAACTGCTCCAAAAATGTTCTAACTTTACAACATAATTAAAATATGTTACTATTGCTATTATACACATATTTTTTTTAAACACCTGCTTAAAAATTAATTTCCTGTACAACATAAATTGTAATCTGACGTTTAAATTTACTTTTAAATTGACTTTTTGAAATCTAAATTATTATAGGCGTGTCAGTAATCAGTGACAATTACTGTTTTATATATGTCAAATAAAATTACCCATACTTCACGTAATTAAGCTATTTCACGGTTACTTAATTTTTTTTAATCTATAAAATGATGAATATATTACAATTAAGTACATACAGTATATTTTAAAAAAATATTTTGACATTTATAATGCTCTATTAGGCATCTGGTAGTACTATCGACTAGCAAATTGTTGTAATTACAGACGTCAATTAGTGTTAACTTAATTCTCTGAGAGTGGTTATAACTAAAATTTTGGTAATTACATTAACGAATTGCCCAAAATTAGGCCGAAATGGGGAACGGAGTGTCTTAACTGTACGTCCATATATATTCAGCTATACAGAAAAAGGCGTGAAACTATTTTTTTTAACTAATTCTCTTTATCTAGGTTTCCTATACCTATCATGCTATGCAAGAAAATGCGAAATAAGACGCTTTTTTTTAACCTCATCCGCTTTATCTGTCAGTCGGTCAGTCATACAATACAGTCAACAAAAAGACAATCGCAAAACAGACAGGAACTATCCCGCGCCCTATTCCCAGTAAGCTCTTTTACATTTTACACCAAAGTATCCGGCGCTACACAGTGAACTATTATTATATGCAAAAATTGCTGTCTATGTTATGGCGTTTTATATATTTTTTCTGTTTTGTTTCTTTAGTTCTATGGTGTTCACTATTAATGTCAGCGATGGCGTAATTGAGAGATTGGCAAATTAGTAACTATTTATATCACAGTCGTTATTGGATCGATTCCCACTAAAGTTTCAAAATATATGCTAATTTCTCTCGATCTGGATACCGCCACGTGAAACCTAATGTCTGAAACATTTAGAAACTAAAAAAACATACCTTAACGCTATATACATTTGCAAACATAAAAAACTAAGTATTATTAGTTATAACTCATAAATTAAAGAAAAATTTATGAATAGAAGAAATAACAAAATAAAAACAGCTAAGCTATTTATTTTTAACTGGTACAAGTTATACAAAGTTTTTTTTTTCTTCTATAAAACAAAAAAAAAACTTTTTGCAACTTCCCTTACAATACTATAATAGCATTAACATTCATTTTTACGGTAATTACATTTGAAGTTTAACTAATTTTGTGTTTTTGCAGGTAAATTCGAGCCGCACCCAGCCGCAGGTTTCAACATGGGTTATCTTATGGCGCCATACCCTTACCCCAATGGTGGAGCGCATCCTCTCCCCGTTCCTATGGTACGTAGCGAATTCATATATTTTTAGTTAAGAATTGTTTGAGTTAGTAGTTATTTATTTTTTGTTAACAGTTAAAGTTAACAAATAAGTAAGTAAGTTGACAAACCGAATTCTTTTCGATGAATATAGGCAACTAGGCATAGCGCGGCGTTGAATTCCGCCACTCAACACGCAATGCCTCCAGGACTTGGAAAATGGGGAACGAAGTGTCTTAACACTAGGTTCCCTCTGCTTGATGTGTGTGTGTATTTGATTTATTTATTTTATGTTACATAAGATATCAATAAGGAGGTGAAAACTGTAATATTTGTTGTTCAATAACAACATGAAATCTTCTGTCGTTTACAAGTAATCTTATCAGTGCAGTGTTATCGATATCGACTCGTGTCGTATCTTTAAATTAACGTGTTTTAACGGTGTAAGGTAACGCTGCTTCTATACTAGTTTTATTTGTTACATTTTTGATTGCCTTTGTAGCTCAGATTTAATGTATTTTCAGTTTTGCTAAGGGTAGTATGTAATAGAGGTGCTTCGAAGGTTACCCAAAGTACGGTCTTGTAAAAAACAAAAATATGAAAATTCTTTCTGTTTGTCCAAAAATTTTCTAGAGATGGCTTCAAATTTAAAGATATAACCTAAATATAAGACTCTATTTAGGCCATATTCTTACAACATAAAATATTATTTAATCTTGTATATTTTATTTTACAATCATAAAACTGGATTTAAATTTTTCTTAATCAGATTACAATATGAAATTATATGTTGCTTAACATACACAAAATCAGTATTAAAATCAAGACGCGTTCCAAACGCACCCTAATATAAGATTTGTTGAACATACAAATCCGTTTATCTCTCACTATCTTGAACATGAGAACTTGTTTGAAACAACTAACATTACGTTCTTTAACTTCTAGCTTTATGCCCACTTGAACATTCACTACTTAGTGGTTTTCTTCTTCATTTTCACCATCAAAGAAAGGAAAAATATGGTGATCAATCACTTTATTCGTCTCGATCACTCGTCGTGTTCTTTTGTATTAAAATATAGGTATACATTTTTTAAGAATGTAACAATTAAAATTATGTTTTTTCTCTACTATCTTTTTACAATTATAATTTTTAATATTATCACAAATTTTAATTTTCATTACTTATTAAAAACTTATATTAATTACTTAATTTTTTGATTTAAAATTATCTGAGTTTTCACAAAAGATTGCAAACAAAATGACCTCTAGGTCACAGGTTCTATACCTGGTTGGTTGAAGGTGAATATGTCGTACAGTTGAATAATGACATACATTACCAGGTAATGTATGAGTATGATAAACACTTATCTTATACGAGTACATAAGTCAGTTGACTGCTGTGACCTTCCATTAGGGTAACTTGTTTCCTCAAACAATGTTGTAATCAATTTTGTGTAAAACAATGTTGTTTAGCAGTGTCAGCAGTTATGCAAAGTCATCATTGGCATAATCTAGTTAGTATATCTGATATAATAAGTTCGATTAATATATAGCTCATAGCGTATGAGGCCACGCAGTGGCACAGTGAAATAGCATCTGACTGTAAATTTGATGTTTGTGAGTTCGATTCCCATTCAAAGAAATTCATAATTTTACTTTCCGGCTTTGGCAAGTCAAAACGCGTTGTTGAGTTTAGCCATACAACACACAATATTAAGATTTGGGCATTTACAGTAAAACGAAGTGCGTTAATTTTCTTCGTACCTGAACCATGAACCTGTTTTTTATAGCGTTATTAAATGCATAGTTTTGAAGTAAATAATAATAATAATAATAGGAATAGGTATTAAAGGTTTTCCCAATTAAATTACAATTTAATTAGGAAAACCTTTAATTCTTCTAAAGCTACCTCTTAACGGAAGCTATAACTCAAACTATTATTTGAATACCAAAATTATCATATATTAAAATAAACTAACCACAACTACGAAACGTTTATTATTCACAATAATAAAAACTCCACGCGCTTATAATCAAGATGCGGCTATTTTAATGAGCTATTCCCCGTAATAACTGCCACGTGTCCGGATTCGAATCCTAGACCCACCGGAAACGGTTAACACAAACATTTTTATTTCTGTCTTCATTCCGCGATGAGCCATCTTTAATTTTTATTTTTATCCTTACGTGTAAAGTAATAAGAGTAAATTAACAAAATATTAATAAATAGGGTTGTCACTTGATTGAGTCGAAATATTTGATTTTGTAAAAAAAGATTTTGAATCTTGATTAAAAACGTTCCTAAGTAATAATAAACATCTTCACGCTTTTCCCCCTTATAAGAGACAATAGACATAAAATCATATATACGTTAATACGTATGCATACAGAAATCAGTTACTTCACTGTAACAACGTTTTTCATACCTATCTTGCTCTATCTATACTCTTGTTTAATATCTTTTAAACTATAGCTTTATATGAAAATAAACAAAATAATTACATATTAATATTATCAAATAAATAAATCAGCTTCACGCTGTATCCCGGACACAGCAGAGTAGGCAGAGGAAACCTAGTGTTAAGACACTCCATTCCCCACTTTTGCCGAATTCTGGAGGCATTGCGTGTTGAGTGGCAGAACTCAACGCCGTGCTTTGCCTCGACACCAGAGCGAAGAAATGGAAATATAAATTTAAGTAAATATTTCATCTCCTCGAGTGGGGATCGAACCCACAACCAGTCGATTTATAATTACACTTTGTGCCCCTGCGCCACGACTGGCCTCCTATTAATATTATATAAATAAATAACAAATCATTTTCACTTGTTTTTTTAATATTCAATAATTACACAGTAATAAACAACTTAAAAGCTTAAAAGATTACAACATCATTAATAAAACAAATCTTATTCGACAACCTTATATCAAAAAAAAAAACGCGTCAAAATATAGCAGCGTGGCACTTTGTGAAACAATTTCAATAACGAACGGCCGATGTCACGTAGAATGTGTTAAATTAAATTCATATCGATTATTGCATTTTTGTTCCTCTCGCCTGCATTACACGAACACACTGGTTAAGAGTGATTTTTACTTTGTAATTAGGTACTTGGAATTTTCTTATACATGTTTTTATTTTCATATGTTTAAGTATAAGGATTCGAAGCCGTGTATTCTTTATTAAAAGATGTTAAAATGCTTGGAAGGACTAAGCAAAATGGTAAATTTATGATTTTATATTGTTCATAGTATGTGAAATATGATTTAAAAAGTTAGAAGTTTACTTTAAGATTTTTTTTAAAAACTTAACTAGTAATTAAGCAAAGATTTGATTACTTAGCGACATCATTTCACAATTACAATTCATCGGGAAAAAAAAACAAAAATCGATACCAAACCACAACATCGATATCTTAATAAAAAAAAATTAGACGTACATACATATCTAAGAAAAACGATAACCAAATAAAAAAATAATACTAAAGTAAGTACAAAACGCAACAGGTGGACATATCCTCGTCTCATTCTTTTGGCCGCCCCCGGTCGCCGCCTCCGTAGGGCGGGAAATGAAGAGGGGATGAATTTTCTTTTTACTTTTACGGCTTTTGTCTGGGTGAATGCGGACAGCGATTCGGGGTCGGCTTGCCTGACTTCGGAACGAAATGGATATTTGAAATTTGTACGTGTTATCGTTGTTTCATGTTATATTTATTATTATTGGATAGTTATAATAATCGTATATAGTAATAAATAATCAGTTTAAATAATTACATTGTAAAATAAACAAATGTATAAAAGTAATTTTTGAGTTATTATAAAGTAATAGTGCAATAGTGAGGCCAGCTGTGGCGCAGATTCACAAATGTAATGCAAAATCGACTGGTTGTGGGTTCGATTCCCACTCAAGGACATGAAATATTTATTTAAATTTATATTTTCATTTCTTCGCTCTGGTGTCGTTTCGAGTCGTTGAGTTCCGCCACTCAACGAGTGTCTTAACACTAGGTTCCCTCTGCCCTCCCTGCAGTGTGCGAAATACAGCGTGAAGCTGTTTTTTTTTTATAAAATAATAGTCGATTAACAGCCAGAATTAAGTAGCGTAGAACAATGTGTAACAATTAATTTTTTTCTTTAAAATTTTAAATTTTATTGAACAACTAAACAAACAGTTATACAACTCCCAAACTTAATTAACACTAACGAATAAACCCTCAAAATTTAATAGATTGGCACTCAATTTTAATCGATGATAGAAATATTGTATTATAAATTCGAAATTAATTATTTTTCTTTATTATTATTTAATATTTAATTATTCTTTTTGAATTAGGAATTAAAATAATAATTAATTTAATATTATAATGATTGTAATAAAAAATAAAGTAATTTGAAATTAAATTCTTGTAATATTTGTGAAATATAAATATATTTTTAAGCCGCCGTGGGACAATGGGACTGCGTCTGATCGAAAAGCGACGGCTTTGGTTCAATTCTAACTCAGGGAAATTATATTTAATTCAGAGAAATGAATGAACTTTGGTAAACGCGGCGTTGAGTTTCGCAACTCCACACGCAATGTCTCGAAAATTCATCAAAAACTGGGAAACGGAGTGTCTCAACTCTAGGTTTCCTCTGCTTAACTAGCTATGCAGAAAAGCCTATAACTGTTTTTTTTATATTTAAAACAGGATCCTCTCAGACAAACAACACTCAAACCAGTCACTCATAAGCGCCACGTTCTTATACATACATTATATATAAATAAATTTTCATATAATACGTTCATAAATTTTATCGTGTCAATTGTAATTTTCCGTAAACCAATTGTATACGAAGCGATAGCAAATTAATTATAGAGTATTAATTACACATTGTTATTGTCCGGTCACTTATCGTGGACCCTTATTCTGGTTTATCATTTAGGTACCTACATATATATATACTGTGCTAGAAATAGATTTCATCTATACATAGTTTTGTATTATAATAGATTTTTAATATAATCATAGCCTCTTATATAAATAACTGTATAGTTGCTATTTATATAAAACATCCACCCACAAGTAAAATGTGCGGTTGGCTAAACAACTATTTTTTTATATTTCTTTTAGAAAACGTATAAAATATTTAAATATATATTTTTTTTCTAAATGTAGAATAATACTTTAAAAATGAAAAAATAATTAATTCTTTAAGTTTTATGGGTGCACAACATAATATTTACACTAATTGTACTTGACTGTTAACCAATTCTTTACATTATATTTATATCCTTACATTAAATTATTCATTTTCTGCTACTGGTGTAATACCAGTATTTTAATAGATTTTTTTATAATATATAAAAAAATGTTCATATAAAAGAGGCATGGCAACATTTAAAAATCTATGTAACGGTTACGTTACATTACTTTTAAATGTTGCCATGTCTTGGGTTACCAAGACCCCAATTATACCATAACATATCACCCGCCGTATCGTAACCACGTAGCGTCGTGAGAGATCACCCCGAGATGGGATCAGAGTCGTGCCCCATAGAGATGTGTGGTGTTTTGATAAAAATAACTGCTTTTATAATTCTTAAAGCCTTATTTGCATTGTCTTGTCTTGAACATCCTAGTTTATTTTAATAATTATTTCTTATAATTTTTCAGAAACATATCTTTTTTATTAGTTTTTATATGTGGTACATTGTATAAACAATGCTCAAAATGTAGTCTTCAATTAAAATGTTGCCTGATATGCTATCTGTACCTTATTGTTATTAAAAATACTTGAAAAATATTTTATCAATCATATTATACTGTCGCTCCATTGCTGTATTCGACTCGTATAATTTAGTCCATTAGCCTTAGCCATCTTTACCAGCATAAACTAAAAAAAAAACTAAAACCGTTGAACCTATTTCTATTCGCCAATATTCATTCCCATCCCAACTCTGCTTCGGGCTTAACCGACCAAATACATTTCGAACTAATAAAATTATCCAGGTTATATTCAGACTATCGATTTCCCTCATCGCTGCGCTCTTAAAAAGAACGTTCAATTCCAGTCTCCAATTCGTCTCCGATACTGGGCATAATTCCGCCCGGGAAAATCATTACACACGCCCCGGTAATTCGGATTTCGAGAGGCCCTCGCCGACCCACCCTATACACTGCATCTCATTTTCAAATACCACGCCGGCGACTAGGCCGCGTTTCCTCTAACCCCTGCGTTTGTGTCCTGGTCGAATATGAACTCTATACCTCAGAACATGAGGTCCACGGCCTCCTCCGGGCACATTCGTCGGCCACGCCAATCGTATCTCTCTGCCCTACATACTAAAGTTAGAATTTCTTTGAGCTTTCTTTGCTATCGAGCGACCGAATCCCAACTGTAACAACCGGGGTGGACTGGGGTGAGGCTGAATAATAGAGGGGAGGCATCCTCTCTCTTTATTTTTTCGTGAATTTTTTATTTAAGAAAGGGATAAGATTTTAATGTGGGCGCTCGCAGCCTTTATTACTAGCGATTGCGAGATACTCCATTGTTGGGAGTCTTGATGCGTATGGGGTTTCCGCTTAAAGTATTTTGTATGGAAGCTATATCCCGGGACTCCCGAGTTATGTCCGTAATGACGTTTTAGGAGATATCTTTTTATTCCGTTGCCGTTTTGTCGAGGGTGTGTAATCAAAGATATTTTTTCTGCTCCACTGGAAAATTGTAGCTTCCCGGATGGCGCTCCATTGTATGCCCGTGTGTTATTCTTTTATGAAAACGTTGGTAGGTACGTAAATTAATTAAAAAGTTACAATTAAGTCGGGTTTTGTTCTTTATATAGTTTCATTTTCTAACCTAAATCAACTTGCTTGTTTAAACAATTGTAGCTGAAATAGCATTGTTACATTTTTAATGTTGAAATTCTAATTCTTTACCGTAGCTAAGACTAATAAGGCCCACTGTCTTTGTTTGGTTTAATAAAGCGTTTTCTTCCATTGTTCTTGGCCCTCCCCGTAAATATATTGTGCTGGAGCGCCGTCCTTTTTAATAAGTTTTTCTTGTGTATTGTTCAGCTCCTTGATGTTTACCGCTATAATTCAAATTGTGGTTTTGTATAAATACCTACCTATCTTGTAGATACTATATAACGATAATAATTAGATGACTTAACTTTCCTAGGAAAGATGAATAAACTTTATTATAAGAAATGATGATTCTTTATACTATATCGCGTATAAATTTTATATAATTGCAAAGTATAAGTTATGAAGGAAGGCAAATGTCAATATGACCGCTAACACTATAAATTAAGTTTCTGAAACCCATATCCTCCTCGTTTCTTTATAATTTGGTTCACGTTTGCCGCTCGTCACTAATCCTACCTATCAACGGGTAATAAGTATTCCGCCTACCAAAATGACCGGAAGCTAGGCCACATTCCCCGTCTCTGCCTGTCCTTGAACCTTTATTATAACAATAGCGTTGAGGAATGACACAAGTCAAAAGAGTTAGCGATTTTGTGTTTCTAATATACTTTATATGCGGGTACGCTCTATGCGTGACGCTAATAAACCACAATAACATAAATATCTAAATCAGTCTTTTTTTTTTGTTAGCGGAATATAATGATTTTTTCAAAGCTTCACGCCTCATGTAGCAGGAAAGGCAGGAGGTGCCTGGTGATAAGACACTCCGCTCCCTACTTTTTGCCAAATTTTGGAGACTCGAAACCAGAGAGAAGAATGAAAATATTAAATATTCCATATCCTCGAGTGGGAATCGAAAACACAACTCTCGTTTACAGTAGCACGCTTGTGCCCCTGCATCGCGCCACGCCTCTTCCTACCTGTTATATGCGGGATATAGCGTGAAGGTAAAGAACCAACCTATAGTGTATATCTAGGATAGGTATATAAAAACCCCTCAATCCAGCTTAGGTACTATACTTACTACAGTAAGCATCAATATCGCTTTATCTCCTAACTTAAACGTACTATGTCTTGAGTCACCAAATCGGAAGTATAAATTTAATTATTAATTTGCTTTGTCGGCTTTTTAGGATCCTTTGCGCGTGCCGCCGCAAGTGTCTCATAATGATACGTAATTGTTTATTGCGTATTTATTTTTGTGATTTTAAACACGTCGCATTATCATGAATATATCGTGTACTCTTCACTGAATTATACTTTGTGCGGCGTTGAGTTGTGCCACTCAACACGTCATGTCTTGTTATTTAGGCGGAAAGCAGTAAAATGTCTTGACACTGGGTTCTCTCTGCGTACCTCACTGTAAGTATGTGAAGAATAAATAATTATTTCTTAGCCCGGTGGGAAGTTAGCACCGGTCAGATTAGATGGTAAAAAGATACTATGTTGGTGATTTGTCACTGTTTCCTCTTCTTTCTAACTACATGATATAGGCCTGATAATATGTCAAGATAAAAAGTATGAAAGTAATTATACTTGGACAATTTAAACAAGATGGAAAATGAGAAGTCATATTTGATTCTTCTTTTAGCACTTTTTGCTTAGAAAGGACATTCTTTCATGATTGGCATAGATCAAGGCAGGTCTAATATTATAAAGCTGAAGATGTGAATTGTATGAGCAATTGGATATATTGGATTCATTTTAATCGTTTTGACGTAACCGACTCTACAGTATCAGTGTAATGACACAGAGCTGTGGTGGAAATAACTATTCCATTTCACCGCGCCGAAGGAGCAGGAGATAATTTCTAGTAATATTATAAAAAAATCAAGTGAAATTTGCTCTAGCATCTATTGTATTTACTAATAACTCTACACTTTCAGGCCAGACGAGGCCAGTCGTGGCGTGTTTACAGTGACACACTTGTACTCACAAGTGTGTCACTGTAAACGTGAATAGTTGTGGGTTCGATCCCCACGCGAGGAAATAAAATATTTAATTAAATTTATATTTTAATATCTTCGCTCTGGTGTCAAGGCAAAGAGCAGCGTTGAGTTCACTCAACACGCAGTGCTCGAATTCGATGCATAATGGGAAACAGAGTGTTTTAATATTAGGCTTCCTTTTCTCACTATTCTGTGTGCAGAATACAGCGTGAAGCTGTCCCAAGTACGCTTTAACTACATTGCTATAACGTTACGATCATATTTATCACATTTAAAAACTATCAACAAAACGACACAATACAAAAGAATATGTCAGAAACCTGCACCTTCCACACAAAAGATAAATATTCCTTGCGTCGATGTCACATTTCACTTATAAAACGCATAATTTAAAATCGTATCACCGACTGAAGGGTTCCGGGGGTGGTAATACTTTTAAAAGCGCCCCAGCTTTGTGCTACATCCCATTGTGCACGCCGACGGGAAAAGTCGTTCGAAATTAACAAGTTCTCTACACTTTATTTCACGATGTACTGACTAGGACTGAGCTAGGCTAGACTTGTGTTTTGTATTTTGTTATGTATATTGATATAGGTATTCATATGTATGTATAAATGTATTTTATCTTTTTATTTAGTGTATTCTAAAAGTTTAAAAAAATATATCAATAAAAGTAAGCTTGTTTTGTTCAATCTTTA
Source organism: Heliconius himera (assembly GCA_021202915.1). Taxonomy (NCBI): domain Eukaryota; kingdom Metazoa; phylum Arthropoda; class Insecta; order Lepidoptera; family Nymphalidae; genus Heliconius; species Heliconius himera. Next base: position 187,579 of record JAJHJA010001033.1, read on the forward strand.
ATTTAAATAGAAAGATATAATATATTAATATTTAAGAATAACGAATAAATATACTTTAAACTCAACGTTATTTTTTGGAATATTTTCAATATTTTTGGAATCTTCCAAGATACTTATAGATACACAAATCAGTTAGAGATTTAGAAGCACGGGTATTTAGGTCTTCCTAAATTTACACAAAATAAAATGGCAGACAAACACTTCACGCATTTCCAGCGTTTTTTGTGGTAAGCAGGGAGAAGTTAGTGACATATCTATTTACCATTTTTTGACTAAAGACACGTGGCCGAATTTAGTATAGAAAATATTAAAAAAAGAAAAAAATTGGTGGGATTCGGGCCAATAATCATCAGGCCAGCGAACTGATCTAGACTACAACAAGGTGAAGACTAGAATATATAATATTATTTAATTTATATAAAGAAAATTCGATATACATAAACCAAAAAATCTTCTTACAAAATACACCTCTTGCAAAAACATCTTTGAAATAACGGTACACGAGGAAGTATATAACTGAATAAAGTCTAGGGGAAATAATATTCCGATACGCATAGTTGATGGCAACGTACATAAATGCGTTACGAACAAAACTTCGTCATAATTTCAAGCTAGTACAGTTCCCGTTTTGAATAAGATCATGCGAGTCCATCCCTGCCTGGTAATTGCCTAGAAAGTCCTATTTTCAAACCGCCCGCCACCTTCCTTCCACCTGGGACCCCCCTATACGCTGTTATAGGCAAAATAAACTTCACAGCATCTGATATAAGGCTTGTAACTGTTTGAGAATACTTCCATGTAGTCTAACGTACTTAACGCAACATGTAGGATGGTTGTGGCACCGCAAAATAACCTTTAAGATGTAACTAGTAAGAGTCACGGGAAAATATGACGAGTGTACTCGGTTCCGCAGAAATTGTTGTTACCACAGCTGTAGTGCAGTTTCGCATTCGAAAGTTACCGAATTAAATGTCTTTCTTGCTATAAACGCCTAACATACAGTGCAGGAGGACTTCTACGAACTTAAACTTATAAATATGCGTGCTTTTCAAAAAGAAAATATCCACCAACGAGGTGTCGCGAGGAATACAGAATACAATTTACAAATTAAACCAAACACTCAATATTATTTAGTCGATGGTGTTAATCATTGTACAGCGGAATAAATACAAACTATTTTCAGTAGCAATTAAACAAATTGAATAATTATGCACTGACTGTCGACGATTAAATAATCGAATACGAAATCCCCAATTGTTGGCGAAGTGGCGCGGATTAACCCTATCCGATACAAGCCCTTAACCGGGCGTTCAATTTCACACAAGTGTTGCCATAAACGAAAATATTAAATCCAATTTACAAACTTACCCCTCATATTACCCCTCGATTATCATCTCGAAAAACATGAATTATGACTATTATAACCTCTTAAAGCTATTGTGCGGTGGTAATCGCCAATTCGTTATAAATACACAGTGGTCCCACCCTGCTTTTGGTGGTCGATGAAAAAAAAGAATATGATTTTATGGCAGGTTAAATCCATTATAATCGGGGATTAAGTTATGAATAATATTTCTATTTGCGAGGGGCATAACGAGCTATTTGACACGTCCTGGATCGCGTGCGGTTCGCAGGAACCGTTCGTTGATAACCCCTAATTATGATCCATCTCGGCGCTCCGAGGTTTTTTTTTTCAATGTTTGTTCGCTTGACAGGTTACTTGTAATGGTTGTGGTGAATGACGTGTTATATAATGTGTGTGGTTACTGTGTTATTTTTAAATTAAACACTTGTTACGATGTTGATGGTTGTATTTTTTTGTGTTTGTGATTTCACTTTATTTATATGTATTTCCTTTGTTTTTTGTTTTTAAGAAGATGTTATCAGTGACCACACTGTCTTTAGTTTATATATGTTATTGGAAACATTACATTTGTATATATAAAACTCTTCTTCTTTTACTGAGTGGCAGACAATGTTACTACGCGGTGTAGAGCGCTGAAATTCGGAACCGACTCCGAATTTGGTACCTAGAATTCAGAAACAGGAAAATCGGTATAACGGGTAGTTACCATAAACAAAGTTCCTGGCTGCCATTAGTTAGTTAATAACATGCATTGTCATTCACTGCTTTTCGGTTTTGATGGTTTGTTTACAGTGTCCAAATTAGAACTCCATTGGTAACATTCGAACAGAACTTATGACATTACGGCTTATTTTCTTACTTTTTTATTCTTATAAAATAGTCTTTCATCTTATACATTATTATTCATAACGTTATTTCCAATTACTAACACTACCTACCTGCCTGTCTATATAAAAAATAAGCGCTGTTCCTAATCCTCCCAGATACAACCAATATGTACCCCGTATTCGTATATTAATTTTCATCGAATCGAAAATCAAAGGAGCCATTCCCAGCGGACGAGCAGAGGTTTAATGTGGCCATCGTCTGGACAAAGCGGATTATGTCAATGTTGTCACATCACCAAACTATTAACATTATGTGGTGACTTGAATTTCGTGTTTTATTTTTTTTTCTCCCACTTTTTTACACTTCCATCACACTGTGTGGTCTATAGTTGGTAGGTACTCTATAGATACATTGTATACAGGTTTTTTCTGAGAATCGATGACTTGCGGTTAGTCTTTTTAGCGCTACGTACAGCAAGTATTAGGTCACGTTAGAATAAACATGAAATCATTTTTCCAGTAATGCTACGTGGCATTTAAGTGGTCTCCATTTCTAAATTACTAGCTTGTTTTCAAACACAAAGCTCGCTAATGCGACGCCGAACAATATTTTTTTACATTAAAACTGAAATTACTGAAGCGTTTACCGACTCCCTTCGTTTACTCACAAAATACTCAATTACGTAAACAAGGGAAAGAAAAATAATAATAAAAAAAATGCGCGCTCAACCCGACAACATTGTAAATGCGAAAGAAAACACAACACACCATTACCTGCGCAGTTGCGAAACAAGTAAAGTTTTCCCACAAAAACGTGGCTTTAACGTTAATATTTAAGAGGTTATTGTTTGAGTAATCGCCCGGCTCGCGAAATAACCTAATGGGTACTTTGGATGTAGTAAAAATCGATTCACCCATATTTGTTGTTAATTATAGTCGGTTGAGCCGCCTTTCCGCCTCCACTGGTTCGAATGTGATTTGAGACCCTCCCTGGTCCAATTACTGAGTTCTCTAAAGTCCCCCCTCCGGGCCTCCCCCTCATTTTTAGATCGAGCCTCGTTTTAATGACCTCTCGAGCCCCGATGTTCATTTGTCGCGAGGGTTTTTGCGTACGATTATTTTCGCATTTTTTCGTCCATGTAGCAAGCGATTGGAGCACTGTGAATGGTTAGCTTTTCACGATCGAGTAGCTTTTCTTATAATTTTCGTACAAAAGAAAAGTATTCCAGATTCGAGAGCCTTTCACTCGTTGCATAGGGTTAGGAATTTTTTATTAGCCATAAAAGCCCTCGGGTTTCTCTTGTATTTTTATATATACAGTATATACATATACCTACGAGTATATCCATTTATGTTATTATCCTCTTCTGTAACTTAAAATTTATATTGATTTCAAAATAATATATGTATATCTTTACACACTTTTGCGTAATTGTTTAAAAGCAATGCACCCTATATTAAAAATTTGTACCCATTAGTGGCGCATAGAGTATTTCCCCGGCAAGAGGGTCCCTTTGTGCGATGTTTGGAATCCTGTAATTTTCTATGAATCTGCAGTTTGCCCCGTTTTTTCGGATCGTAATTGCGAAGGGCCGATATTAATTCTGAATTACTTTTAGGTCCTTTGTTGGCGATTTTTAATCTGCACTAATATTTGTCAATCTTAAAAGCTATTAATAATAATAACAGACCATATATTACATTTTAATTAAGTAGGTATAAGGTTTGTCATAACATTTTTTACTTAATTACTTATGGTATAAATGAATAAAATCTTATATTGTTATTTGTTTATGAAGAAATCCAGTGAAATTATATTAAATTTATATAATATAGATAGCTAAAGCTATATTTGAATTTGGACAAACTTTAAAATTGCAAACTTAATTGTATGCCAAAGGTCTATTTCAATAGTCACAACAATTATATTGTACAAATAAATCAAACATGCTCTTGAGATGAGTTAAGCAAACAGATCAGAACTATGTAAGACTAAATACAAATAGTGATCTTCATGTACAAACAACATATCCTATTGTGAACTGTCCACGCTATATCTTCCCAGGAGCGACAAAATTTAATACCGCTCTAAAATATAGTTTCAACCGTACACCCATAGGAATAGGGTATAGGCGCCTATTATGGCTCAAAACATGCTCGCGGATTTTTTTCAAAGCGAAATTTTAGAACACGACTGCACGACATGTGTCATCACATCACGTCAATGGAGGGATTATGATAACCATCGTGCGGATCTAGCCTGGGGAATCACCCTTTGCGATCTCAGCATCTACGTCGAAACAATAGAAAACAACTGTGGCGAAAACGCAAGCAAATTTCAACTTAAACAGCAACAGCTAGAGCGTTTATTCGTTGATTTAATCTTAGAATATTGAGGGTGATCCTGAAAAGACAATTTAACCCTAAAAAATGGTGCATGGACATTAATCCGCATGTAATATCGCAAATTTGTCATCGCTCCGGCGAGCGCTGGCCCATCTGTCATAGTACGCAACTCGATTTGCTGCTATTAGAGATGCCAGAGTGACGTCGAATGGGCACGCCTATGATTAAAAACAAAACCAATAATATATGCTCGTATGAAGTACGTTGATTGAAATTTATAGATTTTTTATTATATTTGTGTTTTTTAATGTATATAACACATATTTTGAATAAAAACATGAATAATTAATCGATATTTTAAGTTATTAAATAAAATAATTTGTCTTAACGTTATGTGTACAAAAAAAAATATATCAAAATATATACATTTAATGTTATCTGAATACACCTTTACACCAATTCGCCCCGATTGAAATATAAATTAACACGAACTATTACGATATCCGCAAGTGATTAACATTCATAAAGTTAACCCTATGTCAATAACACCCCAATATTGCAACAATAATTCACGTGAATTCGTCGACAAATTGCCCTTTTTGACGTGTCGTTCACAGTTCTCATGTCATTTGCAGAGGGGTAGCGGGTTCGCTAATAAAAAATGTATTATACGTCTCAATGCAGACACGCGCGCATCTTCAGGTGACAGCCGTTGGGTTTTTTACCCTGTATTGTGTTTGTGCGTTTTTTTATCTCAGTCCTGTTTTTAATTTTTATGTGCATAACTTAAAAGTAATTATTTTTAAATGTCATGTCATGTTAAATTTAATTAGAAAACGATTTTTATGATTAGGAATTATAAGTGACAATTATATGAAGATTTTTTTTTTTAAATATTATTATGGTTACATTAATTATTTTATATTAATTTCAATAGCATACTAACAAAAATTACTTAGGACCTTTATCAGAGAGGATAATAATATTTTTTCTGTTTGTGTCCAACTAACTTTATAGTCATAGAAATAATATGGATACTTTTGATAATCGTTTCAACCATACATCTACGTAGTGGACTTCATATGGCTAATTAATAAAAGCAATAGAGCGAAGCGAACCAAACCTGCGTGACCATTACTAACTTCTGGTTTACATATAACAACTAAAGTAAAATAAAAACGCTGTAAAATAAAAATAAAAAAAAAAACATATTTAAACTAAGCAATGCGTGTGATTTCATCTCATTGCGTAAAGTTGCGCTGGACGGGTGCAATGAGCGTTCGCACATCGCCTGTAATTACGAGTACCTACATTTATATATATAGATATATATAAATGATTATTTTATTTTGTATTGAAATAAAAACGCGGCACTAAGCGTGTGTGATGTGCGATGAGAAATTGGGTTTGGATAATGATTTAATAAAGTTGTTAACTTACTTATATAAAGTTTTGTTTATTTTATAGTCGTCATTATTTAGTTACAGTTTTATATTTGAAATCGAAAATGTAATATATTTTTAATTATTATCATCTGAATGAATAATATATATTCTACCGGTATGATAGAATAAGTACCCTTTTGTTGAGATGAGTCGAACGAAGATCGAGACATTGCGTGTTGGGTACACACAATGTCTCGATCTTTGAGGACAAGAGTATTGCAGCTAGGTACTCTTTGCTTACCCTGCTACATTCAGGATATAGCGATAAGCTTTAAAAAAGAATTAAATTTATTTATATATTACATTGCAACAATTAGTTATCCTCTCTGCGCGTAATCCCGGAAACACTGCACCTAGGTCTAAAAATACTAAGTGCGTTAACCCACGATGTCCGGAAGACGAAAACCTCGTACGGTGTCTGAATAGTGATGCCTTCCGCCAGTTACCGCGACACTTGTTAGGATTAGTGCTCATGTCAAATTAAGGGTTTAATTAATATTTGATTAAATGTTTTAGACTTTTAGAAAGAGTTTCAAATTGTATAGAAGAAATTACGTTTTTATTTTTTATGATAGATTGGTTTCGTAAACATAAAATATATTGAAAATCAAATATATTTTGGGCTTTTACGTCAACAATAATTGTTTCTTTATAGAAATTATCATAATCATTATTCTAATTTGTAACGCGCAAGTATCAGAGTAAATAAAAAACAAGACATCTCCTTTAACTATAATAGTATTTTTATTCAATGTTGTAAGTCGTACATACTTTGATATCTTAATTCCTACATACTTTTGACAATTTCGACAAAATAAACGTCTGCAATTATTTAAATAAAAAAAATAATGGAGAAAGATCTAATAATTATTGATGTCTCATATCAACATAGTTATCTATTAAATTAAATATATTTTAAATACGTGAATAGTGGAATACAACTCACATGCTATTAAATCTAATCGAGTACATCACGAGTATGTATTTTTCTTTCTGTTTGCAATTCTTGCAACATATAAGTGCTAAGAATATTAATAAGGCTTAAGTATTATGCTCCTGGCTTTACTTTATATAGCAGACGAGACGTCGCCTCTTGAATGACGTCGGTAAGTAACTTCCTACCAATTAATATAACAGTCCGATTATAACAATACAATACGTGATTATATATGTAAATATGGATTATAAATACAGTTCTTGCTATGTTTATCAATTTAGGCGTTCAAAAAAAAGAATTATTACGTAATCAAAAAAAGTATTTAAATTTAAAATGTACCCAACTGCATCCTCAAATTGATAAAGTGAGGTCAATATTGTGTCCTGCTACCCTATTATAAATTGTTATTAAGAAAATAAAAATAAAAAAAGAAACGAAATATGTCATAAATATAATTTTATAAATAAATCCTACAATTACTATAATAAAGAGAGTAATGTATGTTCGACAGTTACATTAACATAAACCTCAGTAACTACAATATGTTCTAATAGGATATTATAATAATATAAAAATACTAGTATCGTCTCGTCCATTCTATAGTTAAAACGAACTGAAGACCGTCTCACCTACATTCATTCAAAACGTCGCGACGCCTTGTTCTCCTGAACTTGCTTTGTTTGAGAGCTGGCAGACGTCTTTGAATATTTGATGCATATACGATCTTTCTCTTGCTCTTTACAATCGAAATTTATTTTAAATGTAAGAAAAATAGAAAGCACACATATTAGAGTAGGTGTGATAGTTTGATTCCCGCGTGAAGTATTTATTTAAATTAGTAATTTCTATATATTCTACGTATAATGTTATTTATATACAGATGATATCTAGTTTTTGAGTTTTTGTTTTCCAATCGACAACATTTCCAAAATAATAATATCATTGATAATTTGACGTTGATTTGAAAATCCGTTTACATAAAATTGCTTCAAAATACACAACCTCTTTTCATTTGTAAATAACGCACTGAATCTATCATCCGTAAGTAAAAACCCAGTCACCTACATTCACACAAAACATCACCCAGATCCAAGCTGAACCTTGCGACGCTTTACCCAAATCCGTGTTTAAGACCTAGGCAGACGAAAGCACTGAATATTTGATGCCTAGACTGAGGTGCTTTTAAAGGGGATAAAACATTGAGGGTCGGGGCTCAGAAATATAGTATGTGAGTGCTATTTGGAAACACTCTTGCTTTATAGACATTTTAAAGACAAATGTCTTTTTGTTGGAAAGAAGGAAAGATATAGAGAGGTTATATTGCTTTTATTTCTATTGTATTGATAAAATAATATATTTTCAAAATTAAAAAAAATCAGCTTCACGCTGTATCCCGCACACAGCAGGGTAGGCAGAGGGAACCTAGTGTTAAGACACTCCGTTTCCCTCTTTTTTGGAATTGCGTGTTGAGTGGCAGGTGATTTCATCTCCTCGAGTGGGGATTGAACACACAACCAGTCGGTTTTACAGTCACACCTCGTGCCGCTGCGCCACTACTGGCCCCTATAATATATTTTGAAGAAATTTATAAGTGTGTGTGTGGGTAATATAGGTTTTGAACTTGTGACTGTCGTGTCCAGTATTTAATTGAGTCCCAACGATTAAAGATAATATTCAAACAGACTTTCGTTAATCACTATCTTTAAACTAAACTCAAGAACTTGAACATGTTTCTGTCACTATTATATCTTTCAAACGATAAATAAACATAATTCCACAACAAATAATCTCAATTATTATTCAGTCAGCCATTTTGCGTATCTCAGTAGCTGACCACGCCTACTTTTGAAATTAGAATAAAATTACACCCGAAGCGGTGTAACCGACACGTAATACTATCTATCTATATCTATATAAAACTTTAACTGTAACAGTAATATCAACCTAAGTCCCAAACGGTAATGGTCCGTAATCGCTTGTGGCGATTACCATAGTGTCACTAAGGACACTCTGTCACTAGCCTTAGTACAGACTTAATTAATGAGATCTTTTCAAAAGTTTCTTTTATAAAGACATGTTTTCTATGGTTTTTTTACAACCCACGTCGACGGTTGTATCTGTCGTTTTCTTTAAACAATTAATAGCGTGCTTATTATTAAGTATTACGTTGTAAGCGTTGAGCTGTTAAGATTTTTTTACGGTCTTTTAAAGTGTGTGGAAGAAAAACTTAAAGAGTCTAGTATAGATTAAATCTACAATAATACTTATTTAAATTAAAACGTGGTACAAAATTGTTTTACTCAAGTCTTTATAAAGATAAAAAATTCAAGATATCAAATGGTTAAAAGATACTAAGTATTATTCACACTAAACCCGCAAACCTACGACATAATTAAAGGAGAACGTGTTCCAGAGTTATATGTATCGAACAATTCGTCGCATGTGCTAGTTATAAATGGCTGCGCTTAAAGCCACGCTGATAACGATCTGGCTTCGTGATAACAGCTTTTTGCAAGAGTAGGTGTAATTTAATTAATAATATAGAATAATGTTAATGCATATTTGCATTGAGTAATTTACATAAATATTCAGGATAAGAATGTAAAACTTACTTACTTACTTAACGTAGTTTATACTTCTTAAACTTATCTAGATTTCTTAAAAAATGACTTGATAGTCATTGTTTTTTCATATTTAGCACTCGAACCTTTTTTCACGCGACATTCTTGTTTTAACAATATGTGGCATGATTTAAAAAAACATCTCATTTTGAAATGAATAAAAAAATTAACAACCATTCCAACTAATCCTTGTATAAATAAAAAAATAATGACAAATTGTAACATTTGTAAGCAGATAACAAGCTAAGCTCCTTATCAAAGCCCAGAGCAAAGCTTAGTGACTCGTAAAATCGAGATGAAGATTTCTTATCTCGAGAACGATAGCTGTTATGAACATTACGCTTGAATAGAGCCCTGCGGCTGCACTGGCGCGGATAAGAAATGCAAAATACAATATAATATTGTTGGCTTTTATTAAAAAAAAAATACATGAATTAGAGAATAATCTGAGAGCGATGAAGAAATAAAATTTAACAAAAGTAAAACTACACTGATTACTAATTTATTGAGGATAGTTGTGGCGCAGTGGCACAAAATGTGACTGTGAGCGCGACAGGTTGTGGGTTCTTTCATTTCTTCGCCTTGCGGAAAATGGAGAACGTAGAGTTTGATCCTATTGTGCACTCGGGATAAAACTTGAAGCGCTTGTTTAACATCGACCGTTAAGGCCCATCCAATTAGGCTAATGTAGACTAAGTAATCTCTTAGAAGACCTTAAGTATACTTTAAATATATTTAAGATTTCTTTTATAATGTTAATGATTGATTGTTTGTTTCAGGTAGGTATTCGACGAACGCCTGCTTAAAGTAAGCATTTACAATTTCTTATTATAATAATATATTTACTCTTCTTTTATTTTATATAAGTGCGATAGAGAACTCACTAGAAAAATCTATTGAATCCACTTCTCAATATTGAACGGATTTTAACGCAGTGCATCCAAATGCAGCATTTGCATATAATATAATGCGTATGGATAGTAGCTTGTAACTGGACGATCAGGTAGAATTGTTTCTAATATATATTTATCTTTTTACATTGTTGTTGAGAGATCGTTGGCGCAAAAGGGTAATGTTAACGAGACAGTTGTCAGTTCGATTTTTACTTGGGTAAATTAGCTACTTTTATTTCCTCGCTCCGGTAAGTAGAGAAATAGCGGCGCTGAATTCCGCCACTCACCACAATGTCAAGGAAATTGGCCAGAAAGTGTAGAGCAGAGTGTCTCAACACAAGTTCCCTCTGCCTACCCTGCTAAAACTGCGTTCCACAACGGGTAAATATAGGTAATATGTGTATGTCAATAGGTTAGTACCTTACCTAATAAATAACTAACATTTAAAGGTAATTTCATATTTATATATGGTTATTTTAAGATGTACCCTACGTTCAAGCTGTCTTTGTAACATCTATATATAATGAGATTGTTTTGTGTAGGCTTAATGAGTTTCTTTATAAATTTCTATTTGTTATCCATTTGGTCATATGTCACCGCCTACTATATAGACGAAGTTCACAGTAACATTTTTAGACGTGGTTATTATTTAGCTTTATATTAAATTACAATTCTATATAAGAAACAAAATCTTTAGGCATATTCGGGACTTAAATTATTGATTATTATTTTATTGTCAAATGGCGGTCTCTCCGTTTTCCTACTATTACTATCTTAATGTTTAAAAAAATACCATATAAAAATTTTATACGTAGCGAGACTCGAACTTGCGCCTCTTGGATATAAAATAATACTACTACTCAATGTAACATAATATTTTAAAAATACATTAATGTATTGTTGTTTCTGAGAATGCATTTTCAGTACCTTATAATTAAAAATACAAACAAATTAATTAAATTACATTTAAAACGAAGAAAATAGATTTATTTACGCGTACATTTCTAACATTTCACAATACGAATACTTATTGTTCTAAATCTACTTATTATCTAATAAGAAAATAGACATATCCGATCAAGCCGTCACTCATAATACTTAAAGTATCCAAAGCAATAAAAATATTAAAACAGGCACAAAGGTTAAACGTAATTCATGGAGACATCAAAGAAAACGCTCTAATTTGAATAGATTAGTAGCATGCAAATTGCTTGATAATATCACATCATATGGGGTGTACTCGTATGGGGACACCATGTTTTATTTATGTGACGGGGGTAAGGGCAAATTAATGCAGTCGTTTTTCTAATTTAGCTTTTTTAAAAAATATTACAATTTGTTAATAAAATAAGTGGAAATTTTATTTTTACATTGTTAGGTTTTCGCTTTTTGCGTTGTTTTACTAATTTAGCGATTTAAAATTGTTTATATTAATTTTTGACAGTGTACACATTAAAATCAGGTTTGATTCTCAGTAGGAAGAGTGAATTGTCTTTCTTCATTTGCTCGCTCTCCTAACTAAATAAAGTGCGGCGTTGAATTCCGCCACTCAACATGCAATGTCTCGAAAATTGTACGGAAAGTGAGAATGAAGTATATTACCACTAGGTTTGCTCTCCTGCTATGTGCCGGATACAGCGTGAAGCTAAAAAGGTAAAAACTATTTCAAGTAATATGATTTGTTTAATTTTCTATACAATTATGTGGCGTAACATATAAAAAATAAATAAATAAACTCTGTTCCCCACTTTCTGCCGAATTCTGGAGTCATTGCGTGTTGAGTAGCAGAACTCAACGCCGCGCTCACCTCGACACCAGAGCGAAGAAATGGAAATATAAATTTAAGTAAATATTTCATCTCCTCGAGTGGGGATCGAACCCACAACCAGTCGGTTTTACGGTCACACCTCGTGCCGCTGCCACGCCTGGCCCCGCAGCATATAATTTTATATAATTTAAAAAAAATATCTTAAATAAATATATCTATGCTTACAAACTAGCAAAAAAAAAGTACTTTCCTTAATAATATATAATATTTGGAACAATTTATTTCAAAACTACTACTAACTGTTCACTGTCCACATATCTTTTAAATTGTAATTGAGTTGTGAAAACGTAACAAAACGAACAAGCGGCGTGAAGTAGCGCACGCTAATACAAAAAACCCTAAAATATACAAGAATTAACATGTCAAAGGGCGACATCCTTTATATATACTGGAAAATGTTATTTTTCAAATAAATATGTATTGCTGCATCAAAAAACTTTTACAAGGAAAACGGCTAAAAATACATGATACTTTGACAGTTCCGAAATAGTATTTATTTAGTTTTAGTATATTTAGGGTGTTCTCGATTTTATAAGTTACTATCACTTATCTATTAATTATTATAAAAAGTTGTAAAAAATAGCTTTACGCTTTTTTAGCAGGGTTGATATTGGGAACCCAGTGTTAAGACGCCCTATTCCCCATTTTCCGTCCAATTATATCGAAACATTGCGTGTTGAGTAACGAACCTCACTACCGCGATTTATTTAAATTAAAAGTATAGATCATAAAAATATTATAACCTCCCAAAAAAAAAATTACAAACTCAACCAATGTTCATAATTAAAAAAACTTAAATCAATTACCACAACGGTAGGACCTTAAGACGTCACCCGCAGCTAATTCCAGCAAAATGTCTATCATTTAACTAGAAAACAAAGCTAAGCGTCGGTTAGCCAGCTTTCGTTCGCAGACGGCATCAAAGGAACCGCACCCCCACCCCCGCCTGAGGCCGTATTGTATTTAGGAACGGCTTGTTTACCCTGGGTTATTAACAGGTGGTGAATTGTAATTGATAAACACTTTCATATTATATTACGTACTAGATTTATATTATATTTTAATAAAAAGATATTGCTATTTGAAAATGTATTTTTATATATGCAAAATATTTTAAGTATGTACGCTACTGAGGAGGATTTTTACATATTTAAGTTAAATTTGATAGTTAAAAACAACATTTTAATTCAAAATTTAAACCACGATAACTCAAGCATCCGATGTAAATATAATGAGACGTATCAATATTCATAGACGAGATGGCCACGTGCCGGAAAGACAGGGACAGTATCCCCATCTACATCCAAAGCTCTCTCTCATACTTTTTAATTTCGAAACAATCTCGTTGAGCGTCCTGTCCCCATTAAAATTCGAACGCACACTCCCTTTTATTGTTTAGAAGCTACGGATATTGTCGTTTTAAACATTTTTCTCTAAGGTTTCCTATTTATTTGGCTTTGTCGACGTTGGTGGGCATTGCTTAGGATAGATGGAATGATGATTATGCGATGCAGGTGCAAGAATTTCGATTTTTTTTTTTTTTTTACTAGACATATTAACATTGACTCGTGTACGTTTTACGCATGAAAATGACACCTTGGAAATAAACATTAATATAATAATTTTTCTAATTTCTGTCTCTGTTTACTAGTTTATAACTTTATGAAATCTGATGTTCTATTCAGATTATTGAAAAACGATAACTATAACTTATAGATGAAATATAATAACCATGACAAGCAACACGAAAATATGAATTAATTTTCTCGAGTGAAAATCGAACCCACAACTGTAGCGTTTACAGGCAGCTGTCGTACTGCGCCACGATTACCTCAAAAGTTTTGATAAATTATTGAAAAACTAATAAAACGTGATGTAAATGCATAGACAGCTAAATCGATTTACTACATTTAAATATTATGCATTACTTAAGTCATTGATACATTGATATACGTATCATTTTCTGATATTATTAATAATTTTCGAGTAATTAAAATCATGCTCAAAAATATCTTAATTTAAGTAATTACAAATCGGATGCTATTAGGTTGAGTATGTAATTAGATTTATAACATCCGCTATTTGTGACTATAAAATACTTAAAATATTTTAATACTATGCTGACCACTTTTAAATATATCTCACTCCGGTTTAATGAATTATTTATTATTTTTATTCCTTCGATCTAATAACAAGACTAAGCGCAGTATTGAGATCCGCAACTCAACATGCAATGCCACAGGAATTCGTAACAAACGGAGTGTATTAACACTAGGTACCCTCTACCTACCCTGCTATATATTTATACCTACCCTGCTATAAATATAATAATATAGCTGTTTTGCATTACAACAAAACAGTTATTATGTGTATGAAGAAACACACAGCGTTGATTGAAGAAGCAGTCTCTTAATTTCGCCTATTTGCATATATAAATGGTTGACTTACCAAATAATCCTCGAAATACTTTCCTCTTTCACTTCTGCAGTGACGTTCGTCATCTATAATCTGTGGCGAAGTGCTGTCATCTGTCACTCATAGAAGTCTTCATAACTCACCAGCAAGAACCTTGCTGCAACGCTGTGTGTTTCTTCATACACATAATAACTGTTTTGTTGTAATGCAAAACAGCTATATTATGTTACTTCGAAACACACAGCGTTGATTGAAGACCTGTTTGTTTACTGCTGGTGAAAGAGAATGTATGCAGACAAAGGATGCAGACGCTATGTGATCTTAAAGAAAATAAACTTTATATACCTATATTAAAAGTGAATTTTTAATTTACCTATAAAACATTAAAGTTTTTCAAATAACTGAATACCCTTATTAAGACATTTCTTACCAATACTGTTTAACAAAGTTTTACTGGTGATCTTTCTTTAATTATTTCATCATAAAACCTTTATTTAATGGTCTAAGCTCTTCTCTAAGTTAGAACAAACTATCGTATAGTAATATCAAAATATCTTCTCAAATAATTTAGGATGTTTATATAATAAATCATATTGTATCAACTTAATAATAGATTATTACACATAATCATTTCATTATATATTAATAAAATTACTTCACAAAAAACCTCTTTTGAAATTATTAACTTATTTGAATTTTTTTATTCTTTCAATGAGTTTATTACTGTTTACTTATCTGAAACCTTTAATTCTTCCAGTATACCTGAAATATATCATTATTATATCTTTTTAAAATTTCCTTTTGTTGTCAAAGTTGTTGTCTCTTTGAATATTCAGACCATCATTTAATAAATTAATATATTTAATCATTATTATTATCAAATGCTGCTGCTGCTTTCTTGCTGACAAGAGAAATATGTCTCCTTCAAAATTAAGACCATTTAAGTGGCTGGTTTAATAAAATTCATTATTGATATAAAAATGCCTACATAAAAATCAAAACTGATTGGTCCTTCAAACATTTGAACCTAAAAATAAAATGAATACTGACTGATATATTAGATATATGGTGTGCCACAATTTCCTTGTGCTTTGCTTCCAGAAAGTTATAATTATAATGTATAGTAACCACTGTCTGTGTGTACTTTCAGTCTGTCACATTAGCACCTAGCCATCAGGTTATAATACATATACATTCAGTTTTACTTGTCTATATCAAGTCTGGTATCTTTTCCAATTTCTGTTTTAATAACAATAAAATATGGTATTTCTTTCAATTCCTAATATTTATTTATTATTTCAATTTCTGTTTAAATATTACCATTACAATCAAAAGTGTATCTTGATCATCTCACCTTCAGTTTTTATTATATTGTATCTTTCTGATTTTCCTAATCTTTAGCGGACTTGTTTCATGGTTCTTCTATTTGAATGCACTAGTCTTCAGCTAGGTTCTCAATATGTAAGTCTCTTATATTGTGCCCTAGTGCTCAGTGACTAAGTATCTATAGTATAAAGTTTGTCCTCTGTTGTATATGGTTTTGATAATTAGCTATGAATTATTAAGGTACCCACAACTTGTGTCACTTTTATAATAAAAGTAATATTAAAGTAGAGTAAGTTGATATAATGCTCTTGTCATGAACTTTTTGTTATTAAAGTAATTGAGAATAAATAATTATGTGTCTAAATATAATATCCTCCTAGATCTAGAACAGTAGATGTTATTATGAGTCCCTTGTGACGTTTAGTCGTGCAACGGCCATTTGGACCAGCCCACTATCTGGACAGAGAATGGTCCACCACATCTTAGATCTCCATATTTTATAAGGCCTCCGGAGCCTGGAGCAACAGATGTTCTTTAGACATGACTTCCCTGAGTAGTGTATCCCAGTCTCTTGCGTCTCACCCATTTTTGGAAATATAAGCTGTAAGTCCTTAGTGACGTTTAGTCGCACAACGGCCGACCATTTGGACAGAGAAAAATCCACGTCTAGGACGCTCCATATTAAATAAGGCCGCCGGAGCCTGGAGCAACGGATGCCATTCCGGCATGCAAATGGTGGTCAGCTTTATATCTCTCGATAGATATACCACCGTCAGAGTGATGATCAGACGATCTGCCAACTTCCAGATATATCATCAAGTTTAATAGTTAATACCTGGGTCTGTTCCTTACTTTTCAAAAATACCATAAAATAAAATTACTTTCACACATTGATATAGTACTATATTCACACTCTGAAAGCTTATTTTCCTTGTGCTTAGTGTTATATAAATATTGAACATTTCCATTAATCTGCATGCTATATATCACATCTGATTCATTCAGAACCTGCTTTCCTGAGATAAAGCACATTCAGGTGGACTACTCAACCTACATACACTGCGGTTTTGTTGAGAGATAGAATTATAGGTGTTGTATAGAGACTATGGATACCCTTCTTATGATTTGACTTCCTACTAAGTCTGTTATTAGCAACTGTGTCAGGTAAACTACTCAACCCACATGTGCTGTGGTCTACTTGAGACAATTTGACTTTCCACTAAGTCAGTTATTGACTAATATAAGTATTGGTTAATTGGTTAATATGCATAAAGATCCACTTTTTCAACATCTGCCTAAAGAATCAAAGGCAATGGCAGAAGTAATTGTGCTCCATAACAACCCTCACTCACACTCTTTTCTTTAGACGGTACACAACATAATTTCACACACAATTTAATTTGAGTGCTTCATTTAGACAACCAATAATACATAATCTCATGTATTTTATATGAATTGTGTTTACTGAAAGCAATCGTGGATCTGTAGCTGTATCAAAGATATTTCAATGTTTAATGATTAACTCAGCAGCCAAAATGTAGCATTAGTTTACTATTTCTGAAATATGAATTGTTAATGTCAAATATGTCCTGATCAATTGCCATCATAAATCTGTTGGGATACACAACAACATATAAATGCCAGGTGATATGCCTGTGCTTTACTACCACAATCTACAATTGGTAACCATCGTAAATGTCTGGGAGGCTCCCAGCAAGTCAAAGAAGTTGAATATATGCTAATGCATCTCCTGGTTTTTAATGATCCTCAAAAAACAATTCTCTGGGTGTAGTATAACAATAAACATAGAAATAATAGAGGTTATGTCTACCTTTTTTCAACCAAGATGATATAATTTGTAACTCTGTATGACTTTTACTAAATAAACTTGTTATTCTTTCAATTGCAATAATAATACATTTTATAAATATATTTATTTCTTTATTCTATTCATTCCTATCCAATTGAGTTTCCTTTTCTGTTCTATCATCTTCTTTATTTATTATTATTTTTGTATTTAAATTAATTTCTTATATGATCTATTTCCTTTTATCTATATTATACCTTTTTTTTTTTTTTTAATGTATGCAAAAAACACATACACTACATTTCTAAACTTTTATTTATTAATTTAGGTTACAAACTCTTTAAGTAAGAAGATATTATGAGATCCAATGTATTACTGTCAATTTATTTATTTTAAACTTTGATTAAAACTCTGTTAATTTCACATATTACACTAAGTATACAAAATTACACACTTTATATTCTATCATTAAATGATTTAATTCTTCCGAAGACCTGGATCCAAGTAATGTGGAATAGTCACAGTCAGCCAGTTTACCAAATTGTTTAGCCCAAGCAAACAATTTTGTTCAATGTTAGATATCTCTCTCAGTAGATGATATTTAGTTTCATTTTATTAAAGTTACACAACTCCCTGTTAACTACTAACTTTAAAAGCTGGAGTAAATTTGCACAACCATTACAGACTCCCAGTTCCTGTAGTCTGTAGTCACTTATTGACAGTAGTCAACCTCTTGTCTGTTTATCACAATACTACCATTCTTGTTCATACACATTTTCAGCGACAAATTACATTCTTTTATGTCACTAAGCTGTAGCTCTGTTATAGATAATACAGGATTATCATAATAAATTCCTATAAGAAATAAAATTAACACAAAATGTTGCTGTGTGTTGTTACAAATAAAGTTCAAATTCAAATTATACTGCATTTCAGTATTAAATAGACAGTTATTGTCAAATGAATATAGAGCCACCACCGGCCCAAGGAGCAGTTCTGTTGCCTAAGAACTAAAAAACATAGCTCTTTTCAATAAAAGTTACAATTTTAAAACAATGTAATTGCAGCTATGCTTCAAACTATTATTTACATAGGTACATGTTATTATTACCATCTGTATTTACATAGGTACATGTTATTATTACAATCTGTAATGCAAGTAATTATATATAGAATAATAAGCTTTACTATTACTTTTTTATAGTTATCATAAACATTTTAGATCTATGTCTGTATATAATGTACAGTAAAGTCCCTTAATAAGTGTAAGGCTTAACCTTGCCCATGTTAAATAGAATGTTTTAAAAGACATTTTCGAAATAACCTTGAGTGTTGACATTTTTAATGTATAATATTTTGTCAAAATATCATATAGAAAATCTCTAATAAAATTCAGTAGCTATGTAATAGCTTATATGCTGAAATATGACTTACCAGTCTCAATTAGACTACTATTTTAATTTTCTAAGTATCAGAAGTTTGTACTTTACTTTTGAACTCTTATATAGTAAAGGGGGCTTACAATTTTTTCTTCTCATTTTTAGTAAGCTAGGAAAAATAGCTAAAAACTTCAAGGGATGGTTGGCCATTTTGAATTCTGAAAACAGCAACTTTCCTTTTCCTGTACTTCTGAAATATATACACTCATTTTGCGAGACACAACACAAATATAAACTAAACTCCTTTATATAAAAATATTTAACACAAAATTAATCTAAATGATTAATGATTTTCGAGAAAAATTTTGTTATTTATAAATTTTTCATCCGATCGCGGCAAAATTATAAGACGCTATGAGTGACAGATGACAGCACTTCGCCACAGATTATAGATGACGAACGTCACTGCAGAAGTGAAAGAGGAAAGTATTTCGAGGATTATTTGGTAAGTCAACCATTTATATATGCAAATAGGCGAAATTAAGAGACTGCTTCTTCAATCAACGCTGTGTGTTTCGAAGTAACATAATAAAACCAAAATGCTATCTAAATATCTGAGAATAGTTTAATAGCGTCGCTCGTTATACCAGCATGCAACGATAATTCGAACAATACATTCAGAGGCACGGTTCCACGTCGGGCGCCACTTTCCTAATTGGCGGTTAGGTGTAATTGGACGCGCTCGCAAAGAATCGCACGCCTCGGGCTACTAGTTGTGAAGACATTAATATCGGTTTAGCTTTATAGCCCACGGTGGGACGATCGAATTATGCGGTGGGTTACGTACGTGATTTATTGAAAATATTTCACGTTAAAATGTTATTGTGCTAAGACAAAGCTACCTGTAACTGTCAATGTTAAATTAATTTGATTTTTCTATATTGATATGGAAAAGTACATAGTCTCTTATACCTATAACAATATAATAAACATATACAACGTCAGAAAATATAACTATATTCTTGCTGAGTTCAGCGTTAAGAGGTACGAGAGATCGATTCAATGATGGAGGCCTGATAAAATTATCATTACATCATCATCTTATCTCAGCCATTTATCTTATAGATTTGATCTGTATTCATATATTGAAAATTAATGAATGTATAATAAAATTTATACTTAAAAAAATCTTATTTAGCTCAAATTGACAATAGCAAGATATATTTTTCGAGGTTTAGTTCTGTCTAATTGGCTAGTATCATACAACTACAGTTCTTAATAAAAAATATTCGTAAGAGTTATCAGCGTGTATATTCATTTGTCTATTTAATCAAGAGCTTCAGTAACAAATGTAGTTACTATGGCAAATCATGTAGGGTGCACCGGAGAGGCGTATTCTAGTGTTTTATTTGGTTAATTAATAAGACCAAATTCAAACAAATCCAACTACCGATACCGTTGATACACTCAATACTTTACGAGGGATGCAGGGTTGGTTTGTATAGGGTTGTCAATGGGTATATTAGAATGTAAAATATGTTTTGTTTACTTTTCTATGTATTTTCTTATTAATTAAACATTGTTTAACAATTTTTATTTTCCAAAATGCGTTTCTGTTTATTTATGTAGGATTATTCTCTGTTCTTCTTCCTTTTCCTTACAACAGTTGTTAGTAAATTTGTAACATAAAGTTTAGTTAAACAAATTTAATAGAGAGTTAATGCGTATTTTTATATAATAAATGTAAAGGACTATAACCATTTTAAAAGGAAATGTTTGATAATTCAATTCGTATACTAAATTGATCAATCCACGTCTAACTTTCTTCAATTCAAGATAATTTCAATCAGATAGCCCAATAGAATAACATTAGAAAATTTATATTCAACACACAAACGAAAAACACCTACGTCCATAGAGAAGTCTCTACGACAAAATAAACATGTTTAAAAATCTATTAAAAATTCAAGTCACGTTCAGCCCTAAGTTGGAGTGGATGCAAGGGCCAAGGTTCGATCCCCATTGTGATTCCCACTTGTTTTTTAATAGAGGGTATTTTCTATTATTCGTCATATAAATGGCGCTGTTTTAGTACGTTGACATGCATTCCCTTTGCGGTGGGGTGGCTGCGGGCTATGGGAGACATTTCGGTACGGTAATGATCTCATCACTCGTGGGAGGTCAAGTGATTTTCGAAAATATACTATTAATTTTATTTGCCCCTTATTTGGTTTATAGTTTTGTGTGCAATGGGAATTGGTAGAAATTAATTGTATATAAATTATTTCTTTTTAGTTTTTACATTATTTTACGTTACTTTTATCTTAAGCATAAAAACACTAGGAAGATAAATTGTATGATATTTAAAACAACAAAATTAATTATATAATAATAATGTAATTCGAAATACTACATCTAATGAAATACTTGTCCTTCATAATATTTTTATTAAAAATATTTTTTTTTATTTTCTAATCTAATTCTTTTCTAAGAAGTAAAATTTTAAGGAATATGTATAAAAAGTTACAATTATATGATCAATGAACAACGAATCATAACGATGAATATATGTACTATTTTTTAATATATAAAAAAATTTGAAATGTTCCAATAAAAACTGAATTTCTTATTCACAAGAACACTACATATAGTCTTTAAATAATAAAAAAAAAAACATTTAACAGTAAAAACTAAGCTTATTCCAATACAAAAGCAAAGTAGCAAAGACCAGACAATGGTTAAGTACAGTGAGTAGTTAATATCACATCCATCAAACGTTCCACATGATTGGAGGGTAACTGCCATTTTTTATTATGAAGTAGCAATTCCTATACTCATAATATACGAAAAGTAATAATTTGTGCTCCCGTAGGATCAGCCATCAGGCATCGGGCGTAAAGCAAGTGAACACAATAGAGCTATTAGCTGTAAATGAGATATCACTTATTGTTTTTTTAATTGTTTCCTCTGGATACTTATTTTGCTTGTCGATGTCGGTGGCGAGACCGTTCATATTGGCTCGATTCAGAAGCATTTTCGTTTTTATAGTAATGATTGCTTCTTTTACATGAATACAGATGTAGAACTTTGTCTATACTTCGGGATTAAATGTTAAATGAGTGTATTTGTTTTTATGTAGAGCTTCCTGAAAATTAGCAAGTAATATGGTATATATATTATTGTAATGGTGTAGTTAAGATATGCTTGACTACTTATGCAATGGTATATTTATATTTATTAATATTTTTTTCTTTTTTCTTAATGCTTAAAAACATCAAAGCACAAAGTTCCATCACAAACCACGCTGTGTGTCTGAAAAGGCTGAAAGTGGAGAATAGGGTAATTCATCACTACGTTTTCTCGGCCTACAGCGTACAATAACATATGGTTAATTGAATAAATTAATGAGTTTGTTTGGATTCTTAACAACATGCACTTATGAGCAACACTTTCCACCTGCTGGAATATACTTGAAGTGACTCTTAGCGTTTGCGGTAATAGCTATACAATTAAAAAACTAGTTAAACAATTCGCCTAGCGCTCCCTAAACGCGGCACTAAAATGAGACGCATTTTTAATTAAACCCCGCCGGAAGCCGCCATGTTGCCGCGCATCCGCCGCCGCCATCTTGCGGCGACCGTTTGACAAATTGGTACGGCAGAGTGACGCGCAATTTTCCCGCTTTTTTCCCGCCCATTGTTCGCTTTTCCCCAACAAAATGAAAAGTCGCGCTATTTCTATTTATTTATTTCTTTTTTCGGTAAATGTTACGGCTCAGCCGCTGTATTGCAGATTGTTTTGTGCTGCGGCTGTTCATTTCTCACTGTCGAATTTTTTGAATGTCAGTCGGTTCATGGGTACTCCATTACGATTGTTTAACGAGTCAAAATTTAGGAACGACTATTGGATGAAAGAAATGCAAAATTCTATTTCAAATACAGCCACAAAAATACTTGAGCGTGAAAATGTGGTCTGTATTTTTATGTATCATTCATTCTGGGAGCTAGCACGAGTGCTGACAATTTATGTCATAAGTACTTCTGTATTTACACAATACTACTACTATTATTATATGGGCTGGTTTTTGTGTTTATATTAAACTTTTTTTAAACATAATATTTAAATATAGACCCTACAATTTGATTACTAATATACTAAACTCAGCTTTATGGATAATTTTTACATGAATAATTTGAATATGAATACTTCATTGATAATATACATATTGAACATGCTCTAGTTAGCTTATATTTTTTACTTACTTTATATTTTTTAGAATTTTAATTTGCTACTCCTCATTATCATTGAGGAATTCAATTTAATTCAAAAACTTCTCATAGCTAGGTTCAAGAAATGCGACATAATATAATATTAGGATATTTATTCAGCTCGTGCGTCAGCGTGTGGGTGTAAATGACATTCTTTATTAAGAAACATATTCAATCTTTTCAGCCGGATCTTTGCTTTTTGTAGTATCTAAGGATTTCCCCAATTCACTATTTTAATTTATGGATGGTCAATAAATATTTTATTGATTAACTAAATAGATCTTGATAAGATAATGCTTTTATGGGAACACACTTGAAAATGAACCATATTATCGATACATAGATTAATTTCGAGGTTCGTTCCAATAATTACACGCTTTGCATTTTAAAGAAAATAAAGCTATTAATAATATAAAAATTATATGAAATTAACTATATCTAAATTTATTATTCTCTCGTGCAGCACCTAGAATCAAAAACCATTCGAAATTCAACACGGCACCTCCCAAAAGTCAACAAATCAGACAGTAGGCAGAACAATCCGGACTAGTTACCGTCTATACTGCCCGCCTCATTAAAGCAGGCGGCGAGATCAAACGATTCCGAAATACGCGCACCGCAGACCTATGAGAGCGTAGAGCGACGTAGAATTAATAAGCGATGTCACAAACTGCGTACACGAACAAGGAAATCCAACGTTGGAAACTAAACTAAAGATAGAAACTAAAGAAATCGACCATCATTTGTCTTTGCTGCACAATTAACTTTAAACGTATAGCTATTAGTCAAATAATATTAGGTTGAATTGGACATATTTCCGTTAATAATTATAATACCTATACTCTTTTCTTATTACTTTACCCTATTATTAATAAACGACAATAGTCTTAGATAACAATATTTCTGTCCCAATCTGCTATCTTCATAGATCAGTGGCTAGTAGAAACGATTTATGTTTGTGTCGACGTGCGCACAAACTGTGTTTTATTATCATATCACCAATTGGGCATCGGCAAAGCGAGTAATGTCTGAGATGCTTCACATTTGATATACATTTTTGAAATAATTTTTTAGGACTATTAATTGTTTCTGTTGCTTAAAATGTTTTCTCCGAAAGAATAAATGAAATCCCTAATTAATAAAGTTGAAGTTATAATAAAGATGTAATGACCTTATATTGGTGGCTAATCAACATAACACTATCTATACAAATATTAATATATAGACAGATAATGGAATAATTAAACCCAAAGGTCGTTAAAATATCAAAAAAGATTCGATTTCCTATAGATTATGCGTAGAAAGTATTCCAAATGTTAATTCATCCTTCATTATAAAACTTCCTATCGAACTAGTTTTCTGATCAAGTTTTATATATTATGAAACGTTATAAATTTCCCTCTGTCATATACTTAATACAATATATTCAATATTAAATGCTGTACCGGGATTGATTGAACCTAATTGGGTCGTTATGTGGAAGAATAATGACCAATTAGTAAATTAAACGACTCATCCAAGACGGGACGTTGCCATCGTAACATTTTTTTATTGCAGTCATATTGTAGAAAAGTGGATCCAAGCAGTGCCTTGAGGGATACCTTAGGTTAATTACGTATTTTAAATATCACGTTCACTGGACGATAATGAATAATTTTATGTGGTTATGTTATGCTGATTTTCTATGGTAATTTAAATATAGACCACAATATGAGGTGGTCGCGACGTGGGACAATGTCTGACTGCCAACACAATGGTTGTGGTGTCAATCTCTATTCGAGTAATAAATTTTCATAATTTCCCGAGTCGGGAAAGATATAGTGCAGTGTTGAATTCCGCCACCTAATACGTATTGTCTCGAATTCGACCAGGAGGTACATTCTAAAGCGTGGAGCTAGCAAATAAAAAGAAATATATATATTAGTTTACTTTTATTACATTAATAAGCATAAATGTGCAATAATATAAATTTAAACGGAGATCACTATTTTCTTTGATTCATTGTTCAAATATTTAATCTACTTCGATAATATGTAAATTATGAAACCATATCTTTTATAACAAAAATCATTAGAATTTATATGATTATGGCTATAATGTAATTTGATAACCAACTTTCCGGTATAACTTTCTTATTTAACCTAATTTAAAAAATGAATATCAAAGATGTCGAAATTTAACGCCACGCTTTCGTATCAGTGTAAAGAAATGAAAAATATTTAATTCCCTGAGTGGAAATCGAATCCACAACCGCCGCTTTACAATCCAAAAAGTTATTATATCTTAATATATTACCTAAGCGTTTAACGATTGCTTTATTGTGGCCCATTAACTCGACGTTTAATCTAAATCTAAAAAAAGCTTCCAGTTTCGGTTTTTATGATACTTCCATAAAATCTAAGAGCTCGTAATAATGTCTCGGGAATGGTACACTTTGTTCTCGTTTTTAACTTTTTAGTCCGAAAGAAACTGGGACGGTTTGGTCTATTTGTGAATTTTAATAGTAGTAAATCTAGCCTCGTTTCAAATATGCATTTTCTTTATATATAAATATATATACATTTAGCCCAGTACTGCCATTTTATTTCAGCCTCCTGTCATAGATCACATATATAAGAATTATTTTTTAAAAATATAAATGTCAATGGAACTTTCTATTAATAGACTATTTTGGTTTTATGGTTTTTTTTATTATTCTTTAGTTCGTATCGTTCGTATTCGTTTAGATTGGTAAATAATTTTCTAGTCGTAAAGATTGTATCAGTGTTAAAGATAACAATTATTTCGATATGAAGCTTGGAAGTATAAAAATATGTTAATTTTTAACCATTTTTTTTTTATTGAAAAATAGAATCAGTCAGTCACTTTTCGCCACACTACATATACCATCGAATTCTGAAAATGAGTCCCGATCAGCAGTGTCTTGACACTATCATTTCTCACCCTAGCTGCTATGCTTAATGAAATGTAGAGCTAAAAAAAGGATGAAGAAATATTATATGTACCCATCTAAATCAGTTTTTGTCTTCATATTTTATATTTACAAATTGTTTCGTTTTTTCGTTGCGAGTATATCATTCGATAAAATCCATTTGAATATAGTAGAGGGCTATTAATTCTTACATTTGACGTTTTTATGCATATTTAAGATTTCGCTTTGAAGAGCTTTACGCCAGATTTATGATTACTTTGAGACACACGGTCTGCTGGCCAGTCCCATTATACAAAAAATATCTCATATAGTGGTAGTACGTACGTAAGTCACCCTTTTTAATTCGGCGGCGGTTCAATGATTAACTTCCCCGAATAGAGTTCGAACCTATAACCATTACGTTAAAACCACAGTGACCATACTAAGAAGCTTTATAGAAATTGATATGTTTACGCTCCAGCAACTTTTTTTTGAAGATTTCGTATTACATATTAATTATTGTACATATTATAAAAATTTGAGTCGATGTGTGTTCACAAAAAATCTGTAGATACATTCTGTAGATACATATGATTTATTATAAGAAGTCAGATTTTGGCAATGCTGAGTTTCTAGATTTATATTTTCTTTTACTCTATTAATCTCATTTAAATTGAACAACATGACTTAAGAACAATGTTGATTTATTACCGCCGTTATTATATATTTTGTGCCATTTTTTTTCAGTTTTGTTAAAATAAAACATTTTTTTATTGTTTGTTAAAATATATGTTATATGAATTGAAGCCTTTGTGACTGTGAACGCGACATTCAAGAAATAAGCTTTTTTACTTTCTCCTTCTGGATATTAAGACAAAGCGCAGCTTTGAATTCCGCAACTCTACACGCAATGTACCGAAAATTGGACGGAACGCTAGGAACGGAATGTTTTAACACTAGCTTTTCTCTACTGTCCCTGTCATATGCGAGATACAGTATAAATGTAAAAATATATATAAGTTAAGGTCAAACTTTTATTGAATTTAGTCATATATACTAAAACAGTGGGAGTGAATAAATAAATTGATCATTTGTAATGATAAAAAATGAAAGAATATTGTAGAGTTCACCCATTCAACACGGAATATTTCGGATTTGGGCGGAAATCGAAGAATCGGGTAATAAAGCTAAAAAAAAATTTGAATATGTGTTTAAAGTATATCTAAATAATGCACCCACTCCCTATACATAGTAAAACCATTAAAGTAAACTTGGATTACTTAATTTATTATGCTTGGTAGTTTAATTTAGCTGATCTGTTGATAGCGGTCATAACGATTTATTACAGCTTTCCCATATTTTAAATATTTTATCTTATTTATTTTTATTTTTTTAATAATTTTTTTCTTTGATGATCATTTTGATATATGTCTCTATGATAGAAGTAGTCATTGCAAATCTTTGAAAGTTAACCTTTATTTATTGGCTATATATCTTCAATAGCGCTTTGGTTCATCGTCTTCTTTTCTAAGAACTAATTTTATATTTATAATATATATTAATAATTGTTGTTTTTTTAATATAACTATTCAACTGGATTAATCGCGTATATTTAGTATTACGTTTCGAAAACTTCACAACACGATTTATTTGTTCTTCAAACAGTCCCATGATCACGGACTACTGTAAAGTGATCGAAATGTAGGATTTCCAAAAATGTATAATAGAAAATATACGCAAATCGAAGATTTTAGAATTGTTGCTTTTATTAATAAAAAATAACTTTATGTAAATTATTTAATTTACTAAATTATTTGGATTAAAAGGTCATAAAAACAAGGCAATATATAATTTAGAAATGTTACAAAAAGAATGTTAATTTATTGGTCATTAATTAACATTCTTTTTGTAACATTTCTATGTTCTACAATATCTAAAATAAAAATTTTTAGGCTTCATATTTTTGTGTAATATAACTATATCACTGATTATAGCTCATTGTTAATATAAATACATAAAAAAAACATGGTAAAATAGTATTTAAAAGAAACTGAAATCGTATAAAAGAAAATTCGAAATGAAAACCAATTATAATAATATAATATAGATCACAAAATAAGAATTTTCTCATATAAATGATATATAAAAATAAAATATTTTTCAACTTGGTCACTCCACTGTTGTCACCGACTGTTGACATCCCAACTTGTCAAATCCCCCGCCGCCCCCCGCCACCGCCCGCCGCCGCCGCCCTGCTTACTCTAAATTCGCGTAGATTACATAAACGCTACTATTTGTTCTACACTTCAATTTTTTTTATTTGAATAAAAATTAACTATTTTTTCTTTATTACGTAGTATTTTTTATTATATACAATTATTTGAATTTAAATTTATACTATATACTGCATACAATATAAATTTAAATTCAAATAATTTTATTCAAAATAAGAAGTTACATTCTTCATTTTTTGAACGTCAAGTAATTTACCACCAGTTCGCTAAAGTCATCAGACCTGAAACAGCGCAAGAAACTCAGCGGGACCTATTTTTTTAAAATAAATATTACACAACAAATACATATTTATTTATTAGGCACAGTGATACTTTGAAACAGACTGGAGCGAGCATTTCATTTCCAAGGTGTGTTATCATTTATAAAATCATTAAATTGTAATCATTAATAACCTTTAACACACAAACGTCTTTTTACATTTTTTTTAAATCGTGATTTAGGAAGCGTACACATTGTCCCATAAAAGAATTGCAACCGAGTTTACAGGTGTACTAAGATTAAGCCTATTCCTAGGGTTAATATTATGAACATCACCAATTTTGGTAAAATCATGAATAATTTTTTTAACATACATAACATTTTCAAAAACATATTGAGATGTAACTGTTAATATATTAATTTCTTTAACTTTTGCCTTAAGGAGTCTTTAGGGCCTAAGTTACAGATTGCACGAATACCTCGCTTCTGGAGGACAAATATTGGTTGAATACCGCCTGCACTACCCCAAAGTAAAATCCCATATATTATACTATACGTCAGTTAATATAAGTTAATGATCTAATTTTCATATTTTTTATGCATTTACCAGATTTTATATGTCGTTGCTAATTGTGGGTTTAAATCGCACTAGGGTAATATTTTTGATCCAATCAGTTATAGACTTATATAAACTTGACATAATCCTTTTTTTAGCTTCACGCTGTATTGCATAGGTACATAGCAAAGTAGGCACAGGGAACATAGGAACCTAGTTGTTAACACTTCCGTTCCCCGCTTTCCGTCGAATTTTAGAGCACGCTATGCGCTTATTTTGTGGCGGAACTCAATGCTGACCTTTGCCTCATTACCAGACCGAGAGAATGTTAAATATTTCATTCCTCCAAGAGGGAATCAAACCCACAACCGTCGCGTTTATTGCGCACTTTTGCCTCTGCGACACCACGGCCTCACCGACATCGACATCTCGTGTAAATCGGTAATATATTGTCTTACTTATAGATATAATAAATAAAACCAATTAAAAAATTAAATAATTAGTTATCATTACTTGTTTTCATTTACCCAATATATATATAACATAAAATACGTGATGACATAATCGCACCTCAGCTGACATGGACTGAGTTCAAATAAAAAAAAATTAATACTCACATTTAAAAAATATATTTTAAGAGTATCATCTACTTATACTTAGAGTAAATCTTATATCAATCAGCGTATAAAGAATATCTCAAAATGAATAAAAGCAGGAAAACCATCGAACTGAGCTTTTCTTTACTTGTTTAATATAGAAAACACCGAAAGGTAAAAAACAAAATCTAAATCTTGAAGAAGACTGATCTCTGCAATACTTTTATATTCATTGTTAAACTAAGGAGGACCTCGTGACAGACGTTAAACTAGAAGATGACGGTAAGACGGTTGTGAGTTCAATTCCCATTAGGGAGGCATGAGTATAATAAAATTGTTTTCATTTTATCGCCTTGGCAGTCAATGCGCGGATTTGAGTTTCGCCGTTCAATACACAATGTCTTTATGTCAATTTCGGGCGTAAAACGTGGAACGGAGTGTCTTACCACTATGCTTCCTCTGTCTTCCTTGTTAAACTAAACGTACAACGGTTGTAATATTTAAACAAACATAACATTACTGCTTCCGACATACGAAAATATGGTAGCGGGCTATGTTTACGCTTCAAAATGCGAGCGTGACGCAATTTGTAACACCCTGTAGGGGGGAGGACTTCAAAGGGCGCGCCGACAGAGCGCTAAATAAGATGAAAAAAAAAATACATACTTATATAAACGACAATGGCCTGGGAAATCGGGACTTTGGTATTTTCTCGTGAGTTTTTCGCGTGAAAATTATATATGTATGTATATTTTATGTGTATACAAAATGTTTGATTTGATATAAGTTGTTTATTGACGTTTCACGACTTCCTTTTGTAAGGTTATTAAGAGTTGTGTGGAGTTTTTCTTTTGCAAGTGTTGAGAATTTTGATTTATTTGCTTTAAAATTATTTATTAAATTTGATTTAAACAACTTCATGCATATATCAGGGTAGGCAAATGGACCCTAGTGTTAAGAGACTCCGTCCCCACTTTCCGCATAATTTTCGAGTCTCCTTGGCAGAGCGAGGAAATTGAAGCAATACACAACATCGAGTGGAAGTAGGACCTACAATCATCGTCAGATGCTGTTTCATTATTGAAAAAAACCTGTTATTTAATCAATTCTATCGATAATAAAAGTAATCGTGGCATAACGGTACCAAATGTGACTGTAAACACGGCAGGTTGTGAGTTCGATTCCCACTCGAGGTAATGAAATATTTAATATTTCCATCTCCTTCGTTCTGGTGTTGAGGCAAAAGCGGAATTGAGTTCCGCCACTCAACGTGCAATGCCTGCAGAATTCGGCGGAAAATATGGAACAGACTTAACGCTAAGTTTCCTCTGCCAACCCTGCTATGTGCGGGATACAGCGTGACCCCGTAATATTAACCCGACATTATAATTAAAAGCAAAATTAAATTTGCCAACACTCTTCGCAAAACGTGAATCAGGAATCAGGGTTTATTAATATCGAGTGTTGTTCGCTATCTAGTTACCAATTAAGCACTTAACGAGGTTATCCTATACGTCACTAATGATGCGTTGCACACTGGTTGGTGATTTCTGATCTAGGAAGGTAAAGGAATTATGTCACGATGGGTTGTAGTTGTGTGTGTGTTTGTGTTGGGTTTTTAGTTGTATGTGTGTTCTGCAGGTTCGATGCTTTTGTAGGTTAGACATTGAGAGTAGGTCAATATGACAAATTGTTTGTATATATATGCGTATTATCGTTCTTTATAGAAGAAATTTATTTGTATTATTTTTGAGGATATTGACGTCTGCCTATAAAGGTTACAGTTGGGTATCCGATTTCCACTCACCGTAATGATCTATTTCATTTCCTTGCTCCTTAACACGCTGTCTCGAATTTTAGATAGAAAGTGGACAACAGAGTGTTATAAGCTTTAAACAATTAAGTAAATGCGGGATACAGCGGTAAATTAATAAAATAATTTTATAAATTATCATAAACCTGTTAAACAAATTAAAAACTTAAACTTTTAGTTACTTAGTTAATATTGTTCTTGAGGCAACTAAGCATGTAAATCATAACATTAAAACAACATTTACTCATAAGGGTCCGGTGCAACATGGGGTGGATACCACTAACCGGAAGTCGTGAATTTGATTTCCGCCTCAGATAAATATTGATATTGACATTATAACCTTCGTATTTGTTTTGTGATTATCTATAGAAATTTACCGTCGTGGTGAGTGTTGGGCGAATAGTATTCCAATTCTTCTCTACAGAATAATTAAAAACAAAGCGCAGCGTTGAGATCCACCACTCTAAATTATGGTGAAAAGACAAATATTGTCTATATTTCTTGACCGTAGGTTCCTCTGACATAGTGAAATTGAAGAAAAAGCCCAAAAAGGCAAAAATAAAACAAAACCTACAATTTCTTTTAATTTATTATAATTTCTTTTTAATGCATAAGAATGTCGACAGTTGTAGATTATATTATCTTGCACCGTCAAAATACAATACCCGATAAGTGTCGGAGCGCCATTACGGGGATTAATGCGTTATCTCGTTATCAATTAAGCTGTCAGTTAACAAGGTTACGTTACGTAACGTAACCGTGTGGACGCTCCGTTCCACCTTGCTGGCCTGGAAGGTGGGGAAATTGGAATTAATAATATATTAAAAAAGAAAAATATACAAAGCCGTCGTGGCGCCGAGGTACAAGTATGTGACTGAAACGCGACGGTTGTGGGTTCGATGCCTACTCGAGGTATAGAACTATTATTTCTTAATATTTTAATTTCTTCGCTTTGGCACCAAGGCAAAAAACCCGGTGTTGAGTTTCTCCACTCAACACGCAATGCGTCGAAAAATTGACGGAATGTCCTAATACTAAGTTCCCTCTACCTACCCTGCTGTATGCGGGATATAGCGTGAAGCTGATTTATTTTTTTTAAAGCATATGACGATATTGTAATTAATTACAAAAGTAATGTCATATAATCATTGTCTAAGTGATTATAGATTTGATTGACTAAATTTAATTTATTTTGTTTAACATAAACTAATTTAATGGACAAATTCAAAACAAAATCTTTTTGATATACTTTTATATACTGATAATAAAAGAAATATATATTTTTAATGAAATATAAAATGAATACACAACATATATTAAAAAGCAAACATTTGAAACACATTATAAAACAAAACAATCGCAAGTAAACCAACACTTAAAACTAACATCATCAACCAAATATGTACATATCAAAATCGAACCCCCAACATAGGACCTTACAGAATCTTATAAATCTTTGCAATTATCAAATTCTGGGGCTCATCTCATCTGCATAAACGCACACACGCCCGTACAGTACGCACGCGCGTCGAGATCAAAGAGAACCGACCCCTTTGTACTTGCCGCCGTCGCGTGCCGTCTTTCTCTTATCCCTCTCTACAACCGTCTAAACTGCTAAGTGCGAGCGAGACGAATATACAAACGATTGTATAGCTCCCAATGTGAATATTTCACCTCGTTATCGAGTCTTGTTTGTGTTAGGTAGTGTTAGAACGATGATTGAATTAATTTTATCGATATCGATATCGATGCGAATTAGTTAGTTATATTTGGATGGATGTTGTGTCATTAATTATAAGTATGTATATATATATATATATATATTTTAGGTTCACTTGAATACTAATGATGTTTGTTATTGTCGTATGATATAAATCGATTCAATCGATTGATGTAGGATGTTAAACGCTGCTATACATCGAATATATACAGATGTTTTGCTACACTATATAATTATAACACGTAATTAATTGTGACATACTCTACGCGTTTCTACTCGATTAGTAAGCTGAGCATGACCGTATTCTAATTAAAGTATTTGTCATTTGAATGGCAGGATAAATGTTACTTACATTTAAATAATTATTTTTAAATTCGCCATATAGTAATCTATGTGAAACATAATAATTTTGTTTATGGATAAAATAAAATAAAAAATACTTTATATTTTTGTTTCTCTGTTCCCAGCTATATAAAAGAACGATATATTTCAACAATACTTCCATAATCCATCTCCTAAAAAGCTGTAAATAAAAAAAAACCTAATAAAAATCGATAAATAACCGTCTCTTCTCTGAACATAGTAGAGCACAGCTCCCGACTAGGTAAGACAGGAATCTGCCGATATCGGCCAGTAATTAAAATAGACTTATTGCGTCTCGTATACGAACTTTATGGTCTCAGGCCAGTCTGTACAGATAAGGCATGAAATACCTAACGCGTATATTTAGATGCCTTACTCATTGCTCGCTTTCTACTAATTAGAGTGTAGCTTTTAAAAGGGTATGTTGTTTATGGGTTTTTTTAAATAATTAAAAGTTGACATTTGTTTATTTAGATAATTTTACCAGGATTTAGTAAATAATTATAATTTACTAATTAATTTTATATTTCATATATATATAAAAATATATTATAATATTAGGAAATTATTATAAAGCGACAACCCTAGACAAGTACAAAACTTCATAGGTGTAGCAAAGAAAATAGAATTTTATGAGTTTGAATTAAAATCTCATACATTTTATGGGTTATACACATTTTTCTTGGAAAATCCATTTACATATTTTAATTGTACCTGATGTCTTACTAAATGTTCATTTGAACTATAAAGGGTAGATTTTTTTTAAAGATTCTTATAGTATTTGCTATAATTATAGATTATATCGTCATGTATCGTTTGCGGTAATTGATGGTGTACATACTGTGCATTTTATATGAGCATTACGGTTTTGTAATTCAATATATTTACGTTGGCCATTGTTTTTGTGGTCTCATTTGCCATTTTCTAGAAATGGACTATGAAAGACAAAAAGCTGTCTGTCTATATATATATATAGGTATAAAGAAAAAAGAAAGAAACAAACAACGAACTTTTTTTTTGTAATAAAAGTAATTGTTATGTTTGCAACATTCTCCGTATTTGGTTAGATAGTACTTATTAATATAATAAACAACAACATTTGAAAATTATTGTTACATTATTAGATTTTTTTCTTATTAACCTAAAACATATTGTAAAGTCCATGTAATTTAAAGGATTAATAATTTAATAAAAGAAAAAGAAAATAGCAGTTAACCTGCGCATTACCCGCTGGGGTTGACATCGACCCTTGTTAATATTTTATTACGTATGTCGAGATACGCTCATTAGTTTTTCCTTTATCATTTTTACGATGAACTTATACCTAAGAATTATTAATCTTTATAAGTATAGGGTTATTAGTAGAAACATATTAGTTTAATAATCTTAATTAAAGTCATAAAATGTATACCAAAATTCTCAATTAAATATTACATATGCCTATTATAAATTCAATTTCACAAAAATATGATAAATATATATTTATTAAGGTAAAAGTGACCGTCCTAAAAGCAAACATAAACCTCTACATATAAATAAAAATATAAAAACTATTACAACATTTTAAAACGTAAATTATCCGCGCCGCTTAACTAGAAATACATATTCCTTCCAATATACAAAATAACATCCGAATTTTCCATAATCGCGGGTCGGAAGGGCCGGCCCGCAGCCCGCGGGTGAGTTTCGCTAAACAATTCATACATTTGTATCCTTTGAAGTAGCGCTCAGGGCGCCGTCAACTGCACACAGCCCCCACCTGCTTATAGCGTTGGAAATTGAGTAGAATATTGCAAAAAATGATCGAATTTTGTGCCAGACTTTAAAGGATTAAGTAATTTTCAGCCTGTCAACATTTTGTGTATTAATTTTGCGCGTAGATTTTTTTTAACTTTGATATTTTTGGTAAACGAAAATGTTTTGCTACTGGAGATGTTTCGAAAGTGACTTGTTGAAGTGTTTGTTGACGCTTCGTGTTATAGTTGGATTTGTTTTTATGTATATTGATTATAGGTTCGAATGATATTTTAAATTCGAATATGGAGAAGTCGTCGAGGTGCAGTGATAGTGCGTCCGGTTGTAAATACGATGGTTGCGAATACGATTAGGTACTACTCAGAGGGATGACTATTTTTTAATTATTTTCATTTCATTGCTCTGATAGACAAAAACATTAAAGTTTTAAGTTGCGTTACTAAACACGTAGTATCTCTGTTCTGTATCTTAACATTGAGTTCCTTCTGGTTACCATGCTAAGCCGCAAAAAACGCAAATTAGTAAATGAAATGAAAAAACAATTGAATGTAAATTACAAGCAATCAGTAATAAAAATTTAACTGCCCCCAAGGTGTATATTTCCCATATTTAATTAAAAAATCCATCCCTCGAATGATAAACGCTTATAAACGGACAACCTGATATTAACCCTTTGACGTGTCGTGTGCTTTAATTGCCGCTTGTTTATTAAACGTGTCCCCGCACATTAGCTAAAGGTTCCCACAGAACTATTCTGTAGAAGGAACTAAGTTTTTAAAGTTAAATATAATTAGATTTATGAAAGTTTATAAACAGCTTGACGACATTTTTCCTAAATTTTTCTTCCTTGTAGAGGAAACCTAGTGTAAAGACAGTCCGTTGGTTTCGAGATATTGCATGATAATTGGCAGAACTCAACGCCGCGTTTTGCCAATCAGAGCGGGGAAATAAAAAAAAATAATATAGATAAAAACTATTTCTTAATCACACTGCGCCACGATGGCAGATGAACGCATTAAATTTAAAAATCTATATTGATAGCATAAATCCTATGACAGATACTACTGCTTCGAATTTCACTTAGTGGTTTTTAATTTTACTTTCTATTAAAAATAAAAGAACGTTGATGCATTATGTGTATCAATTTTACGGATAAGGCAGAGATAATCTAGTGCTACATATATAGTTCTTCTATAATAAATATTATAAATGTATACCGTAGTTTAGGCCGTCGTGGCGCTGAAGCACAAGAATGCATGCGACTGTAAACACGACGATTTGAGTTTGATTCCCACCTGACGGAAATAGAATATTTATTATTATCGTTTCCTCGAACAAAATCGGCGTAAAATGTGGAGAACGATAGGTTTAATGGGAACGTACAATCTTAAGGTCATGGGAACGTTCAATCTTAATCTCTAGGTTCCCATATAGCGTGATGCTAAAAAATATTTAAAAAGTGTAAACTATATACAATTACTTTTACAATATTTTCCTTCTCACAGAATATGTCTTCAAACATGAAGACGCTTTCTAACCCAGCACGGTATGATTAATGTCACATTAGCTGGCACTATTAAGTATCGGGGGGCTATTTTGTTTTAACCACTCGCTATAATCGCGTTTGATCTATCGTGTACGTCGATGGCTGTCGACAATTATTTTACATTATAATGTACCTATACAGAAAAATTATATGGAGTTAATTATTGGGAAAATAGACATTACTTATAGTTCCACGTGTCAATTTTGTTGTCAAAATAAAAATCTATAGTTATAGTCCATCACATTCCATTTCAGTACTACTTAATTAATTTAATGATAAATTTCTAAAATATTTTATACATAATAAAATTAAACAATAAAACTTACTCTATTTGAACCAAAATATATGGGAAGAAGCTTATCTTATCATTGAAAAAATTTTTTTTTGTCAATGAATCAAACTTAACTACACAAGCGCGGCGTCGAGTTCCGCTAGTCAACACGCAGTGCCTCGAAAATTACACTAAGTTCAGAGTAGGCAGAGCCCTACCCTGCTATATGCGGGATACAGTGTGAAGCTGAAAAAAAAGTAGGTACATTCTACTGAACTAAAAAGCCGTTAAACAGTATCATCGCGATGTAATGCAATCCGTTGATGAAGAATTTTTACGGTTAGCTGTAGAGACAATCATTCAGACGTATTTAATTTTAAACACTATCTTGCTTTTCTATAACTTACCTTATTCGTTTGTCTTAAGGTATAATTTTATATAACATAAAATATATTCTGGAAGATTCTTACAATCTGTCGAGAACGAAAGATATGGTGAGGATTCGGCGCGCGCGCATCTAAAATGCTTTGGATGACGAAAACTCAATAATAAAAGATTAAGAAATAATGTACGTGACACTTTGTAATGTTAATGTTGATGGAAAATTCCTACGAAGAAAACGAGTGGCATTGTGGGAAAACTTTACTGAATTAATTGACATGTCGTAGTTCGCTGCGACATGCTTTGCTTGCATTGATTAAAAAGTTAAAGATACCGTCAAAAATTTAAAAACGTAAAAAAAAATACATAATGGGATTCTAACCCGCGCCTTCTCTTTCTGACGGAAGAATTTTAGTATACAACCGTAGGGATCCAAGTTATTCAAAGTTATTCAAGTTATTTTAATGGAACGATTTACTCCAAAAGAGTCTTAGTAAGAGTAGACTAGAGTAGAGAAGAATAAAAAGAAAAAAAAACATAAATCAGTTAATAAATCCTGTCTATGCTACGAATAAATATTGAAAAGTCTATATCTGAACTAAAAAAAAATATGTCCTACTTATCATGCACTTGATAGTAGATTTAATTAAAACCTAGATTACAATTGTGAAGCTATCCGTACTATGAGAGTTGTAATTTAAAACCGTCTCGCATTATTAATTGAAGTTATACTGACTCGTATATACTGTTTGTTGCTTCATGTTTTAAACGCTTTATCTTAACGCGATTCTAATGTTGAAGATAGTTGCATGTTCGATATTTGAAAATATTAACGCAACTGGACTCGAATCCGCGTCTTTTGGAAACCGTCTAGGAGAGGTAGTTAAATAAACTAAATGTTAAAATCAAGTTATATTAAAGTGCTTATACGATTGTTACAACTTATTTTTTGTTAGTATCACAGTGAACAGATTTTTACAAATTCTTGCTAGTCACAGATTATTTCTAAAATTGATATTTTGACAAAAGAGAATCTATTTGTTGAATATTTTAAGGGTTTTCACCATTTTAAAATTAAGAATATATTTAGAAAATAACGTGTGTGGGTGTAAATAGTAATGAATTCAAATTTCAGAAAAAATACATTATAAAAACTTACCTTTTCCTGGTTCCGTCACTCGCTATCTCTAAAGAAGGCTATTAAGTGGATATGAAAGCGGAAATGAAATACAAAATGACAGATCAATAAATTGCCTCTGCCTCTGCATAATATGAGATAATAATCAAACTTAACTACACAAGCGCGGCGTCGAGTTCCGCTAGTCAACACGCAGTGCCTCGAAAATTACACTAAGTTCAGAGTAGGCAGAGCCCTACCCTGCTATATGCGGGATACAGTGTGAAGCTGAAAAAAAAGTAGGTACATTCTACTGAACTAAAAAGCCGTTAAACAGTATCATCGCGATGTAATGCAATCCGTTGATGAAGAATTTTTACGGTTAGCTGTAGAGACAATCATTCAGACGTATTTAATTTTAAACACTATCTTGCTTTTCTATAACTTACCTTATTCGTTTGTCTTAAGGTATAATTTTATATAACATAAAATATATTCTGGAAGATTCTTATAATCTGTCGAGAACGAAAGATATGGTGAGGATTCGGCGCGCGCGCATCTAAAATGCTTTGGATGACGAAAACTCAATAATAAAAGATTAAGAAATAATGTACGTGACACTTTGTAATGTTAATGTTGATGGAAAATTCCTACGAAGAAAACGAGTGGCATTGTGGGAAAACTTTACTGAATTAATTGACATGTCGTAGTTCGCTGCGACATGCTTTGCTTGCATTGATTAAAAAGTTAAAGATACCGTCAAAAATTTAAAAACGTAAAAAAAAATACATAATGGGATTCTAACCCGCGCCTTCTCTTTCTGACGGAAGAATTTTAGTATACAACCGTAGGGATCCAAGTTATTCAAAGTTATTCAAGTTATTTTAATGGAACGATTTACTCCAAAAGAGTCTTAGTAAGAGTAGACTAGAGTAGAGAAGAATAAAAAGAAAAAAAAACATAAATCAGTTAATAAATCCTGTCTATGCTACGAATAAATATTGAAAAGTCTATATCTGAACTAAAAAAAAATATGTCCTACTTATCATGCACTTGATAGTAGATTTAATTAAAACCTAGATTACAATTGTGAAGCTATCCGTACTATGAGAGTTGTAATTTAAAACCGTCTCGCATTATTAATTGAAGTTATACTGACTCGTATATACTGTTTGTTGCTTCATGTTTTAAACGCTTTATCTTAACGCGATTCTAATGTTGAAGATAGTTGCAGGTTCGATATTTGAAAATATTAACGCAACTGGACTCGAATCCGCGTCTTTTGGAAACCGTCTAGGAGAGGTAGTTAAATAAACTAAATGTTAAAATCAAGTTATATTAAAGTGCTTATACGATTGTTACAACTTATTTTTTGTTAGTATCACAGTGAACAGATTTTTACAAATTCTTGCTAGTCACAGATTATTTCTAAAATTGATATTTTGACAAAAGAGAATCTATTTGTTGAATATTTTAAGGGTTTTCACCATTTTAAAATTAAGAATATATTTAGAAAATAACGTGTGTGGGTGTAAATAGTAATGAATTCAAATTTCAGAAAAAATACATTATAAAAACTTACCTTTTCCTGGTTCCGTCACTCGCTATCTCTAAAGAAGGCTATTAAGTGGATATGAAAGCGGAAATGAAATACAAAATGACAGATCAATAAATTGCCTCTGCCTCTGCATAATATGAGATAATAATATACATAATAAATATGAACTTTCGTTTAGATCCGTTTCAACATTTATGCTAAATATCCAGACATTGACAAAATATTATAAATTAATAAATAATCTTCTTTTCCTCCTCACGGAAAAAATAAGAGCGGCGTTGAGTTTCGCCACTTGACACGCAACAGCTCGAAAAAATTATATAAAATGGGTAACGGAGTATCTTAACACAATTTCTCTCTACCAAATCCAAAAAATATATATATTAATATATTTAAAAAAAAAAACATATTTTTACAAGTGATGTAAAAATCCAAGCACCACCTCACGTACTGTACAAGCTATCAAGAACTTTTACATTATTAATTGGACCTATTTTGCTCGACAAGTGACTCAATCCTTGCCAACGAAACAATTGTATCGAAATATTATAATATCCACGTTTGAACAAGCTCCACGATTTACATGGAGTGAGTCACTGTGACTCAGTGGTTGGCTGGTTAGGTTATTGAGATTAATGTGTACAGGTTAGGTGTGTCAAGGCAAATGTTTTGATCACTTTCGTTTTGGCCACATCCGTTTAATTAAGGATTCCTGGTGACATTTCTGAGTGTCTGTACCAGGGAGGTATGTGTGTTATTTGTAATTTAGTAGCAATGAGGACAAAATGAAAGAATTAATGGTAGTGTTGTCTTTTTATACAATAGAATGTTATTGGGTATCAAACTTGAATTACTTACGTTACGTAGTTTTGTTTTCTTTAGAACATTCCTGTTTATTATTGAGTTTTAGGAATATATAGCTTCGTATCCATCTTAACCTAAGAAAAGTTAAAAAGCATTAATTTCAACTATTTTACTTTATATAGATATACAAAAATGACAATTCCCCATCGATCAACAATATTGCTTTCCACCAAAAGATAAATCCTGTTATATAATAAAAAAATGTCATAAAATAACCCTTTAGGTAAATCCATGCCCTCGTACATAACCGAAACCCCTTCCAATTCCGAGGCAGTGCCGTCAAAAACATAATTGGCATACCCTTCGCTCCTGGATATAGCAGACTGGAAACGCCAAGAGCTATGTATTGATTAGCCATTTTTGACGTTCCTTTAGGCTCCTGCCTGTCTGTGTTGTATACGATTTTACTTGATAACAAGAAGAACAATTTTAATTATTATGCCATTCTGGCGTACTGGGACAGGGTCTGCTGCAAGTGCGATGGTTGGGAGTTCGATCTCCTCTCGGAGGAATCATTTCTTGTTTAAATTATTTTCGCTGCAATGGTAAACACGCAATGTGTACACTGTTATGCGAGAAAAAGAGTGAAGCTGCTTTTTTATTACGTTGATTCGAGAATAAAATAAATAGTCAGCTGGTTGGTCTATTTGCTAAAGTTTGCTAAGTAACTATTTACTCGTATGCTGTAATGAATTTTCAATTTCAAGAAAAGACTGCAATTAAAAACAAAAATACACATATTTCATTTCCATATTAATTAAAATTTCCTTATATATTAAGAATTTCCACATAAAAGAATATTATTTACGATAAGGTCCAT
Source organism: Heliconius himera (assembly GCA_021202915.1). Classification (NCBI taxonomy): domain Eukaryota; kingdom Metazoa; phylum Arthropoda; class Insecta; order Lepidoptera; family Nymphalidae; genus Heliconius; species Heliconius himera. Next base: position 229,801 of record JAJHJA010001033.1, read on the forward strand.
AAGAATATCATAACAAAACGTATTCAAACAGGTGACAAGAAGAGTAAAATACAAAACAATAGGTCAAGAGCGCAATTGGCAGTATCACACCCCAAGTTGGCTCTGAGAATGCCCTACAGGTTGACGCAAATAGCTTACTTTGCGTGTAGTTATTTCTACAACTAATGACGACATACGAAAGTACAGATGAGGAGGTCTTGACAGAATGAATGGGACAGACAATGGCATTTTCATGACGAAAAAAAAGCCAGTTTAAAATAGAGAATCTTACCCCATAATACTTTATAAAACTTATTGTAGGATAAAGTGGGAGAATTTTACTTAAATTTTCTACTTTGTAAACTAATAAAAAAAATGTGTTGATAACTTTAATTAGAAAAATAAAATATGCTTTTTTCATAATTTTCATTTTTTTCCTTTATTCATCAAATCTTTTCTGTTCACTTTATATCCTGTAATTATATATATCTATGTTGATCTCAGCGTACCAGCCTCCGGAAAAAGGTCACTAACCCCTACCCTAAGTACCACCCCGATTCGTAGATTTGAATATTTTACCCTCCAAAATTGAAGTTTTAGATTTTTATTATCCTTTAAGAGTGTAAAAATTGGTAAAAAAAAATCTTTTTATTTTCTCATAATATGTAAAAATAAAAGAAAACTGCTTGTAATATACATACTACAATTGTATTGTATTGAATAATCAATGATGATATTCAATTTATGATTTTATTGGAACTCGAAGTATAGGTAATGTATAGTACCGATTCCTTAAAGATTCTTACAAAATTTAAAGCGAATATATATTCTATATTGCACCCCTCTGCAATACAAAAGGCTTCTCTATACAAAGAGCGTATGAAATATATATTCGGCGTTTTCTCGTTATAAGGTTCCGGCAGCGCTCACATCCGGTTCGGAGGACCGATGGAGGAAATGTATAAGAAATGATGCGGAATAACCACTGAGGGTACTCTTATTTTAGAAGCTCAACTTAGTTAAAAATGTGATATTTTTTTCAATATTACATATTGTATAGATATGTATAGAGGTCTTAAAAGTTTATACGTTTTTAAGGCCATCGGACTGTAATGAAATAGTTTTGTTTGTCAAGGTTAACGCTTTGGTGACTTTGTCCTGCATAAAAAGAGAAATGCAACTATAACTCGGCCGAAACTTCCAAGGTCGGCTGGCTGGCAGTCTAAACGCACACTAACACGGCGCCTCCCTACACCCACACCGCCACCGCCTCGAGCACGTGAACGCTACCCCTACACATGGTCGCCATGGCAACGCAGCATCCTATTTCCACGCCCACTACCCTGGGGGCGAACTCTCAAGATATTACGCCCTACTTCGTCCGCATTGGTGAACTAAAGGGGTGTAGCGCGCGCTAGTGTGCGTCCGTTTAGAGTCCGCTGCGATCTCGTCAAATTCCATTTTGTACTGAAATCTCGTGACATCGACGGCCACCTAGGCTTATTGCCTCTGCATTATAATCATAGAACTTGAAGGTTTCTATTTATAAAAGAAATAAAAATAGACGTACGTATAAGGTAGTTAACGAACGCTAACCAAGTACTCGACTCCATTCGCAACATTCAGCCGGCCGCTCGTTAACAAACCTATTCAATTTTGAAGTATTAGTCGATTGAGGCAACATTTCTCGCGTCCTATCGCCACGAGTTCCAATTAGCGACTGGAGCTTGTCGCTTGAGTGGCGGTGACGTCACGCGATGCTTTCATGCTTTCAATAACTACCCTCTCGACGTACCTTCTATAGCCGACCACTCCACCTGGTCTTCATTAGGAACCTTCTCAATACACGCGAAGAGCTGAAAAGGCGACGCGAACCTACTAATTTCAAAATTGTAAGTTTTAACGAGAAAAGTTGTTTAGCCAATAACTAGCGAACTCCGGCCTGCCACAGCCGGCCGTACGGTGTTATTTAATTTTTTCAAATTATTACGACCTGTCAGCTGAACAAAGCTCGGGCATCTTTTGTTACCGGTCGCGCCATAGACAAATCTTATTATGGAAATATTTTCAAATTAAGAACGCGCTCTGCTCCCGCATTATGCATCTCGACTGTCATCATTGTCTATGGTTTTTTTGTTCCTCCTCGCATGTTGAGGCTTTTCGACCACCGTTTTGGTTATTTTTTCTCTTTTTGTTTTTTTATCCGCTGTCCCGAGCGTGAATGGAGGGCTTTGTTTGTGCGTGTTTTATTATTAATTAGTGGGGACTCTTTGTTCGTGGTAATTATTGTCTTAATAAGTAGTTCCTGCTCCAATAAGAAGGAGCGGCGAAGGAATTGTCAACAAACTCGCTTTAGACGAGTTAAAGCGACATGAGAGTATTTTAAACTCGTTTTCAAAGGCTTAGCATTAGAATGATAACCTCAAGTTATGAAGTGAATAGTTTCTGTCTTTAAAAAAATACCCTTTTTCACGTGTAGATTTATTTTTATGAAAGACTTTTTTACTTTTTACTTGAACTGGTCATAAAAAAATAATACAGGCTACAGAAATAAGCGGATTAATTACAACGACACAAGTAAACGTCAGTACTCTGGCATTTTAAAAATTTTATACAAATTGAAGTGTTCGGACTGTTCCTTTTATGCAACATAAATAGAAGTTGATATTCAAAAGCGAATGGAATCACACAAAACACTGCCATTCAGGGTTCCTCGTGAAAACACCATAATTAATTTACGCCGACGTGTCACCAGCGATCCTGTCGTTTATTTCGCATTATAAAGTGCTGAAAAGAAGATCCAGTTTAATTAGAGGTGAGACACTCGGAAGTACGGCGCGGTTGAATGGCCCTCGTCGGGCGCCATTTTGCATAATTGGGCGGGAGGGTAGGTCGAAATTTATACGGCACCGCCGCCAATTTACTTGCTAATGACGCGTCTTGCACACTCCCTCGGTTTTGTTCGTGTGTTTCGATGGATTTTAAACGGCTTTTATCTTGTTCATTTTGTATCTGGAGCGCAGTAGCGCTTAGATTCGTCAAATTGATGTAAGTTTCTTTCTTTCTTTCTGAAGCTTTATTGGTGGCGGTTGTTGTCTAATGTCAGTCGGTGACAATTGATGATAGTGTCTATTTTAATTTCGATATGTCTCTGTAATAGTGATAGTACCTAATGTATTACAGAGCAAGCGTCAACTCTTTTTCATATTACAATATTGAAAAAATAAACTTTTGTAATGTTAAAAATGTATTTATATTTATTTAGAGGTTTATTTTCACTTTTTTAACTTTTCTGCTTTTTTTAACTATTAATTACTTATATGAACATATACCTAAATTATAAACCACAAAAAATATTAGTGCAATATTGATATTTGATTCAAACATGATAAAAAGTGATCAAAAATGTTCATAGCGTCACTCCAATTTAGAGTGTTTTCTATGGTTAGTTTTTAAAATATTTTTGGTGAATTCATTATTACTAACTAACTTTACTGTACTATAATATTAATACCGTTAGATAATGAACTTACTTTTGTATGTTCATCTAATAATAACGTAATGAGAAATTATTTTGTTTATCATTTTCAAAACAAAAATCTTAAAGCTGAACTATGACCAGATCCAATGAAAATAGAAATTTGAAATATACATACTTAGAGGAGATTCACTTCTCTCTTCACTTTCGTACTGTCTGTAGACAGATACCAAATGTACAAATAATTAATAAGTCCATTATGCATAGTTGTAGTATCGATTGCAATATTTCTAACATAACATATTTTATTTCAGGCCGGCAAGATGGGCTTACCGGCGGGTGGCAGTCTTTCGCTGTTCTGCCCCGGTGGAGACCTGGGGCAGCCCCCGCCCGCTCACATGGGCATACCTCCTCCCTATCAGCTAGACTCTAAGTTAGGTAAGTCTAAGTATTATGTCCTGAAATACTTCAATACTTTTTATATATAAAAAGTTTTAATAAAAGTTTTTATTAAATATAATATAACCACGTGTTGAATACTACAAGCATTTTTTTTATTTTATCTACTGCTAGGATTTTTTTTTTAATAAAAAATATTTTTCATTATAACATTATATTATCTCTGTAATTAAAAATACTATTTCTTACTTATTTGGTAACTATTGAAAGTAATATATACATGTTATTACAGCTGCAGGTCTCGCAAGGACGCCAATGTACCCCTTCCCAGGGGGTACGTATCCTTACCCCATGCTCAGCCCTGAGATGTCGCAAGTTGCGGCCTCATGGTAAGTTATTTATATATGAATGACTTAAATCTATTAAATTATTAATTACTTTTCATTTCAACTTATTTTTTTCATTATGTATAATATTATTATATATTTTTTTAAATAATTTAAAAGTATTTTTAAACATTTTTAAAGTGTTATTCCACACTTAGGAAAGAAGAATATAAATAAGTAATTTAAAAGTATTTATTATGGAGTTATTATGTTTGGTCACAACGTTTAACTATCGTGTAAAAAGTATAATTTTTGGAAAACTCAGAAAATTTTTGTAATTCTTATTAATGGTTCAGGCACACCCCGAGCATGTACCCCATATCTTCGGCGGCGAGCGGCTTCCGGAGTCCTTACCCAACCTCGCTGCCTATCAGCAGTTCTAGTCTATCAAGGTAAGACAGTCTTAAGTTACAAATACTTTTGTAAAACTTTATTTTTACGATTTGGATTTGGTACTATTTACTTAATAAATATCAATTGCTTCTATTAAAATTTGAAGGTCTAATTTATTATTTTAACAAACAAATTTTATATTATTATTACTAATTTTGTGGCTCTGTTTTCTTATTAATTCTCGTTCTTAAATGCATTTTTAAGAATATTTTTTTTTAGATATAGGGATAAATGAGATATTTTATTTTAAATTCATACCAAACATACAACAAATATAGCTCTATCTTTTACATCTTTATACCAAGACATCATAAAGCTATATAACAACAGTAAAAACACTTCTTAACTTAACAGTCGATTTTTCATGCCACGTCAATGATATATCGATACATACAAATGTAGTTTATTTAAAGTTTGAAATATGTATATTACATAATACATATTAATATATATATATATATATATATATATATATATATATATATATATATATATATATAAATATGTATATATATTCTATGCAATATTTTTTTTATGGATATTATATAACTAAATTTTCTGTTATTCTTACTGACGAGAATTAATCGATTTTAATTTTCTCGCTAAGGTAAAAAAGCGCCGCGTTGAGTTTTTCCATTCGACATGCAATGTCTGTCTGTCTGCTTATCTGTTTTTTTTATTAATATAGAGTTTATTGTTATAGTGAATTATACCGGTTTTCTCCAACGCTGGGTGGCGGTCTGGGGCTGGGGTTAGGCCCCGCGCTTGTACCTCCGCCACCTTCCAAATCTGACCTCTTCACGCATCATTCGAGGTAAGTTTCTATGAATTGAATCTTCTAAATATTTTTCTCTTGTCGAAATTATATACCTATACATAAATGTTTATTGTTGCTTTTTATATGAACAGTAAATAATACCAAAAATACAATCTACAAAATTAATTTTACCACATAAAAATATTTTATATTCTAATAATTATCTGAAATCTGAAGAATTACAGAATTATAGCAATGTATATATTATATTTTTAATATTTTTTATAAAAGAATTCACTCCGTTCTTCACAGCAACTCTTAAATAAAACCAATAAAAAAAACAAACACAAAATCCAATATGATATCATATAAACATAATAATTATTGCAACATAGCTATAAAAGAATGCATTAGCCACGTGTCCGTGATAAAGACTAGCGTTGTTACGCGCAAATTATAATGTCAAACTAAACGGTTGGCGATGAAGCGATAACGCGGTGGGCGACGCCCTTAAATATAAGGTCTGTAGTACATGTTAGTTGATATGCTATAACGTTATAGTTTTAGATATAAAACAGTTTTTTTTGTTGATTTTTTTTATGTAGAATTGGGCTTTTTTTATGTTGTTTTTTTATGCATGGTCAGTTAGTCTATCTATTTTTTACAGTGCAAATATAAAATAGAAACGATTTTTCGATTTCAATTGATATGACAAAATAAAATATGATGAGTGAAATAATATATTTTGTCTTCCAAAATAGAATTTTTATACATTACTGTATTGCTAAAAGTATAATAACTCACGGGTCAGTGTCTTAATAAAAAAAATTAAAAAGCTTAAACTAGTGTTTTGACACTAACATTTTTATACTTTTCATGTATTACTTATAAATACTGACTTGCAGTACAAAAATACACGGTGTCATTTGACGTTACACCCCTACTCTATCGCGATATCAACTATCAGATCCCTGGATCTGATAAGCCGGACAGATGTAGCGAATCGCGCGAGGGCTAATTGTTTCAAATGCCGTTTTGTACTGTAATCGAGGGGTTTTTACTTTTCAAGTAGCTGTATGTATGTGTGTGACGTTTTTATAAAATAGTTTTATATGTCAAGTCTGACTGTAAACGCAACGGTCGTGGGTTCGATTTCCACTCGGGGTAGTGGTTTTTTAATATTTTTTTCATTCTTGTAATAAAACAATGCGCTTTGAAATAAAGTTTTGTTATTCCTTAGAAAGTTGAATGATTTTAAATATTATATGACCCTATACTCTGCCATATAGTATAAACGTGACAAGAAAAAAAATAGAGTATAACAATTGTATGTACGTTGTAGCTATCTATAAAAATAATAATCTTATATGTATCTATTCAAAACTGTTATATTCATAGATTCGCATTGAGAAAATTATTTATAAAAAACATATTTATATCTTATTTTCTAAGCTACTTGTAAGAAAAACAGCAAGTTTACGCTCGGTCACCTAACATGTATTGCAAGACGTGATATGTAGGATAAGGGTGGCGGAATTCTATAAACAGAATGGTGGTATATCGAGTGAGTCTAGACACGATGAAATCATTTTATGATTATATTGTATCATTAGATTTGCGAAATATTAAAAATTATATCAATTTTGTTGTCTTATCTATAAAACTTAAAAATGATACAGCAATCAAAATAAATTGTAATAAATGTACATAAGAATTTCCTTGTAGATAAGAACGTATGGTTTGGTGAGGGACAAGCGTTTGGGTGGCATTCAAGATACACGGGTTCAAGTCCCGACACAATTATTTTTTTAATATATTTTCTAGTTATTTTTTTGAATTAGTGTGTAATAACTTTAACATATAGTTAATAGTAATTACATTGTACATCTTATAAGAAAATGATATTAAGCATATTCACGTTTGATTTTGTATTAGATTTGAATACACTACCTATACACATATTTTATATTATCCACGAAAACATAAGGGCTGTCAAATTAAAAAAGGTTACAAAACAAAAGTAAAAAAGAAACAACGAGTTTAAGAAGCTGTAATTTTAAACCTTTCAACAAGTGACACTCACCGTTGATACATGCCATCACATATGTGTAATCACGTCGAGGTAACTTGGTGTAATGGAAAAAAGGTAAAAATCATTAAAAGGATTTTTTGAAAAGAAATCATTATTTTTGTCTTGTTGTCCATTAAAAAATGTCTTTTAAAATGCTTTAAGTGAACAATAGAGTGATTTGTCACTTGATCGTAATACTGGCACAAACGTCTGACTGTTAACGCAGTGGGTGTAGGTTCGATCCCGATAGAGCAAACTCGAAAAAATATAATACTGGTTACTATGTATTATTTCAAAAAGGTAACCAGCCCAGCGTTTTTTACAATAGATTTGACTATACCATCTTCAATTTTGAATGTTTTAAAACCATTTATGCTTGTAACTGGTTAGTACCCGCGACATGTTTTGATGATCTGTTTCCATTTGATTAATTATTGAGTCAATATATTTGTAGATTTTCTAAGATTCTTATCTATTCGGTATTATCACGGATTTGAGAAGTGTCTATCTTTATGCAATGGTTGTGGGTTCAATCTCTATTCGGGGGATTATTATTATTTTAATAAAATATACAGTTTCTGTTTGGACTGAAATCGAGACGAAATACGTAGTCTTTTACTATTATCTCGAACAATAACTCGATAGATAAAAGAAGATTGTAAATAAGTTTAATGTTTAAACAAATCGAATTAAAATAACTTATGGATGCTAAAGCTAAGGCTATTTCAAAAATAATTGGTGCTAAGAATATATTAATATATTACCATTAGTGGGGTCAGGTCTGTTCATAAAAATTATCTTTATGGCGATCTTATACATTGAATATAGTCATTTGGAGATACTTCTTTATGATAATTTGGAAAAATGTATAATATTTTGATTAGAATTTTTGGACAAAACTAGTAAGTGTTATTAGTTAACGAATTAAATACTAAGTGACTCATTTAATTATCAAATTATCTATACGTATAAATTAAACGCTACGGCTACATTTGAATGAAATGACGGTTTTTATTAAAATGTACATATTTCTATTCTTTATTTTTTTTTCTACGTACAGTTTATAGATGAACCTTGAATACAGGATTTTAATGCACACGTGACGGTTGTGTTTTTTCAGTATGGTACAAAGTGCGGCGTAAAGTTCCGCCAATAAACACGCAATGTCTCCAGAATTCTACAGAAAATGGTGAGCGGAGTGTCGTAACACTAGGCTCTCCGCCCATTCACGCTGTATCTTACGTACAGGATGCAAGATACAGCGTGAATCCGTAAAAAAAGGAAAAAAGTCATCAGTCTTATTTAAAACAAAACATCCCACACATTAAACTGCAAAAACCCATTCATTCTTACTTATTATAAAATTAGTAATACAGCTTTCCCTCGCACTCGACCACACTCAATATATAAAAGGCCAGGTACAATCGTGTAAATAAGCTCCTGGCGGAGAGATTTAATTAAGATGATATATGAGACGGCTAACGGCTACTCGAGCGAGCCTGTCTCCACCACCCTCCGCACTGCTGGCGAGTGGCGACAAACTACATGTGACAGTTGATTTTGAAATTTAATTACTATATTGGCTTATATGGAAGGTTTAGTCTTTTTTCCTTTATATCATTTTGAGTAATTTCTGTAAAGCTAAAATTAGATGTGGCTTAAAATTCCGTTTTTTTTTTACATTTAATACATTTTAAACCTAGAAAAGCTCGCTCAACCCAATTCTACACTAAGCGAAACCAAAAAACTAGCTAATTACTAAGGAAATACTATAGAAAATCTTAACACATTGAAAACTGTCGGATATAAAAGGGTAGCGTCGTCTTACCGTAGTTTCGCAAAAGGCGGGTTTATTCGCGTGCAACTCAGCTCGACGTACGGTGCCTACACAATAATTACCTCCTGAATACCTCGTTTCGAGCGCACACGCATTGTTTTTTTCTACTTCTTTCATATTTGAATGCGAGTCTAAAACTGAGCTACTTAACTCTATACGCACTAAATAGCTGTTCCCCGGCACTATGGTGCCTTTAAGAACCGTTTTAGTGGAATTGAACGCGGTATGGACGGTCTAATGTAATTTATTACACGTTTTTACATTTTCGAAATGTTGTAGTAAGATTTTTAAATACTTTTTAGGATGTGGTTTAGGCTTGAACTTTTTTTATAATAATATTGTTAGAAATAAGAAGCGGGTAACGTTTTTAAAGAAACACGTTAAAAACACACATCGTCTATATGATTCTAAACTATTTTGAAAGAGATACTATGTAATTGCAATAAGTGATATGTATCACCTACTAACAATACTTCACACTAGTTTCCTTCTAATAGGGGCCGTCACTTACAAGCAAGTGGCCCCCGATTGACACAATTCCACTGCTTTTATAGTTATTTTCCACCTAAATCTACCCTCTTTTACACGAGTACGCTAACACGGCCTCTCCTGACACCCTGACGTCCTCGGCAGGCTGAGAACATCCATTTTCCTCATCCAGGTCACGTGTGTCTACATTTCTAATCTGGTCATCAGCACTGGAAGGGGTCATCATCTCGTCCGGTTGGTCTGCATTAGCAAAGAAACATTAATTCCAGTACCGAGACTCAACGTTCAAGACTGGACAAGACTACAACTAGATCTTATAACTCATAAGGTTAACATCACATATAAAGATTTAGTATAAAATCACAAGACTAGACATAATATCACGGTAAGGTCTAGTATAACGGTACAAGACTAGACATAATATCACAGTAAGGTCTAGTATAACGGTACAAGACTAGACATAATATCACAGTAAGGTCTAGTATAACGGTACAAGACTAGACATAATATCACAGTAAGGTCTAGTATAAAGGTACAAGACTAGACATAATATCACAGTAAGGTCTAGTATAACGGTACAAGACTAGACATAATATCACAGTAAGGTCTAGTATAAAGGTACAAGACTAGACATAATATCACAGTAAGGTCTAGTATAAAGGTACAAGACTAGACATAATATCACAGTAAGGTCTAGTATAACGGTACAAGACTAGACATAATATCACAGTAAGGTCTAGTATAACGGTACAAGACTAGACATAATATCACAGTAAGGTCTAGTATAACGGTACAAGACTAGACATAATATCACAGTAAGGTCTAGTATAAAGGTACAAGACTAGACATAATATCACAGTAAGGTCTAGTATAAAGGTACAAGACTAGACATAATATCACAATAAGGTCTAGTATTTATCTAAATTAGGTCTACTTACTAGCAAAGAAAGCAGCACATTCATCAGGAGTCCACTCCAACGCTCATATTGAGTCTGACAAGAGTCTTTTCTCAGTCCCATCTTAAACACGGATTTATACAGGTCTTTTTCAGGTCACTGACGCTCAACGTTTAGAGACTAACACTGATCTTTTCCTAATCACCTCGTACCGTGAGCTACATGACGTAAATTTATAAATACAGTGGTGTAAACAAGTCTCCTCGACGCTCGTTAGTTAACGAGTCTAACAAGAGTCTTTTTCTAGTTACCCACCTGCACACAATAACTTAATTTTACAAATTAAAAATTCAAATTCAATAAAGAGTCAAAATTATAAAAATTGTAGTGTGGGTAACTTACTCTCAAAGCATCATGCACAGACCTGTTTTTTCGCTCGGTCTAACCTGACAGTTGCTTATTATTCGTCCTTGATTCGATCCATTTTCCGAGTCTTTATGAAACCACAATAAAATTACTAAAACAATAAAATTATTAGTAAAGTAGTCCTTCTATTCTTTGATAATAATTTAAAACACAGAATAGATTTTATAATAAGAAATAGCTTTTAATTTTTAGAATACCAAACTTTCAATCCAAATTACCAATTGGGCAAAGATACACATAAAGATATAAAAACTTCATGCGTATCCCACTTCTGATGTTAGAAATAAGAAGCGGGTAACGTTTTTAAAGAAACACGTTAAAAACACACATCGTCTATATGATTCTAAACTATTTTGAAAGAGATACTATGTAATTGCAATAAGTGATATGTATCACCTACTAACAATACTTCACACTAGTTTCCTTCTAATAGGGGCCGTCACTTACAAGCAAGTGGCCCCCGATTGACACAATTCCACTGCTTTTATAGTTATTTTCCACCTAAATCTACCCTCTTTTACACGAGTACGCTAACAATATATTATCTCTATAGAGAGAGAATTATTTGTTTCGTTTTATTGGTACATAGATTTTTTAAAAGAAATCTGTCTGAAAATATATTTTTTTATTTATTACTTCATGCCGTAAGCTGTATCCCGCAGATAGAATCTAGGAACCTAGCGTAAAGCCACGTTCCCATTAAGACACTTCCGTCTTCCACTTTCCGCCAAATTTTGAAAGCATTGCGTGTTGAGTAATACTTATATAAACATTGGATACACGAACAAGAATATTAAATTGTAAAGACCATCCATTTTTTACTTTTTAACTGAACTGGAGACCTCTCTGACGAACTTTAACATATTAAATTACGTGTGCATAAATAATCCACTACGCTACAACGGTTCGTCTCAATACATTCATCTTTAAAACATTTAATTTTACTAAACAACATACCAACGCCCATTTCTTATTCTTTCTCCCATTTCACTTGCCATAAAGGAAGTCCATTTGTGTCGTTTCTACGAACTAATTTACTAAATAAAAACCATTCTTGACTTATCGAAACTAACCATAATATTGCTAGTAAATCTATTTTGAAAGCAACGTCGCAGGAAGTCATTAGTTTTAGGAGGATTCCACTCGATTATTAATATTGTCAGCGATACGAATAAATTGGCTCGATGGGTGGACAGATTTCGTTTTTTTGTTTTAAAACTTTTGTCCTAATGTATGGCCGCGTTAATTGGGTAACGTGAAATGGGATGTGAAACACGCTCGCGATCGACTATTTTAAATTTTGATACCAATAATGTGTGATTTTATGTGCTATAATACTTTAAATATGTTATAATAATATCGTCACTGTGGCGCATTTTATATCTAAATAAACTTAATATTTCTAAATTTTAATTACGTTTGGGAAGATATTTATAACTAGTCTTTTTCTCCTGATTACACCCCCGTAAGTTGAAGGGAATAACTAAAAGTATTTGACAGTCCTAAGCGCTTGACGTAACTCTAAGCCCAGGTACAGTGGCTTACATCGAAAATGTTAACGTGATGTAATTCGAACCTATAAGTCCTGAGATAAGAGCGTTAAACTAATGAAACTATTCAGCTATATATTAGTATAAACAATAGTTATAGATAAAGCACTGACACTCTTCCAATGTTTTATGTATTCAAATTTAATTATTTACATCACTATTTATTTCCCCTTAAAAAAAATAAAAAAACAAAAAAGTATTTTTATATAAAAAAATACAACAAATCCACTAAATCGTTACAATTTCTATATAAAAATCGATAATATATTCCACATGTCCGCTATCGCGGTGTCAATGCATTCGCCGGAAGCCGCGTCTATTTCGAACCGGACGCGACGCTTGTTTATTGTATGCAGTGTTAACACCTAAACTCATATTAAGATTCACGTTCATTGATTCAAAGATAACTATGATAGATCGGATCACAGTGACAGATAATGATTATAGCACCAGCTGGACAGATATGTGAGGTTTTTTAATGGGTCTTTCCAATTTTTTTTATATGTTAATTGAGTTATAAGCCTATAATGATATAATTGGTGAATTCTTGTTCATTTAAATGTATCGGGTTTTTTATATTTTTGTGTCTGAAGTAAATTATATATTTCTGTAGGTATTTTCTCAATTTACAATTGAAGTGCAATATTCTTTTAGTTAAATAGTGATTGTAAGTTTTAATAAAGTGTTCCTTGAACTTATGTACATAAATAGAAATTAATTTTAAATCGTTATAAATAATTATTCTAATTACAACTATTCTGCCAAAAACAAATACATTTTCGTTGAATCTGCTGCATACAAAATTCCAGGTCCCAGGAGAAAGGTTCGAGCAGCTCCGACAAGCCTTCAGACAGCTCCGCCAATAGCAATAACAAAGATCAGAACAAGAAGCCACATATCAAGAAACCCCTCAACGCCTTCATGCTCTACATGAAAGAGATGAGGGCGAAGGTGGTCGCCGAGTGCACCCTGAAAGAGTCAGCCGCGATCAACCAGATCCTCGGCAGACGGGTAAGTGTTTGTCCAATTTGACCATTGTTTAAGATTACTTTAAGTTGTGTTATTTAATTTTTATAATTTTTAAACAAGCTTCATATTAAATTACAAATACCAAAAGCTACTGAGCGAATTCGTGGAACTTTAACGTCACTTGGTTTCTGTCCAAAACAAGGTCCACTGTATACACCGAGGTCACCATATTGTTTGACAACGTGATCGTTTACGTTCAACGTTTTGATTGAATTATTTTTATGTGACGACGTGCTCATTGTTAATCTTGTTAGGAAAGCGATTCGCGACGCGTGACCAGTCGGCGTGTAGGCTAAGACAATGTGTCGTGTCCGTATCTAACATCTGCGCTCAGCGCGCCGCATACAAACACGGCCGACGGCGCGCTTCCCGGAACGCGACCCTAACAAGAGTAGCAACGCTCTCCCACACGCTCCGTCAGCGAAACATTCGTAATGCAATGCTCATAAATACGCAGTGGCATTCGTTGAGTCGCGAGGAGCAAGCAAAGTACTATGAGAAAGCGAGACAAGAGAGACAGCTACATATGCAGCTGTACCCCGGGTGGAGCGCGCGCGACAACTACGGTTACGGTTCCAAAAAGAAAAAGCGGAAAAAGGACCGCGGTCCCGCTGAGCTGGGAGGTATGGGCCTGGGACCCTAGGAGAGGCGACGAGGGGACGGACCGTCGCGTCGGCTTGTACACTCGCTTCCCCCTCCCGACCCCCACTAATCCGACTTGCTTGCGTCCAGGGCTCCTAACACGAACTAACCGGCTTGTCCGTCGAGCACCCGAAACCCGATCCTTGTATGAGTGTGTGTGTTACTCCGTGTGTTAGTACGGCCGGTGGTGCCTGTGCTAGAAAAGCGGCTGGGACCGTCGCCCGCGAGGCGAGCGGCGTCGGGCGCGCGCACCCGCCAGGCCCGAGCCGCGCCCCGCGCCGCCCGCCTCCGTGTTCTGTGTGTAGTCGTGACACCCGACCGGAAACATTGGTTTGATCTATGTCTAGGCGAGGCGCGACGATACCGACCGCAGAATAGGTTCTGAGAGGAACACCACAATTGGCCATTCTCATTTGGGGCTTAGGTTCAAAATTGTCGAGGGGTGCGCTCACTGCGGGCTGTTTTTCTAGCACCGAGCTAGGTCGCGGTCGCGAACCACCGTCGAAGTGCATTTCTCTTTTGTTTCCATGTTCGGTACAGTGGCATGCGCTCGGACGCGAGGAGCAAGCGAAATATTACGAGTTGGCGCGACGCGAGCGCCAGCTGCACATGCAGCTCTATCCCGATTGGTCGTCTAGGGCTAATACGCAAAGGGGCAAGAAGAGGAAACGAAAACAGGAGACAACCGATGGAGGTACTGCCTTGCAACGACCACTGCCAACCCTCCGCCCTATCTCTCTGTCCCTCCGATTTGGACCTCCTCTCCTTAAACGTGACTGCGCGACTATTCAACTATACACGACAAGTCGTATACAATATGCTTATAACATTCAATAAGTAGATTATAATTATTATTTACTGATTAGATTAGACAAACAAAATGAATACTTGTTCTATCCTCTATAACTACTTCAGCGTGACCAACGACGCCAAACACTCGATAAACGCTTTAAAATCAAAAGATATTTACAATGTAGGAAGAACGAGCATTCACTCGCTTGGTAGTCTTACATTATATTGTTAACTTGTAATATCGGTCACAGTTCCACACCACGTCCACATCTACACGGTCAGCGTCGGGCGTCTCGACGTAACGCGATAACCGCTCCAGCTCATTAAAAATGAGGTCAATTAATAAAGGATTAGCTAGAGATGTCCGACGCCCCCCTCCCCCCGGCTCCTTCACCCATCGTTCTCCCCTCCCCTTCCCGCCCACGTCCTATTGCGAGTTCAATTGCTTTGAACTCCGTCCGAACCAAACGAGACGTAGAAATATTGCCGAATGTTGGTTGAAGGGGTACAGGTTGTAGTCATATTACAGCATTTTTTATTTAATATTTATCGCATTTATTTATTTTGTTTTTATAATCAACGCTAAGGAAATATGTAAGTGGCACTCCTTCGAAGGTTGTCCCGGTTTTTGGCTTTCCTGCTCCGATTTGCGCCTCCGTATATTCGAACGTGCATGTTTTATTCAACAGTCAATATTTGAATACTTCAGTAATTGCTTTGCAGGGACTGTATATACATGCTCGGTGTAAAGGCTGGGACAGCCTTCCGATTGCTTCCGTTAAGGAGTTCCGACAGCAGAGTGCATGAGGACGCCCTACTTTAACGAGAACGTACATACATATGAGGAGATCCCGAGGACTCGACTAGATCATTTAATCTTCCAACCAAAGCTGCCGATGCTTCTCTATTATTTATAATGATACTGGCCAAATGAACATACATTTATTTTGATTCCGGAGAACCTATTCTGCTTGAATTTGCTTATGAGCGTCATGTTTATTTGTGATTGTTTTTACTTTTATTTTGGATAGACTGCGTAGTTAGTTTATTTTTGTCGAAGTTTCCGAGTAGAGCGCTATTTTTTTAAACCAATGTTTTTTCCGTTGTCATTTTTTATTTCCCCGCCCCCACTCCTGCATGTTCACTAACAAGTTTAATGGGTATGTTTGTGCATGTCGCTTTATGTAGATGTAGATCTTTAGCCATGTTTATTTTGAATGCTTTTAATATAATTTTTGGTAAATTCTTTTGTGCTATCACCGTGACGTCACTCTAGGACCCTTTTTAAGTATTCAAAATTAGTGACGTCACCTAACATTTGTAAATTTGCAATACATTTAGTATCTTAATTTGCATAAATATATTTAGTTTGCTGTCATATTTCGCAATTCGCAAAGTTTAACGAGTCCATATCTATTGATTTTCACAACATGTCACTAAAAAATCACCAAAGCGTTCTCTAATCGAAATATTTAAAATTTTCAGGAAATAGTTTGAAAAAATGTAGAGCGAGGTACGGCCTCGACCAACAGAACCAATGGTGCAAACCTTGCAGGTGGGTGTTATTTTGTATTAGTTTTTCATTTCGTTTTGCTTATTTAATAATAATGAACAAAAAAACAAGCATTTTTAAATGCTAGGTCATTATTTTTTCATATTATATTGTTTCTATGTGGAAAGACTTGGCTTATCTTTTCGTATTATTTTACGGCCATTCCAAGAGGAGCCTAGTCGTAACGTTTTAGTTTCATTAGTTGTTTATTCGACAAAATCTGTAGTAGATGTTGTGTTTGTTTTGAACATACATAGTATACCTATATTCGGTCCACTGTAACGCTGTGCTCTTATTCCACCGAACAAGGGCGTTAACCAAAAGCGAAGCAGCAAACTGTTCAGAAAATGTGTCTTTTCACAAAGAAATAAAGTTTGACGTAGAAACACACGGAATAGATTTTTTTGAAAGTAGACAAAGTGTGGAAGTCGTAGTGCTATATAGGCCTAGAATAGTTCCCACGGATCTCAACGGAGAGAGGGCAATCATTTGTCGAAGAAAGCTTTCAAAAAAATCTTGACACATTTTCTGAATGCCGCTCGCTTTAACAAACGAAGGACCAAAACAAGACAAGTAGCTAAGTTAAGACTCGTGATATTTGTACTCATTGAAATGTTTTTTCCACTCATGATTGCCGCTTCTCACGGATCGATCCTGGACGCGCTGGCTCCTCTGGCACTGTCGGTGACTATGTTCTGTTACGCCCTTATTGTTTCGCTGCCAAACGCTACTTGACGCCGGCGCCGGTTCATTTATACTATTCTTATTTACTGTTATTTGTTTCACCTTACATATTTCAATTCCTTTCTGCTTTATTTATCTACGCATTCGCATTAACTAATTTATTGTTTTTATGTATTTTATTTATTTGTCAACATTTTTTTACAATTACGATAATAAAATCTATATAACTTTAATACAATTTTTCACATACGCTTTATATTAACTATTATATACATATTGAATATCATCCATAACGTCTCACGGTAACATGGCTCCTCCGTCTCCTCGCCGTCCTCGCACATCCCTCACGGCCCCCAGTCCGGAGTCAGGTAGCGTGATGGTGTCCGGGCTCGGGCTCCTGCGGCCGGACGCGGCGACGCCCTTGCCCGCCACGCTCGGCAGCCCGCAGGAGCCCACGTACGTGAACCTCTAGTGCCGGCGCGCCGCCCCTCCGCGCACGGTCAGTTGCGACACGGTACGGACCGAGACTTTGGCATTTTGGCTCTTGTGCGTGGATCACATCGGGCTTGGCCGTAGTAATGGTTAAATTTAACTTTTTGCCTATTAAAACCTAAACATTTTAAAGTATTATTAGCCAAGGCTCTCTTTGAATATTGAGTTTGAAAAATATCGCTGGAAGATGTGGTTTGCGTATGATTTGTGTTGTGAGCTTGGAGTGAAGCATGTAGTGTTCTCAGCTGGAAGAAAACCTAGATTCTTCTTAGATACAAATCTAGACAGATTCTTTAGACATTTTACTATACAAATGCCATCGTCTCACGCACGAATCAATAATGCGAATAGCGTTTTTATTGGTTTTTTACGTATTTCTGAATGTCGTGGCTTGGATTTTTCGTTCTCGAGTAGATATTTTTGTTGTCGTAGCTGTTTCGACCGATTTTTTTTTATTTAACCGTTTGACAACGCAGCATGAGTGATTCAGTGTACTTCGTTTTATTTCCGATTTTTTTAACATTTCCAAGCATGTGAATTTTTGAGTTAACCTTGTTTTTTTCTTTTTATAGGTTTTGTTTTTTTTCGTTTGTGAGTAGGTTCAAAACATTGTTGTGATATTTGTAATGTAGCTTATATTTTGTGTTAAATAATATTTGTTAGTTAATCGTTCCTAGTTTCATATTTAAAATGTTTAACAATCAATTTAAATAGAAAACTAGACGTCTTCTAATTATTGTATCATGTTTTAAAGTACAAAATGGTACATTACAGGCGGAAGAAGAAATGCGTGCGCTACATGGAAGCCCTGGAGGCGGCCGGGGGCGCGGGCCTGGTGGGCCCGGGCCTGGGCGGGGGCAGCGCGGCGACGCCGCAGTCCTGCTCTGATGACGACGTCAAGCTCGAGGAGCTGTCGGACGCGTCCAGCGACGACGACACGCCCACGGCCTCCAGCCCCGGCGGCCTCAGCGCGCTGTCCTCGCTGGCCTCGCCGGCCTCGGACCCGCCGCCACCCGCGCGCCACCCCGTGGGCACCAACCCGCGCGACGCCAACAACCCGCTGTCCGTGGGGCAGCTCACGTCGCAGTCGTGGCCTCGCGCGCCCCCCGCGGCCTCCGCACGAGGCCATCTCGGTCTCGTAGTGACGCGCCCCCACAGCGCCCTCCAGCACCACTGCGCATCTGCTGCTCGCGCACAGACTCTTTACGCGATGCGCAGTTCTACTGGAGGACAGTTGTGTACGATTGACTCGGAGTGAGTGGACGGTGACGGTGACGGTGACGGTGGACTACGCACGAGGCGCGTCGTCCGTCGGAACACCCACGTTTTCGTACGTTTCGTATTTTCTGTTCGTTCCCGACGATAGATTTACTTTTCTATGGCCTAAACATTTACTAAGTGAAACAGAACGTGCGGTGTCCCGGCGGGCGCGCTGTCACGTCGTGCACTATCGTGGTGACGGATCGCCGACTTGTTGAGTCCCGATACACAAATTGATCTCAAAATTGTGAGCCCATATCGAGTCACTTCTGCATTTTTAATACTCCACGCTTCTCCAAATGTATCTAATTCCCGCTAGTCACGCCGTTTGTGCCATCGACGTAGTTCCGGGCTCGAACCCACGCTCTACATACAAGAGGATCGCTCCGACGCTACTTGTATTCGTGCGACGACTTTAAGAAACATTGACCGTGGCTTCTACTTTGTGCCTTTTGAACTCCGACTCCCGATTCTTCCAAAAGTTTTATCTTTCACAAATTTCGAGTCACGAAATTGTGTAACGTTTTAATTTATTTTATTATTAATTAACTTCATATAATCGATTTACGAAGAAGCACTAATATTGGCTTTGGATAACCGCTAATTTTAATACGAAACTATCAAATATATCAAATAATTATTATAACTGTATGAATTTGAACGTAATTTTCAATGGATTCCTCTTTAAAAATAACATTTGTCGAAGCTTCAGTTCTCTCTGCTCTCTCGCGGACTTCCTTGACGGCCTGCACCAAGGTTCCATGTAGCATTAGAAGTTTTTAGTTTATAAATAAATATATATATAAAAACGTCCCTTCGTCCGCGTGTATAAAGTAAAGGTATAAGGTTCGGCGAAGGGTGACCCTGTTTTTCCGTTGTGCGGAACTCATTAGACTGTCGTAGACTAGAACTAGGCATTGTACGAGTGATTATACGGCGGTGTGCCGAGGACACATACTTCAGTAATCTTAAATTAGACATAAATAATATTGGAAACTCAACACTGGCGCGGGACTCGAACCCGCTTCCACTTTATCAGTTTCTAATTCTAATTCTTGAAATATAACCAAAAAACCATTTAAACGTCAACGTCTCCTTAACTCGGTACACCGCCATCTGTATATCTATATTGTAATATAATATATAAATAGGCTAACTTAACTGTGTCATATTAGTTGGTAAGTGTATAATCTACTTACATATATATACATACATACATATTACTATTAAAAGATGTTTAAAATATTAGTTGAATGACTCAGTGGACACCCGATAGTAACTTATTCGAACTCAGAGTGACATCAATGTAAATAAATTTGTATTCGCCATTAGATTTTTTGCATTTATTATTGTAACGACCCACGCGTTCTCAGGCGGTTTGTGTTGTCGACGGTACTTTTTGTTGTTTTATTGTTATTATTAAGAATTTTAACGTTGTTGAATGCAATATCTACCCCATGACTAAGAAGGAAATCTTAAATTCTCAATCACTTGTTGTTTTAATGATGATCACGTGGAATGATGATTACGATGATGATGATGACGACAGCGATCGCTTTATGTTGTATGTAATGTGACGAAATCATGATTGCGATTTTGCATGAAACTTGTGCAATACTGGAACACTATGGGTACTGTATAGATTTCTAAATATAATTAAATTAGATTTTCCCGTAAATTTTGTTTTAAGGATTATTGAATTTATATGGAATTTTGATATTTTGTGTTCTAAAGATCTTTTTTTTTATTTTATTATTATGGATTTGAAATTGTATCCGCCGAGGTGCCAAAACCATCTTAGAACCAGGGATTTACGAACGGACAGTAAAAAAATACTTTCTATTATATATATAATCTGTGCCAAATTTAACTGTAAACTGGTATATTTGTAATACCTCTGAAAGGTCTTTTATGTTGATAGATTTTATAGGTTGTTTTTATTGTTAAGATGGTCAAGACAAAGCTCCTGATGAGCCGGTTATTATTATTTTGTAGGAAAAAGAATTGTCAAATTAGAAAACTCAATTATTAGGTCTGGACCCATTTCTTGTGTTCAGTTGGACGAATATTATTTTAATAAACAGCATAAAATTGTATTTTTTTTGTATTTATTTTTTATCCTTAACCCCTTGACTACTCTTGACGCTCAAACATTTGTATACCAGTTATAAATAAGTAAAATATTAAAATTGTTCTAATCGCACAAATACTTGGTTTTCTTTAGTTATAACAACTTTATAAGTGAACGCCATCTAGTAGATTACTTTTGAACTACTAAGCTTTTTCAGGTGCAGAAGCATTAAGTAAGAAAAAATACATGGCGTCAAATATCTGTTGTATTATTTATACCGATAGAGGGCCTTTATTTGTAGATTTTCAATAAAAAACATTGTTTTTAATTAATATAATGTGGTCGTAACGTGTTTTATTTCGTGTTATATTGTCATGGACATAATAAAAAAAAAAATTCTTATAGAGAATAAATAGTACTTCCTGAAATTAGCCAACCAAACAAACTCTTCAGCTTTATAGCTAGTGTTAAGACCATTGCTACAAAAATAAAAAAGTAAGTATATACTGTTAGGTTCCATATATTTTTGGCGAATATTCTGCCCTCTCGGTCAATACTTTGTAACTGATATCCCAAACACCTTTAAAAATATTATTTAATAAATAATGCCTTGGCTCGTGAAGTGTCTAGTGGTTAGAATCGTTTATAGTTGTGATCGTGAAGAACCCATAATCTTTTAGAGATTCAGAGGTAACAGTGTTAAGAGTTTTATTTATGCCATTAGAAGGTATTGCTTTAATAAAATATTTGCCATCAGAAGTTTATTCAAATAAATGAAACTCGACAGCATAACATTGTCATAACTCGAAGCTCGTCCGAGGAAAAGTCCAAGAGCGCGTCCTATCTTCCTCTCCACTATAACTGCGAACTAGTTATAATAAAAGGAAGAAAGAGCACGGACACCGCCCCGCCCCTACACCGTGTATTCCTACCAGACTGCGGCTGCAACAGTCTTATTGAACTCTCCGGGGCACAACGAAGGCGTGGCCGTAGTTCGACCCGACCGCTGCCTTCCAACCATCACTATATAGACGGGACGACGGTTGCGACAACTTGAAAGTAAATAAATCATCAATATTCATCAAAGTATTTAATTACATTAAAACTGGTTTTTGAAATAAATGTTTATAAATCGTGTTTCATATTACAGTATCATTATTCATTAAGAGAAATGTAATTGTTGGTAATATATTATTAGGCGTAAGTTTCCTGATTTTTAATTATTACTTTTTATAATAAAGAGACAAATAAAACAATAAATTAGTGAGATTACATTGTTTATTGGTGACAATGTGTGAGAAGTAGAAAAATTATAAAAACGCTATACAAATGTGATGCCGATTCCACTAACTACGATAATCCTCTAACATTTTAACATCTTTGGTTACATATTGAAATGCGGGCTGTCATTAGTAACGAACAAACAAATTGATTAATTTTTTTTTTCGTATATCGTCTTTTTACTATTTTTAAATATATTTAATTTAGTCTGGAAATTTGTTTTAAGAGTAAAGTAAAATATGCATGTGAAATAATTTAACTTGATTATATAATTTTCTTATAAATACTAATATAATATTGATTGAAATAGTTCTTGGCAAATTCGAACAAAATAGTAAAACGACGGTATTCTCAAAAAATATAATTAATATTTAAAATAACCGATAGATGGCGTTAGGAGTTACAGTTACAACATTACTATAAGTAAAGTGCTATAATTAAACAACATATAAAACTAATTTAATTGTATACATATATTTAGCACGAATTATATGCAAAAATAATACGCAAAACAACATTCAAAATAAGTACTGTGTAAAATTGGAAACAATTAACATTAAGTAGCGTTTTATTTAGAAAATGCAGTATTTTATAATATTTTTAAATGTCAGAATTAATAACAATATTTTTCTTCTTTTAAAATGTTCATAAAATTTGAAGTAAGAAAAAGAGAGCCTGATGATGGGCGATTATGTGTCTAGTTTGTACTTTTTTCTCTTTAGGAAAAACAAGACAAGGAAATTGAAAATCTTTCAAATAAAAAAAATACAATTTCCCGGCGTGGGCACGGATTACCCGGCCCACAACGTTCATAGCCCGCACTCTCAGACTGACATTAACTAACTCAAACATTTATGTAAAATCACTGTTATGGTTAGTTATTAGCTATAACTAGAAAGGACTTAGCGGATTTTCAATTTTCTTACTCTTCACAATGCCCAATTTATGAGGTATTGCACGTGAATTTCGAAATACAACGCCGGGCTTTGTCTTCTTACCACAGGAAGGAAATGAAAATATTTTTTTCCTTTGAGTGGGAATCGAACCCACAACTGTCGCTCTTACAGTCGTGCGCGATGCCATTATGTAACGATGACCTCAAATTTATGAAAATAATATTTAAAACATTACAAGTTAAAACTTGAAAAACACTGCATTTCTAAACGTAATTAACACTTAGATCATATTCTGTCTGTTTTGACACTTATTTATAATGATTTGGATGAATCATACAAAATTTCATACACTGCTATGTCTTCTTTAGATATCATCATTATTAATAAATCAAGCTTTTGCATCATTTTATTATAAATCAATTAGCGGAACTCAACGCCACGTTTGTCTTCTTACCAGAGCGAGGAAATAAATGAATAACTCATACACATTAGAATGGGAATCGAACCCACAACTGTGTTGTTTACATTCAAACCAACCTTGCCTAAAATAATTCTTTAACAACAATGATATCTTAATAAAACATAACAAAATCAACTGCCTATTTCTTATAATTATAATAATATAAATAATTAATAAATTTTTACTTTTTGTGTAAAAATTTCGTCTAAAGCCCTACTACATACGTTTGTTTGTCAATCAGTCTATAGGTGAAGAACTGAATAAATAATTATTATTATTTAATAATATAGAAATTCTAAACATGCACTATTATTATATAATTATAATATTAATAAGCTTCTAACATACAATTATAGGTTTATAATTTACATATTCCTTTATATTGAGATAAATTATTAATAATAATAATAAATTTGTTCTATAAAAACGATTAAATGATTAAATGTTTTTTAATAATTGTGTTTATGTTCCTAAATTAGTTTTGATGAAACTTTATTGTTGATATTTATTATATTCTTTACTTAAATAAAACTTGCAATATATGATCATATAAAAAAAACAAACAGCCGTTTGTTACTCAATTACTATAGGTTATAAAAAGATATATTGATTCATATTATTAAATAGTCATTAGAAATAATCTTCATACTTTTACAAAATAAAACTATCACATCTTATTTTTAAATAAATCAATATACAAGGAATATGATAAATTATATAAAGGTAGTAAGCAATAATTTATTTAAAATTGGTTCCCCTTTCAAATCTTTAAACGCATCATTTATGAAAAAATATCCTTAAAATAATTAGAAATAAAAAAAATATATGTAAAAAAGTCAATAGAACAATTTATAATCTGTTAACGATCCAAATTAACTAATTAAGAAGTTTAAAAAAATCATTGCATCCAAGTTTTGTAGATGTCATAAAAACATACGTACATACATAAATAAAAATATTCACAAAAGAATAATAAAACTAGCGCAAAGCAACCCAATACAAACACCGTATATCCGGATATGACTGAAAATAGCCGCTGATTATCGGGTAATATCAGGTTTTAACTGGTTATAACCGGATGTAGCTGGTTGTTCAGCGGTTCTAGCTGGGTATCAACCGGTTCTAGCTGGTTATTAACCGGTTTTAGCTTGTTTTTAGCCGGTCTTATCTGGTTTACCAAAGACCGGATGATTTTCCGCCGGGCGGGTTTCGGACGCGGACAGAAGTTTTCGTGTCCAATCCTTCTACTTCCTCTGTAATTCAGAAAAAAAAAAAATTGTATACTAAAATTATATATTTCTCGCATATAGCAGAATAAACAGAGGGATCCTCATTAACTTCCATCTTCAAGACATTCCGTGTTGAGTGACGGAGCTCAACGCTGCGCTTTGTGTTGTTGCCAGCGCCGCACAAAGAAATGAAAATAATTCATTCCCCCGAGTGGCAACCGAACTGTCGCGTCTACAGTTGGTTTACAGATGAATAGGTTAATTACATTGTTTACTGGCAATTATAATATATTTGGGGCCTATATACGTAAGTTAAAATTCAACATTTTATAAAATGCTTATTTATATAATTTATATATTATAATTTATAATACATTTTTTAATTACTTTAAGTGGTCAATGATCAAAATGAAGGGATATAAAATATTTTAGAAAACATACAAAAATGTGGACTTGCTAGTACGTTTTGTACGTTTTCTTAAATATATATTTGTATTTTTTGTGTGGAATAATTCTATAAAAATGACATTGACACAGATGGATGGATGGAATGTTTTTTCTTTCGAGGAAAGGAAAAATTATAAAAATATAATTAATACGGGTGCACAGCATGACAGTCATGACTGGACCGATGCGACGGTTAAGGGTTCGATTCCCACTGAAAAAAATTAATATTTTATCATTTAATTTCCCGCAATGCTTCGAACATTCAGCGGAAAATGAGGCACGAAGTGTTTTAACACTAGGTCCTCTCTGCGCAACTTGGCATATCCTTGATACTGCGTGAAACTAAAAAACATTTTTTAGAAAAGCAGAATATATAAAACTAAACAAACTTACTGCTAATAGAGAACGAGGACGTCTGCAGGTCCCGCTGGCCCGGCTCCCTCATCTTGCGCCCCGTGGGGGTGCTGCAGCCGGAGCCCGCCACGGAGCTGGACACGGACATGCCCTCTAACTGCTTGTTTACTATGTTCAGCTCTGTTAAGACAATTATGTTCTTTAACATTTTATAGTTATTAAGCTCCGCAGCTATATCGCAGAAGGACCCTAGTATTAAGACACTCCACGCACCATCCCAATTTTCTAGACATAGCGTGTCGAGTGTCGTAAATCTATGAAAATAATTAGTTCCCACGAGTGGGGATCTTCGTCTACGGGCTACCTGGAAGGCTGTGCGTGACGCCGCGCGGGCACGAGGAGCTGAAGACGAGTGTGGTGGCGAGAGCTGGCAAAGGCCTATGCTCGATGATGATGATGATATTTTTTATATTTTTTTTGTTATCATTTTCTTATTTTATTTATACATATGTATGTATTATACAAATATATTATTTATTATTTTGTACATTTATTATATTTATTATAATATTTATTTCAACTTTATGTTCTAATATATATTATACTAGAAAAAGAGGAATTGATTTCATTTCCTCGCCCTAATTAAAGCCTAAAGCACAAAACAGAAACACACTTTTTACACGATATTTTATATTCTTTTATAAAATATCTACATGTACATACCATTTGGAGTGCCGTTGGTGACTCTGGAGGGGGAATCCCTCGCGTCGGGCAGCGGAGACGGCTGAGGAGTGAGGGGAGCCTCGCCTCCGTACACATATGGGGAGTTAGGAGGACTATTAATGTACTTGCCAAAACCTGCAAAAGTATCGATTTTTATAGCTTTAGTCTTTTTAGTAAAACGTAACGATTGTTCCGTGAATCCTGAAGAAGAAAAGAAAAAGAGACGTAGACAGAACCAGTAGGTTCTAGATGTTAGTCCAGACACTATGTTCTTCATTTCTAATCCGCACAAGGTAATTCGTATTAAATTTAAATGGTTAATCTATTTGAGATTTCGGAAAAGAAAATTAATTAAATTTGAACATTATTGTCGTAAAAATCATAAGTTAAATCCTACTGCACGAAATTAGCTTTATTATCAAAATTTACAATGGCTCATTTTATGTGACTTTTGAATATAGTCCTAATAAAGAATATTGAAACTATTTAAATTACAAAAAATTCTAAAACATTACAACAGTTTTACTTACCTTCGCCGACCCTCAAGTCCCCGTCGTCGAGACACACGCGACCATTCACGATTACATATTGAGGACTGCCGATCACACGTTGACCCTAGAAAATAAATATTTGTTATATTAGTAATTTATATATAGATTATATATGGGTTGATTATGAAAAATGATAAAGAAATATTGTTGTATCGCGTACGAAACAGAGGAGGCACAGGGAACCTAGTGCTAAGACACAGTTCCCCGCGCACTAATTAATCACATTGCGTGTTAAGTAGCGAAACTAAACGCTGCCGTGCTTTTTCATATTATTAATATTAATTAATAAAGTGTGCTAAGTTTGTCACATGTTACGTTTATCGAAAGCACATGTCATATGTTGGTAAGTTGAGTCCTAAAAGGAGAATGAAACTTTTGGGCCGTCACGTAAAGAATTGAGATGTGATCTAAAAAATTACAATTTTTTATTTATTTTTAGAATAGGAAATAATAAATTAATTGACAATCTGGAAGTGGAGAAAAATGAAAAAAATAAGATTTAGATCCTTAATCGATTAAAATCAATCATATAATAAGTCAGAGATGTGACAGCTGATTGACAATCATACCTTGTCTAATGATTTTTTGCAGTTTTGCATCTGTTTGTCATCGCAAAATCAGGCCATTAAATAAAAAACATTAAAAAAACATTTGCTTCTGTCATTACGTTCGTGTCATAACGCATCGACATTTTGAATGTTTTCCCGTTTGTTTGATATTTTCAACGACTACTGTTTTGTTTTTCTCGGATTTTGACTCTGACTACTTTGTACGACCCTCGCTTCCTCACTGGACTCTGAAATCTTTTGGATCTTACGACCGCCACGCTATGGACATGAATCGCTGTGCGAATTGTGGGATAGCCAATGGACACTGCAATACCCTAGTCCAACTACCTTTAGACGATGAAAACCACCACAACCTGGTTACTTAGAGGTGTGATATAATCCCGACATATAAGCAGGAAAATATATTTCTGTTACATTTTAGTTGACAGCTTTCGTAGAGAAAGGGAAGCTATTGCTATGAAATACTGCAATTGTATTGTAGGAAGACGAATGGTAGGCTGCTGTGCTCATGTTATGAGTATTATATATATATATATATACCATACCTTAGTTGGGCTAGATACCAAAATAATTTAGTTATACTTGCACTCTTCTTAGGTGACATTTTAATAATAGATAATAGAAGAAGAATAAAATATTCATTAAAATGTGTTTTATTTATAAATAATAAACAATAATAAATTAAACAACTCAGTAATCACATATTTTATAGAAGTTGATATTCAAGAAATTGGTCTGCGAACTTAACCTCACTTTTATCAAATCTCTAATAACTCAGCTCTCAGATTGCCAAAATTTATATAGTTTTCAAGGAGGGAATGATGTACCTAAATCTATTAAATCATACCATTTTCATATCTTTACATTCTGGGCCCAAAAATGTATGGAATAGTTTCAGTCTCCTTTATGCAGAAGGTATGTCACTATCATATTCTGATAGTGACCGTAATCACAACATAGTTTTCAAATAAGGCGGCCTTTATGGAGCTGTAATTTATATTTTTTATATGCTTTCATAAAATATACATCATCATCATCATCATCAGCCTGTCCTAGTCCACTGCTGGACATAGGCCTCTCCAATGGCACGCCACTGAGCTCTATCTTGAGCTCTTCGCATCCAGCCGATGCCAACCACTTTGCGAATATCGTCACTCCATCTAGCTGGAGGACGTCCCACACTACGCTTGCCGAGGCGTGGTCTCCACTCTAAAACGCGTTTACTCCAACGGTCATCGGTCATCAAAATATACATATGATATTCCAAACCTCAAAAATATTGAAGTCGACAGCGTGATGGTGTGTCGCCGCCGATATGACCCGCTCGAGTCGCGGGTCCCACACCACCACGTCCGCGTCGGAGCCCTCCGACACGCGCCCCTTCTGCGGGTAGAGGTTGAACACACGGGCCGCATTGGTACTTGTCACTGCTACGAAACGACACGGGTCCATTGCACCTGGAAGTTAAATACATTTTGTGATTAAATATGTATTAAATTATGTTACAAAATTGATTTTTATAACTTAAAGATATAATTAGGAATTAAGAAAATACGCATTGTAAGTAAGTACACGTATTACAAATTAAAAAAAGAGTGACATTTACATTTCAAAGAGGAAGCTTACATCGAGAGACCACATCAAGGGGAAAAAAGAACAGGAGTATCGAAAACTTAGAGATATGTGCTGGCTAATAGGAATACAACAATATACATAGTGTTTTTGTCATCACCACTATAAATGAAACCACAGTTTTAACTACTCTATAAAAGCTTAATACAATTTTTTTTACCAAAAATTAAAAAGAAATTTTTTCAAACAAAATAAATAATAAAATTATCGTTGTAAAATAAAACGCCATTTGTCAAGAACGACGCACGCACACATAAACCTGTCAAAGAAAAACCGCCGCATACACCTCATTCCGAAATCAAGTCGTAGGTATTGGAGGTAAAGTTCAAAGTTGCTTAACCTTTAGTAATATTTTTGTAGTAGTATCTGTTAACGTTATTGGTATCTATGCGTAACTGCGGCACACGAAATATTGGTATGGATAAACATCGAGAAATGAAAAAAAAATAAACCTACGTCTAAGCTGTAGAGGTATCTTGATTAATTTCTTTAGGTATGGGTTTAAAATATTTTACCCTATATGCTGTTACCGTAAATAGAGCGCTGACACTTCGATCCTGTATACGAATAAATAATATAAACCGAGAAACATAAGTTTCAAATTCTTACCAGTATTAACAGCTTTCTGCCACAAAATGGCCATTCTGTCCTCTACTCCGTTTACTCCGTTGGGTATTTTACTGAAGTTATTTTTGCCAAGTTCTTTGTCCTTCTCGTGGAAAGTGCAGTTGTCGCTGCCGATTATTTGCAAGTCGTCGCTAGAAATAAATATTTTTTTGGTATAGTTATTATTATACTAAAACTAATATATCGGATGCATTCATCCAGACCCTGACATTAAAATGGAGATGGGCTGGGCATATATCACGTCGTACTGATAATAGATGGACAATTTAAATAACAAGATGAAACGGTCGAGTTGGGAAAAGATATATTGGGTGACGGTATTAATAAAACTGCTGGACAAAATTGGATGAAGTTGTGAAATGAAATGAATCTAAGAAAATGGGATCCATATCACTAAAATAAAATCTAGTAATGATATTAATAATTAACATATTAATTTACTAATTTATAAGAAATTAATTTTTTTCAATGTTACTAATATTTTATTAACACTACTAATATATGTGAAATAAAAGGCTTATTATTATTATAATTATTATTGTTATTATGTCAGCTACATACGTATAGCTCCACACTGTATCGTGCACATGGGCGTAAGAATATGGGGGGTTTGGTGAACTGTGTTCAAAATGTGTGTCCTCCTGTGCCCACTCCAGGAATTTTATTAACAAACTAATTTGCAATAATTAAAAACAAGAACTTGTACATGAGCAGATTTGTTGAAAGCTAAACTCCAAGCCCCACTGGAAAATACTTCCAGATACTCGCATAATCTGGCATGTAGCAGGAGTACGCAGAGGGAACCTAGTGTTAAAATACTCAATTCCCCACTAGTCATGCGATTTTCTCAAACGGCAGTGTACGTAGTGTAGTGTAGTGTAGTGAGGACTCACAGTGCGAGCGCGTCGACGACGGCTGCGGGCGTGTGCGGCGCGGGGCGCAGCGGCGGCGACAGCACGTGCGCGGCCGCGTGGCGGAAGCAAGCGTTTTTATAATGAGTGCCTGCACAGGGGGGCTCTTCAATACGACTAGATTGTATATTTTATTATATTTATATCTATATGGGACATAACCTTAATAAATATTTCTTGT
Source organism: Heliconius himera (assembly GCA_021202915.1). NCBI lineage: Eukaryota > Metazoa > Arthropoda > Insecta > Lepidoptera > Nymphalidae > Heliconius > Heliconius himera. Next base: position 260,845 of record JAJHJA010001033.1, read on the forward strand.
GGCACAATTAAGAAATCTTTGGCGGTAGTTTGATATAATAATTATGTCCACTGGCAAAATGCCACTTCAATCGACCACCATATGTGACCACGGACTACTGTAAAGCGTTTAAATCGTGGGGTTTCCAAAAATGTGTAATATTAAATAATAATTCAGATAAAGAAAGACATTACACAGTCCAGAAATAAAATCAAATCAAATGGACGGTTTCCAAGAGGCGCGGGCTCAAATCTTCTGGATCAATGTAAACATCACTATATTAAAATAGACAATTCAACCAAATATCTATCAAAACTCAACGATTTCCACCCCCAAAATTTTATAATAAAAAATTAAATGTTGGTCTAAATGTACTTGGTCAATCAAAAATACCCAGATCAGTCAATTGCTGACACTCAAACAACCGTCAAATAAAATAAAATAAAAATTCTCAAATAAAACAATTGAATTTGTCAGACAAAATCAGTTCAATTAGTCAGTCAAAACAGGCTAATTTGTCAGTCATAATCAGTTTAATTAATCAGTCAAAACATTTTAAGTTGTCAGTCAAAATCAGTTCAAATAGTCAGTCAAGATAGGCTAATTTGTGAGTTAAAAACAGCTTAATTAATCAGTCAAAACAAGCTAATTTGTCAGTCAAAAAGGTTCATAACATCATTGTAAATAGCCAATTCAATAAATGATCAGTTAACTATCAATAAGTCAGTCACAAAGGCCCAAAGGTCAGTCAATAGCGGTCAATGAACCAACCGTCGGTGCCCACGGTGGCCGCGAGCGTCTCCCCGAACAGCGCCTGCTTCTGGCGCGCGCGCGCGAGGCGCAGCGCCTGCACCGCGCTCACCGACATCATGTGCACTATGTACAGGGGCGTGTTCATCTGGGGACGGCCAAATATTTCACGTTATAATCAACGATATACAATATTCTTTTGCATGACGCTATATAGCTAGGTAGATAGAGGGAAGTTAATATTAAGATATTTGGTTCCCCACTCTTAGGTCGTAGCTTACACAATTCATTCTCTCGAGTGGAAATCAGACCAAGCCATACTGATATATACTCGGACCGCCGCATCAGTCCGACAGGCGGACTGCAAGTTTTATTTATTTTATTTTATCTTCTCTCCTGTCCTAATACACCTTTAGCACATAGCAAGGTGGGCTAATATTTGTTTCCTGAAACCAACAAAACAAAACTTCTACTATAAACAACGTCCTGTAAGTAAGATACATCCATAATCACCTGATTAGCGATAACACAAGCTCGATTCACAGCTTCGGCTTCGACCTCCTCATCTCGCGACAGTTCGTGGCCTTCAGGCGTAGTGATTCCAGACGCGAGAAGTTTTTCTGTATTGCGTGCTATTATGTTTCCATTTTCCGCGTGGACCTGGATGGAAATTTGTTGGTTTATAATTTATATGAATATCGACTCTATATTTCAATAGAAAATGAATTAGGTCTTAAATGGTAAAACAGAATAAGTAAAGCTTACCATCGGCAAAGCTTTCAGTTCAGCACAGGCTTCAAAAGCCAAACACAAATCGTAATCTCCCAGCATCCAAGCATCTTTGTACGCCATGAACATCTTAAACGAGTTCACCCCGTGCTCCTCTACCAGCTGTTGCATTTCCTTCCTGACTGATGGTGACCACCATGTCACTCCTACGTGTAATGCGTAGTCGCAACAAACCTAGAGGGAAAGTAGTGTTTTGTATAGTGATAAAGTTTTTCTAGCTTCTAGGTGTATCACGCATGTATGCAGAGAGAGATAAGCAGAGAGTAAGAGGAAACCCTACAGTTACCCACTAGAAGTTACTATAGTTACCCACTTTCTGTTGAATTCTGAAGGCAATGCGTGTTGAGTGGCGGACTCAACGCTGCGCTTTGTCTTGTTACCGTAGCGAGGAAATGAAAATATTAATAATTTAATATACTCGAATGGGAATCGAATCCACCTGTCGCGTTCACAGTCTCACGCTAGTGCCCCTGCGCCACGGCTGGCCTCTTTTGTAAGTTTATAGTGTAATTTACAATATTGTTCAAAGTATAATTAAAATATAAAATAATTTAAAAAATAACTTTTTTGACATTTTCTTATAAAATCTACTTAAAATTAGAGAACTTAGAGTTATATTGGATAAGCGTTGATCACTTGTTTATTATTTGTGCTAATAAATTAATAATAGTGAAAATCTAAATATATTTTCTCTATAGTGTTTACATTACGACACGACATTAGTAAAAGCAATTGCCAATAAAAAATCTAAGTTCCACATACTTTGTTTTTATTGGAAAGTAACTGAAAATCCACTTAAGCTAAACCGTTATAGTTAAGGAAATGTCACTTTCACCAATTTGCATAATTAATTCTCAACTAATAAGTAAGTAAGGAAAACGTTACTACACGTGTGCACGTAAACTACCACACGTAAAGTAAATGTAAACATTGCACCAGATTGTACTGCATTAGCCGCTATGCTATAATTAACGACATTTACATCTGAACGAAGCGTGTTACGCATTAAGATTAGTTAATATATTTTTTATTAGGTAATCTAATCAAAAATAAAAAAAATAAATCAGCGTCACGCTGTATCCCGCACAAAGCAGGGTATGCAGAGGGAACCCAGTGTTAAGATACTCCGTTCCCCACTTTCTGCCGAATTCTTGGAGGCATTGCGTGTTGAGTGGCAGAACTCAACGCCGCGCTTAACCTCGTCACCAGAGCGAAGAAATGGAAATATAAATTTAAGTAAATATTTCATCTCCTCGAGTGGGGATCGAACCCACAACCAGTCGGTTTTGCAGTCACACTTCGTGCCGCTGCGCCACGACCGGCCTCTTGTAATCTAAACAAAAATAATTAAGTAATATAATAATTAAGTAATCTAAACAAAAATAAAAAAAATAAATCAGCTTCACGCTGTATCCCGCACACAGCAGGGTATGCAGAGGGAACTTAGTGTTAAAATCCTCCGTTCTCCACTTTCCGCCAAGTTCTGGAGGCATTGCGTGTTGAGTGGCGGAACTCAACGCCGCGCTTTGCCTTGACACCAGAGAGAAGAAATGGAAATATAAATTTAAGTAAATATTTCATCTCCTCGAGTAGGGATCGAACCCACTACCAGTCGGTTTTACAGTCACACCTCGTGCCTCTGCGTCACGAATGGCCTCAAAAGCAGTTCAGTTTCTTTAAATAAAAAATAAAAATTCAGTACCATATTATTTTAAATGACGTCCCCAAAATGCCAAAATGGAATATTTTTACGCATTGTTTAAAAAAGCTAGAAGGAATATAAGGATAAGTCATTACGTTCATCAGTTTTTTATTTTATATATAGACAGTCAGACATACAGGTTAAATCCTTACCTATCTAACTAATTAACCTAAGGATGAATATATCCTGAAGTCCAATTAAAACGAACAATATTTATAGATAAAAAATATGATGTAAGAGAATGTGAAAGTTTGTGAGAATAGATGTTTGTTCTACTACTGAACGCATGAAAATGAAACTTTACAGCTTATATATGTTAATATAGGTTACAATTTAAACAGGCGAAGCCTTCCGTAGGTCGCCAGTACGTTAATAATAAGAAATTATGAAGGCATATTTAATTAGTTACAAATCAATCTATAGCTAGGACTACAACACGAAAGAGAGGTTTTTAGACAAATCTCACCTTTCCATCAGCCTTTTGCCTCCAATTGTTGTATGCATCCAACAAAGATTGTCCTTTCTCTGGTAGCACGAAGTCAACTAGAAATTTAAAGTGAATGATATTTGTATTTTCTAGAAATTTTAATATCTGTGATAAAATAATATTCTTATTTTTTCATGCAGCGCTTAGTAACTCTTTATTTTTTTCTGCTATGGGCGGTAAATCTGAAAGTCTGATATTTTTAAACATTTCACGCTGCTTCTCAGAACTAGCCACCGTTTTACTTGGCACCGACTTCAAAATTATAAAATAATTAATATTCATAAAAAATATTCGGGTGAATTGGGAAACTCCTTTTTGACGTCGGTTGAAAATAAGAAAATCTTTCAAATAAAAAAGAAATCATCAAAATCGGTTCACCCAGTAAAAAGTTCTGAAATAACAAACATAAAAAAATACAGTCGAATTGATAACCTCCTTTTCTTACAGAAGTCGGTTAAAAATGGAAATAATGAAAATACAAATTTAATAACAAAATGGATATGTAGAATTGATACTCACTGACAGTAGTAGTACCACCAGCGACCGCTGCCCGAGTGCCCTTATAGAAATCGTCAGCAGTCTTGGCCCCCATCATCTCAAGCTCGAAATGGGTATGGGGATCGATTCCGCCTGGCATTATCAGTTTGCCTGTAGCATCAATTGTGCGAGTGCCACCGGGAATAATCAGGTTGCGGCCAACTTGTCTGGAGAAGAAGAAAAATCATCCTTGAAGAATATTGATTGACGCAAATAACATTAAGAAACTATCGTTTTTAAAATAGTAAAGAATCATATCATGTTTCGTCTCCTAAAAGTATGGATCAAATCAAAAAAAATATTAAAGTCGGCTTCACGCTGTATCCCACACAGCAAGGTAGATAGACGGAGCTTAGTGTTAAAACACTTCGTTCCCCATTTTCCGCCAGATTCTATGTCGAGTGGCGGAACTCAGCGCGCAATCATTTGTCATATTTATATAATGTTAGGATAAGTTTCATAATTAAAGTAGGTACTATACTGTTCTATTGCTTTCTGTCCGTTATATGAGACAGAATTCATACCTCATTTTAGTTATCATGGCGGAGAAACGACAATAATTTATTATAGAATATGTATTATTTGTACAATAAAATAATAAAAACATACTTAAATAAAGTATGAATGCTATAGAATTCGGTCAGGACTGTCTCTGTATGTCTCTAGAGATTAGAGTATACTAGTACAGTACGGGCCGTATATGTATATACGGCTTAAAATTCTCACTGAACATCCCAAGTCCCAAGTCAGAGATCGACCTTGAGATGCCGTTTTCATTCATAAATATATCATTTAAGTAAAAAACAGTATCTCAAGACCGATATCAGACTTGAGAGTGGTTGATAAATAAAGATAGAGACACGAAAAAAGTATCGATACTTTATGGTATTGAGTAGTCTTTCGATACCGATGCTTTTGTACTCGAAACTTTGTGTTCGATACTAGTACTTATGAAATACCTATAATAGGTATCATATCGAATGAAATTAAATTGACCTTTCGGTGCATACTACGCCTTACGATACGATAGGGCTTTCACTCACATGCACTCTTCCTTTGGAATCCTTACTCCAACGTAAAAACGAATTCACCGGCATTTTTTAGTAGTCTTAGTATACTATATTCTCAACAGGATTATAGAGACAGACTTATTAAGGTCCTTATTTAGGGACACGGTATCGAATAGAAAGTATTAATACTGTACTCGTTAGTATCGAAAAAAAGTATCGATACTTTAAAGTAGAGAGTATTTTTATTAGAGCCTAATCTGCATTTCTTAGTACGTCAATGTCAGTCAGTAAATAACGTCATTACATCACTGACGTTGACATTATGTGAGTAGTTCAGTAGAACAGAACATAAACAGGACCTTAATAAATCTGTCTCTATAACCATATTGAAATTAGAGTATACTAAGTATAACGCCATAGACATACTAGAGACAAGAGACCAAGATACATTGGATACCTTGGTTGGACTAAATTTAGAGTTAATTAGAGTATACTAATTTTAACTTAGCATAGAGACATAAACATACTAGAAATAGATAAACTTGGGCGTTATAACATATAACAGATAATATAATTCATTATAAATTTCTAATGTTCTAATCATTATTTATTTTCAACACTGACTGTTATAAATAACAGTCAAAATATTCATTATTTGCTATAAAATGGCGTGTGGCGCCTCGGTTCGGGAATGATCGGAAATATTTAGTAGTTGTTCGGCCTACATCGAGTCCAGCCAAGGTCAAATAAAATAATGATGGCGAACTTCACATCGTATAACCTCGCACAAATATGAGCTTTAACTCAATGGCAGAAAGGCCAAATATTACTTACATTAAAATAACTAATAACAAAAATATTAGTCTGAACTTCGTACATTTTGTCATTGTATTATATTTACGTTGAAAATAATATAATATATATTACAACAGTTTAAAATAACAGTTAAAAAAATATAATATAATGAATAATGCATTATAAAAATATAACAGTAACGCCCAACACTAGAAATAGAGACCATGACATTTATCAATCTCTTATCTACTCACTAATCTAATATCTAGAGACCAAGACTAATAGCCTCGATCGTATATTTATTTATGTATATTTGAAGGCGTATACCAGATTTTTGCTGGTTTACACCCTTTCACGATAAATCTTGTTTCAACGGACAAGAACGTCTGAAGAAAATATCATTGAATTCCTTCTTACGTTTAAAAGAGAACCAAACCATAGCGCGATTCAGAATACACTCAGCGCCATCTATTAAGAAAACGTAGGTACTAAATGTAAACCTTATAATTATTATTTTCGCTTTATATTTTTGATTGTTTGACTTGATACTTAAATAAAATGATGACTAAATAACTTTATTTTAAAAATATTACAGACTTACTACCTACATAGAAAACTATCTATTTCTATAGAATGTTACTTCACAAGATAAGTAAAATTTGTTGATTTTTTAAATGAAACATTAATTGCATTTAACCTAAATTATTATGATATCAACAAAAGAAAGTAACTGCAAAGCAATATAACTCATCATATTTAATACTCTACTATTTTTATTACTTCCATAAATTACCTCTATAAATAGACTAACATCTCCCTCTAACAAATGGTGTTATAAATAACAAAAATAAATATAAAAGCTATAAAAACTTTGCTGACTCACACTTAGGCCGTGATTTACGATACAAAACAATCTAATTTGCCCAATTGTTACTTCTATAGTGTTAATAGAGTTTAATGGAAATAATAAAATCTGTTTAACTCGTATAGTATGGGAATGAGGGGCTTTAATTTATGTGGTGATTGTTTTTTATGTGCTAGGCTGAAAATGATAAATGGTTGAGATTTTTAGTCTATTATATATATTTTTTTACCGTATTATAGAAAAACCATTTTGCAAAATACGGAAGATGCGTAAACGGAGGAAAAGAAAGGAGAAAAAAACATAAGAAATATAAGTGTTATAAGAAATTATTTTACCTGACCGTAATCTGGACTACTATCTACTGAACCTATTTATATAAAATTAGCATCTGCATTCATATAGCGCGAAAGTACTGTAGTATGTAGAGTCGTAAAGACTTCGCAGTAAGAATACTTTGCAACTATTTAGAGACAATGAGATGGAAGAGCAGTGCGTTTTGTGTTGCAAAATTGGAGAAATGTAAATAGATTCAATTTGAAATTTGTTAAAGAGACCAAACAGTTCGAAATCACTGCGTTGTGCCGCGTAATATTATTTATGAGCATATATGCATAATCTATGATAATGACAATTATATAGCAGAACAGTTCATTTTATATAGAAAACGGAGAAATTAATTTTTATTGTATTTAACGAAAAGAATAAAATTTAATCTAATTAGAATACCAAAATCCAATATCACTGCGTCATGTATAATGTGTCAATTGTACAAAATAAATAATATTCATGTTTTATACACATCCCGTAAGCACGACTTAATAAGATTTAGTGAAAACGTAACCAAATTTGCTCATCAAATTATAAAAAAAACAGACAAATTTCTCAAAATAATTGTACTCGTTTTATAGCAAGTTAGTGACCTAAAGAAAAATAAATGAAGATGTGCGTACGCATAATCTATGATAATAACTAACAACCAGTTATGGAAGCGACGGTTATGGTTGCGGAAGTGCTCGTCGAGTTAGAGCTTCCTGTGTGGCTTACATTATAATATGTGCTCAATTTGAAAATATTACAATATGGCCTTACGTTTCCTTGTTAACGCGAATGAAGCTTTGGGTGCTTTTATTGAAGTTTGTTAAATAAATGAAAGTTTAAATTAGTTATTTGTTAGTTTATTATTTAGATGTATGCAATACCATTGAGCTAAGTACCTACTCACTATACGAGTTAGGGATTATGCTCACTCACAATCCGTCGTAAAATCTGTCTGTCGTTTGATACTTTGTCAGTACTAGTATTTTCAGCAACTAATAAGCGTTTCACTATTGAAAGATGCTATTATCTGTATATAGTAAACTGATTTTCTGGATTTTTTATTAACTGTGAATACTATTAGGTAAGATTGCATGTACAGTTTTGCCGTATTATTTATTTTAAATAAGTCAAAGCCGGTACCTGCAAGTTGCCAATAAAGGTAGGAATGAGTTGCACTTTTCGTTGCCAAATTATTTATAAGAGAAAGAAAGGTAACAGCTTAGGTAAGGAAAATATTCAAATTATATTATTAATATGAAGTATATGCTCGCTGTATCCCGCATGTATGAGGGTAGGCAGAAGGAAACTAGAGTTAAGATACTCTAATCCTACGGAAAACCCAATTTTGAAAAATTATGTTAATTATTATAATTATTATTAATACAACGCCACGCTTTGTCTTTCTCTTTAATTTCTTCGCTCTTGTAAAACAGAGCGAAAAAAAAAAATTCAAATACATTCTGCCGAGTGAGTGAGAAATAATTTATTCGATACAACGCGCGACGCGACGGCGCAGTGGCACAGTCATTTAAATGTTTTAAAAAAAATCGTTTTCATGATTTAAAGTTTTAGAAAATCAATCGCTTTTTACATTGTTTTATTTTAGTTAGTTAGTTTTATTGTTTTATTTTATTCAGATGTTGTTTGTTTTATTCTATTCAGAGATAAAATTCCCAATTTTATACTGAATAGTATAATATTTCAGTTTCACTACTAAACTAAGAGAATTCGACTAGTGAGAACCGAAAGTGCCTTAATGTGAACCCTGGTACGTGCGGAATACACGGCGAAGCAAAAAAAAAATTATAATTTTATCTGAAAATTATTTAAATTACGCTGAACTGTACTGAAATTACGTCACGTCAGAGTAGTATTATTAAAAATAGTCTTATAGAGAGAGTTGTTCACAAAGTCACAAGGTCCAAGGTCAAATTACGCTAGTTATGTTTATTCCGTGTTAAAATTTATGCTATGCAAGGAATTTTCAAATAACTTTCCGTGAATAATTAGATAGGTATTTCATAATAGTAGCCACTAAAATACGGTTTGGCAATTGTTTACAAACAAAAATAAAACGGATATTATCAACTGTAAGTATTTTAAAAATAGAAATTAACGTGAGAATTACTTAAAAAAATACAGCCCTAATATGAAAAAAATATAGACATATATTTGTTAAAATAATAACAATACGTACAATACGGTACGTACGCGACGATCGTGAGTTTGGTTGCCATTCGTGGGAATGAAATATTAATATGTTCTTTTCCTTGCTCTGGTGACGAAGGCAAAGCGTAGTGTTGAGTTGCGGCACTCAGCAATACACACGCAATGCCTGAAGAATTCGACGGAAAGCAGGGAAAAAAGCATTTTAATTCGCAAAGGAGTGTCTTAACGTCAAGTCCCAGGTTCCCTCTGTGAACCATGTTATATGCTATATACAGCATATTAAAAAACGTAATAAATATAAGAGATGTTAAAATTTATTAGATATGAATTACACGTTGCAAGGTAAGCATAAAGTAAAGGTAGAGAAAACAATAACAATTTAAATTATTATCCGACAGACTGATCATTACGTAGTTATATTACTAGACATTCTTCTTCGTCTTCATAGCTAGACAAATTATGGATGTTAAAATAATATTATATTTTAACTAAATGTACTTCCATCCTTTTGCAAGACGCGAACTTGGGTTCCGCCGTTCAAATCGAAATTGCTTAAATAATGAAAAACGGAGTGTATCAACACTAAACTCTTTCATCTAACAAAATATAAAAGTAAAATTAGCAACTACCTTCAGAAATAAGCTTCACAAATTAACATGAAAAACATATGAAATTTCATTTGTTTAGCATAATTCACAATCGGCGTAGAACGCAGTCCGCATATCGTTCATTGTTTACTAACAAGTTGCACGCTAACTGTAAAATACAAGGTATGTGACTCGAATTGAACTGTGGTAAACCTAGCGGTTATTATTTTAAGTTATAGTTACCTATAGTTACCTACTAGAACTAAAGCAACAGTACATTGAGGTATTATATAACTAAATTTACATACTAATTAAATTTTGTACGATTTAGAACTCTGTATTATAAATGAAGATATATTTTGGTGTTTTTCATTTTTTTAAGATGTACAACACAAGGAAAAAGATTTTATTGAACATATAACAACTATTAAAGTGACATAATTATTAAAAATAACTGTTACAATTCCAACTTTGAAATTTAACAGTTATCTAAAACGCAACTCAATGCTTCCAAAATTCTGCGGAAAGTGGTGTACGGAATAATTTTAATGGAAACGGAATATCTTAATTCTAGGTTTCCAGTTGACACATACATACATATACATACGACGTAAAGCTAAAAAAATAATATGTCTAATATCCAATGTATGAAGCTATAAAAATAATTTCAAATTTCTAAAGATTAATACTTTATTTTGTATACAGGGTAAAATACATGTAATAAGTAAAATTGTTGTAAATTAGTAAGTGCAGTAAAATACACTCTTGCTAACATAGTGTGAATTAAGAAAGTAAAGTTAATTTTGTATAACAAAGTAATAAATATTTCCACGTATCTTGAAGTCAGTCGTGATTATCACTAGTCAAAACTAGAATAAATTTTATAGTGAACGTTGTTTAAATGTTGCAATCGCTACTTTGTTTCATTTACTTACGATATTCTTAAAGAATATGATGATAAACAGTAATTCTATTCTCTAAGATAGATCTTCTACTAGTTTAAAGTTCTTATCGTTCATCGTAGCTTTTTGTCTAAACTGACAAAAAACAACAAATGACGTTATATAACGACATTTTTTTACACATTTTTATACACTTTTATATTTTTACTATTTTAGACACTTTAGTTGATATAAAGCCACGTTTAATGATTTATCTATTGCACCCATACCGGTGACATTTTATAAAATCACTATAAACCAGAAAAAAATATTATAATACTCTTTTGACTTCTTGAAAACAAAAACATATTTCTAAATTTACTCCATGTCACAAATCACAAGAGAGAAGAGAGTCACTATGTATCAATGGAGTGTTAGGTAACTAGATCAACAATTAAGTGATGTGCCACTACATAGTTTGTGCTACTCACTCACCAACAACATTAAAATATATGAAAATCAAAGAACTTATTATTAAAATATATATTTTCAACACATTTTTCTACATATAGATTTCATGTGTTGTCAACTTCAGAATTCGGGATGAATTTATAATTTCATTTACTTCACTGACTTCTAAAAATGTGAATTGGACGTGTAAAAGTACGAATTTGAAGTTGAAAACCTATAATTACTTTAGTTACAAATGCCAATATGAACTCTTTTTATCCGATACACGATGAAACCGCACAAGTGTCGTACATTAATAGGATTTACCTACAATAATCTAGATTTATATAGTAGACACCTAATGTCATGTCTATTAATAAATACTTTGTGGAAAATGTATGCGATGATATAATGATTGCATCCGAATATTTAATGATAAATTCTATAATTTACAAATGTATTTACTGTAATGACAAATTTATCATTTTATCATTGTTTATTAAAAAAACCTCATGTTGGCACACTTGAGATGCGTTTGACCATGTGAGACTGTTGTGTATTTAAATCGACTTTGGGTAATGTCTTCATTTAAATATAGCTTTTCTGATTTGATTGGATAAAGTATGATGCTAGGATGAAATATTTAGGTTTACGATAAAGAACGAGGTGGAAATGGCGACTGTTTTCTTTGCATTTCCTATAGAACGTAGGATATGTGTGTTGATGGAAGTTTTTAATGTATGAGAGAGAGAGTCCAGAGATACAGGATTTACGTGATTACACAGTATTTACATTATTAGAAAATTATAATTTACATACAACCTTTATATTTTATGAAAATATACCTAGTAATTTGTGTTTTAAATCTCTTCTAATATTTATATTTTTAAATTCCCAAAAATCAACGTAACCATACGATAACCTTGTAAATAGTACATACTACCGCCAATATTTCACGTTGTCGACTGACGTAAGACCTCATCACGCAACGCTGTCACGGCGGCTTGCCATACGAATACCTTATGGGGAATAACATGAAACGTACTTGAACATGAACAATTAATTCTTAGACGAATGGTCACACGTTGTTACAATTCGCATGTTTTTTTTGGACTATATAAATTAGATTCTTTTGAGATTTACATATGAAATTCTCGAGAAATGAATTAGGGCATTTATATTTCCATTTTCTTCGCTCTGGTGTTGAGGCAAAATTTAAAAAAAAACATACTTACGTTAATGTTGTTTATTTCTGTAGATATACCTAAGGAAAAACTATAATGATAAGTTATTTAGAAAACGTATGGTGCGGGTTCGAATCCCGCTACGTTCAAATTTTTATACGTTTCCTAAATAACTATTTTTCTTTCCTAAGTGTGGAATAACACTTTAAAAGTGTTAAAAATATAATGATAATAGTTATTAGGTGTACTTGAAAAAAAAGAATGTCGAATACGTGTTTTCTCAAAATTATTAATCAAAAAACAAGCTTTAATAACCCAACCCAAAATAATTGGTAAACAGAGACGGGGCTGTAATAAAACACTTTACGATTATAATTATTCTGTGTACACCGAAATATGTAGAAATATGCAAAATTTATATATATTTACTTGAAGTTAATTTAAAGTAATATTTAAACAGTTAGTACTAATAATAAAAAAAAACGCATATATTTTTTTCCAAATCAAATATGTTAAATGGCCAATATGTTGTATTTGGTCAATAACCGTTTCTAATTTACATACCGTATGCAAAGCGTGTAATCCGTAAACGAATAATCAGCTATACGTACTCAACACACGCTATAAGTTCCAAAGTCAATACTAAATCTTGTGAAACGACGCCAGCAAAGGATATAGAGTCATGGTAAAAGAGATTGTGGTACCAGTGTATCTCAAAAATTGTATTCTCGCGACAGTTATAGGTACAAATTTTACAGTAGAATAATTCTTATATTAATTATTGTATAATAGATGTTATATTGAATGTAACATTCCGAAACGTAGTTTTTAGTATTAAAATCTGGTTTCTTTCCAGTGTTCTTAAGGTTTTTTATTCTATCAGCTTCACGCTTTATCCCGCACATATCAGAGTAGACTGAGGGAACCTAGTGCTAAGACACTCCGTTACCCACTTTCTGCTGAATGCTGGAGGCATTGTGTGTTAAGTGGCAGAACTCAACGCCATGTTTTGCCTCGACATCAGAGCGAAGAAATGGAAATATGTATAAAGAAATTCAAATAAATATTTCATTTCCTCAAGTAGGGATCGAATCCACAACGAGCCGCTTTTACAGTCACACTTTGTGCCTGGCCTCAGGTTGACACAAGGTTATTAGGTATTTTAATGAACTTAAAGGAATTTTCTTCCAATGCATACAATTGAGCAAAGTATTTAAATAACTTTTCATATAATTAGTTTTATTTATAAAATATAATTGAGATTCTCTACACTTCGGAACCAACCAATATGCCACATTTTAACAAACTTTCCGTCAGTAAAAGAAGTGTTTGTATATATATATACTTAATATTTATTAATAATATATACACATTTTTTTAATATACATATTATAAGCAATTAAGTACATACAGAAAAACTTATAATTATATATAGATATCTACATAAATAGACAACATTTTTAACTAATTAGGCCTAAGTTAATATGACATTACACACACACCTCAACGTATTGTTAGCAAAATTACAATTTGTATGCTAAACTAAAGGTGAGATTAATTAACTTTTCTAGTGTAGAAAAGAAGGTCGGGTCGAAACGACTGAGTCATCCGAGGGCGGTCTCTGTGTAGACTATACGTTTAAATATATTATTTCAAACTTTTAATTTATGAATACCGGTTATAGTTTTTTTTTTTCAGTTTCACGCTGTATCCCGCTGCTCCCCACGAGCACCCGAGCAAACGAACACAAGCGGCGGAACTCAATTCCGCGCTTTACCTTGACACCAGAGTGAAGAAATAAAAAATAAAATGAAAATTGCCTTGTGTCGAGGCAAAACGCCGCGTGGAGTTCCGCAAATGCCCCGCAACGCAATGCCCTCAGAATTTGGCGGAAAGTGGAGAGCGGAGTGGGAAGTAGAGCGAAGTCGACTAGGCTTCCTCTACCTACCCTGCTACATGCGGGATACAGCGTGAAGCGTGCAAAAAAAAACAATTTAAAGCACTTCCATGTTATATTATAAGCGATTACATAACAAATTACCATTCATATAAAAATACAACGGTTGTATCGCGTGTGAAGATATAATAAAGGTGGTAATCGCGAAAAACAATGAAAGTGAAGCTCTCCTAGGAAACGTCTGCGGTTACTTTTACCGGGCACCATTGTCTCTAGAAAATGGTGAATGTATTTTAGAGTGTTTTTTTGTTACATATTTATAAGGAACTGTACTTATTGTGGTAGTCATGGGTTTTTTGTGGCTTATGGTAATAAGTTGTTTCACTTTTACCGTTTTTATATTGAATATAAATATATTATATTCTTATTATAAATTTTTATACTTCATGCGAAAAAAATAATAGTAGGTACTAGATAAAAAATAATTATAATTAATGGCGTTACTTTATTTGCATTAATAACTAACTTTAAACCGTAGTTTCATTATAACATTTTTTTTTGCCAAATATATTTTTAAATTATTCTATCTTGTTTATTTTTTTAGCTTCACGCTGTATCCCGCACACAGCAGGGTAGGCAAACGGAATCTAGTGTTAAGACACTCAGTTTCCCACTTACTGCCAAATTTGGGCAATGGAATCGGGGTGGAGATTGAACCCACAACCGTGCGTTTACAGTCACGGTTTGTGCCCCTCCGCCACGACTGGCCTTGGCCTGGAATTTTTTGACGTTTTCTTAATAAGTATTTTTCTTTCCTAATTTTTACCTATATTTCCTTCCCTGTGGAATAATACTTTAAAAATGAATAACAATAATGTTGCATATATTAATGTTTTTAATTTAATTAGTTTTTAATTAGAAATTCTATTTCTATAATATATATTTTTAAATAACTACGTAATGGATATTATATAGAGACATAATATATATTATAGATATAGACCATTAGATATAGAGCGTTTATTGTGAAAAGCGTCCATCTCCAAATATTTAGGGCGGTGATAGATTGACGAACTCACGAAACGCAAACAAAAATAACTTTCTAAATTTATATTTATAGAACAAATATTAACAAAGTTAAATGCTATCGTAACTGTGGCCCCTATGTTTTAAACAATATTTTTTTTGTTCATATAATATGATGTACTATTTTCTACATCTACACCATAGTAACGCAGCGAAGCTGCGGCTCGCCATGTTTCTAAATGGTTTATAGATCGATCGATCTAAAAACACTTCTTGCACGAAATTGATTTACATACGTTTTATTCTAAAGTTTTTATTTTTTATATTTAAATTATAAAGCTGGTGAGTTTGGTTGGCTAAACGCAATTAACTCAAGAACTTCTAGTTTAAATTGAAAAAATATTTTTTATTGGATAGGTCACCTATCGAGAAATGCTATAGGCGTCAAGTTAATCGTTTCTATGTAACCCACTGTGCCTATAGTCTGAGTTACCTCTAGCACATAGAATATGTCATGTTATTCCCAAGTTATTTCCATTTGACTTTAAGAGCAAAACCGCAGGAGAGTTAGTGATAATATAAAACGCGAGGTTAGGTTCCGTTTCTCAAGTCTCAACAACAAAATATTTAATATTAAAAAGTTATTAAAAATTATTATATAAAATCTTTAATTATTTCAGCTATAATTAATAACTCTCTAAAAGCACAGGTGATAGATTCAAATTAGATAATGTGCACCGTTAGACCGCAATTTCTCAGATATTATCGAGTAATATTTCATTAGCTTCTAACCTATTTTCTCTTTAGACACAAAATTGCAATAAATTATAAAGTTAAATTATATACATAATTGAAGGAATAAGCATGGTTGATAGTTCGAAACAGTATTCATTCTTCGTTCGGTGTCGTTGAGCTTCCCTATCCAACACTACAGTTTCTATTCAGGCTCTAACTGGAGAACGGAGACGGAGAGAGAATCAGCTTCACGCTGTATCCCGCACACATGCCAGAGTAGGCAGAGGGAACCTAGTGTTAAGACACTCCGTTCCCCACTTTCTGCCATATTCTGGAGGCATTGCGTGTTGAGTGGCAGAACTCAACGCCGACAACGGAGAGAGAATGATACGTCAAAAATACAAAATAAATTAATAATACGAGCAAGTTCAACATTTTTCCCTAGCAAAATATAATTACGTCTATGTAAGCATAAATAATATCATATTGTGTTCTTTACTGTATATAGGTATGTAAAGATATAGGTTTAGTTATCCATTGTTTCTAACCACGGTTTACATTAAGATAATACTTGGAAAAGCTCGCTTTAAATGGTGCTGACCATATGAGGACCTACTTCCAATAGAATATCATCATACGAGTACATACATTTTGTATAAAAAATACGGTTTAATGAACTGAATGAACTGATTGTTTGTTATTTGTAAAGATTAATAGATTAGGAGTATTGGTATTTTTAATTATTATTATTATAAGTAATATTGTTGTAGTTGTATAAAAAATACATATACAGTACAGTCGACGAATCGTGGTAATGGTTTCTGAACTTTTACATCAAAAAATCTTAAAATCAAGTCTTTTAACTTCAGAGCGGCCACAACACATCGACCGTACTGTACCGCACTGTCATAGGCAGCTGGGACATGCACACGATACTGAATTAGAATTATAGCGCTAGTGGGGAACAATATAGTTATTTTCAAAGTTAATACTCCTATAGGTATCGATTAGGTAAACATAAGGTTTTCTTTTTTTAGAAAATTAAATAACTGCTTTACGTTTATTTTCTTCGTTTACCGGATATTGCACAAGAACTAAAATATATGTATATTTTGACATTATAAGCATGTATATAATAATGGAGTCGAGTGAAAACTGTGTCCAATTTACTTAAGCAAATTTTTCGTATTTCATTTCCTAAAATGGGAGCCGAACCCACAACCTGTCGCGCTTATAGTCACACGCTTATGCCCCTGAGCAAAGACTGACTTCATAAAATAGTTAACATTTTTATTTCTTTGCTCTGGTGCAAAGTGTGTTGTTGGTAAGTTTCCCGTAGTTTAACGTAGTGTCTTTACATTAGGTTCTCTCTGCCTACCGTTCTATACGCCTATTGTTTTTAAAACAGCTTGACTTTAATTACATAAGCGACAAAAGTCTAGACAAAATTCTTGCCTGTCAATAAATCTAAAGTTGTTTAGCATGTTTTGTGGTTTCCATTAAGTCATTTAGTATAACTTGAATGGGATTAAGTTACGTATTAATTACACGTTAATGCGCACCAAGGCTGTATGTATGGCAGATGTTAAAAATATCAAGATGGCATGTAAATTTTTAAAGTGTATATTTACCTAAATATTGTTTATTGGCTGTTTAATTAGTAATAATATTTTTTTAGTTCCAGCAATTTTATCAATTTTTTCGAAGTTATATTTTTTTACCTTCACGTTGCATCCACACTTATGTATTGATGAATCATCCTCATGATGAGCATTCATCCTATGAATGAATGATCATTATTTTTTACCTTTGTAGCACCATGAGACCACCACCATACACCATATATAGGAATCTCAACTCAAACCATTTCGTTGTTATCGTATTTTTTTCTAGCTTCACGCTGTATCCCGCACATAGCAGAGTAGGCAGAAATAACCTAGGAATCTAGTATTAAGACACTCCGTGCAGACTAGGATACTTACGTCCCCTACTTTTCGCCGACTTCTGGGGGCATTACATGTTGAGTGGCGGAACTCAACGCCAAGCTTGGCTTCATTACCAGAGCAAGAAATAAAATGATTAAATACTTCATTTCCTCGACTGGAAATCGAACCCACGACCTGTTGCGCTTACAGTCACACACTTGTACCTTTGAGCCTCAACTGGCCCTGGCCTTGTATCCATATATAGTTAATATTTGCTTAATATAAGTAAAGTTGTTATCAAGATCACTTTCAAGTGCTGCTATAAAACGTGACAACACATACATTTATCTACTATAAGTACTTACTTGATAACGCCATCCTCGATGTACACGTCAGCGTCCTCCATACCGTCATCGTTGACCACTCGCCCATTCTTGATGAGGAGACGGTTCTGGGAACTCTGAAAGTGAAATTATATATTATTATATAGAACATAATATGTGTAAAAATAAGGTAGAGGATTCCATTACCATTAGGGGGGGAATGAGTTATTTTCAATTCCTCGTTTTGGTAAGGAGCCAAAGCGCGACGTTGAGTTCCGCCACTCGATACGCAATGTCTCGGAAATTGGGTTGAAAATAGGGAAAAGAGTATGCAGGTTCCCTTTGCCTATCCTTTCATATGTGGAATACAGTGTATAACTAAAAAAACTAAAAACAGTTTTTTTATAAACTATGCAGCAGGTCGACTAACATGATATTATTTATACAAGTATTTTTATTGGATATTTAAAATCACTTATAAAATTATTTATTATCTGATTATACATTTTATTTCTCACAAAAAAATAAAATTCAGGATTTTATGAAAATAATAATAATCATAAAAAAAAAATTACTCTTCTAGATTATTTTTTATTATTTTAATGGAACTGTTAAACGACTAGTAATATAATAGTACTTACTAATATAATCATAAATTATATTTTAAAGTACATTCGCGATAGTGTAGACTATAAAATTTATGGTACGAGGAAAGCAATCAATAATAGTAAAAGACGCTTTTAATGTTTTCATAGAATTTATAACACGCATTATTTTCTAATGCTACTAAAGTTAGTCGTATAAACTAGTTATTTATTTACTTGAGCAATTAAATTCTAATGGTATACAGTTCAAATGCCGTGATTTATGTATAGATTATTAACATTATGGTAAGTGCTGTGTAAAGAAGTACAACGTTTGTCCTAAAAAAAATATTTTTTTAATCATTATAGCGGGCGAAGCGAGCGAGTGCTCTATTTAATAGTAAATATAGAAATATTTACTCGCAAAATCAAAAATTTTACACCAACACAAAGGAAAAATATACATACGAAGTCATTCAATCATTTATTTATTTTTTTCATTATTTATATCCATAAACGATAAATATAAATCTAAAATCACAACGAGCAAAAGATTTGCATGAATCACTTGTCGCTTTCGCGAAACATTCCAGATATGGTACACTGAAGTTAGTCACTTATAGTTATTATAGCACTTTTCCTACAAACAAAAGGAAGCTAATAACCTATTAATATAATAAAAAAAGGAATCCTCACTTTTATATTAATCCCCGAAAACGTAGTAGTAATTCCTACCATAGTCAAATATAGTAGAAAACCTTGAAATATGTAAAATTTCAGCGTATACAGACAGACGCGTCGAGCGCGGTGCGACGGCTGAAACTGAAAATGTGATGCCGAAAATAGAAGGTGCACTCCCTCACGCACTAACTTAATAGAAAGTCGACGCGGTACTAGCGACAACGTTGAGTATGCTTTATACTAGCATTTCCTTAATTACTTGGTTTTTGTGTAAATATTTTGTATTTACGATTTTATGTATACCTAATTGTTTCCAGCTTCAAGCTGTATCCCGCATGTAGCAGGGTAGGTAGAGGAAACCTAGTGTTAAGACACTCTGTTCTCCACTTTTAGAATTTTCGAGGCATTTTTGTGAGTGTTCGGTGGCGAAATCAACGCCAAGTTTTTGCCTTGGTACCAAAGCGAAGAAATTAAAATATTAATAAATAGTAATTCATTAATTCTTTGTATACACATTTCATCTATAATAATTACGATCTATCATTTATGATATAAAAGATAGGTATCGATATGGCAAATTTACAATGGGGAATGGAGCGTCGCAAGACTAGGTTCCCTCTACAGGATAGGATATGAGGGATTCAGCGTGAAGTTGGAAACGAAGAAAAAAAACAACAACATGTCTGACTGAGGGCTAAAAAATATCCAAAATAATATAGATTATAAATGCAATAGAAGTGGGTTCGGTGCGTACATGATTAAGATTGATGTGTGAATTAGCGCGGCCTCGTGTTTCGCCTCTCAACAAACAGTGTCTCGCAATTTGAACATAAAGTGAAATATACAATCTTGCCTTTATGTCCGTTGTGCCTTTTATGCTGTGCGAGAAAATGTCAGAAATGCATTTGTAAAAATACATTATGTAGACAGCAGCATATTGAATGTGAAACTGCCCTTATACACTTGAGACTATCTCTTTCATACTTCAGCAAAAGTCACTTATCCTTGTCAGTACTTCGTTTTCTCCACGTTAAGTACAATAAACACTTAATAAGCGAGCAACTATATGAAGTGGTGCCTACTAATAGAATATATTTATATATAAAATTAGTATTCACCAAATAGCCAGATTGATCAATTAAAAATGGTCAGACTATACAATATATGGTTATGGGTTCGAACCCAACCACAAAGATGGGAAAGCAGACCATTTTTGCCACTCTCTGATCTCTCTCTCAATGGGATATACAAAGCGATATATCTCTAATAGGAGCTAAAGTAGAGAACAGAATATGTTAACACTAGAATCTCTTAGTTATCTGCGATATGCCGGAAATGAATGGACAAAAAAATTTTATTATTGTTTTCTTAACACCAACAGAATATTTGAAAAATGAAATATCATATCGTAAGTGCTAATTAGCCCCTATGTTTGTTTGTATACTTGTAATAGAAAGCATATTACTGTAGTTTGCATTGTCTATATTATTTTTTATTCCATGCTAGTTCCTATTTTGATTTGTTTGTTACATGTTTTCCATTATAATCAGTCAATGACACTCTGTTTTTCTCTCCGTTCTCCACATTTCAAACAAACAGAAAAGCGGCGTATTTTTTCATATTAGCAAATATGGTATTTGAAAAAACGAAACATCTAGCATATGTGATAATTAAGCCCGCATGTTTGTATACTAGTTAGAAAGCATATCTAACTTTGGTTTGCATTAGTTCATTGAATCCGAAATAGCATAAAAAGATGGTAAGCCAGTCTTGAACTGGAAAGAAATGAAAACTGCTTTCCCTCTCGATACGGCTTCCATTTGATTAGATTTTTTTGTTTTAAGAGTTATTTTATAATATTTTAAAGTTTAGTAAAATATAAAAAAAAAATACAGATACGTACAGATGTAATTCAAAAATAATTAATAATTTGTAATCGTTTGTAGAATGGTTAATATCATTAGGTTTATTTGATATTAATTATAAATTTAAATGATCGTTTAAAAATGTAATTTATATCAACTAACTAAACTTTTTTCCCTTTATAAAAACTTTTTTCTCTTTATAAAAAATGAGGGAAAATGTCTCGAATTTAGGTGGAAACTGGAGAATTTATCCATATCTATATTTTTAAACTTAATTATTTTTAAATATTCCTTATTTAAAAAGAATTAAGTTAAACAAAATAATAATAAACAAATAAACAAAATAATAATAAGCTAAAAAGGGCACGTACCAAGCGTTTGTAGTGCCAAAGTAATAAAATAAAAATATGTTGTCAAATGAGAATTGAACCCGTATTACAAATATCTACACCTACATTACAAAAACCGCACTACTATAGTTTATATATAATTCACACATCAATATTATATCGAGTATAAAATCAAAGAAAACATATAATTAAACTTTCTATATCGGAAAAAGAGAATAAAAACATTAATCATAGCACGTCAAAAACATTAGACACGTAAGAATGAAACTGTGACAATGGCAGAGAAAACAAGTAATTACGGCATAATTGTAATTGCGTATTACGCTGTCTGTACTTAGTTGTTCTTGCCGTTGATGCGGTCGTGATGTGGATTAAATGTTAGTGTGCGGCGTTGGGTTCCGCTATTTGTTATAATTTCTATTTAAACGAGTGGAAAATTAAGTTAAATTTGCCTCACTGAATGAAGGTAATACGTCAGATAAAAAATCGATCTTTGGCTGGTTGAGCTATGTTAGTAAGTCTATATCCTACATAGTGCGGTATACAAATACAATACTTAGTGTCGAGACACCTCACTTTCTACAAATATTTAAAATATAGCGTGTTGAATGGCGGAACTCGCTGCATTTTTTTGTTTTACCAGAACGAAGAAATTAATTTACCTGAATGGAGATCGAACTCACACCACTATTGCAAGTAGGCGCTTTCTTACTGCACCACCACAGCTTCACATACTTAATAATTACCTACTAGGCAAACATTCACACAAAATCAGCAATACAATTGACGTATCTAGAAAGGAAATGCTTATTTCTCATTACTATGAACCCATTTCACTGACACCGCGTTGGGGTCTTTGATCTATGGCGTTTACAATGATCTATAGAAAAACTAGCTGTATATTAATTAAGTATAGTAGATCTTTTTTGTAAGAATCGCTTGAGAACTAATAACGTGGTGAACTTTAAAATGTTATTATGTTAACAAACATCTGCTTTGTATAGAGCATGTGTAGACAGTTTAGATAATATGTAACGTCGTTTTTTTAGATTGTACATTTTTGAAAAATCTATTAAATAATTTAGACGAGGCCAGTCGTGGCGCAGTGGCACAAGCGTTTGATTTTAAACGCGACAGGTTGTGGATTCGTTCCCCAATCGTGGAAATTAAATATTGAATATTTTCATTTCTTCGCTTTCGTGAGTCTCTGAGACAAAGCGCGATGTTGAGTTCCGCCACTCAACACGCAATGTCTCCAGAATTCAGCGGAAAGTGGGAAACGGAGTATCTTAACACTGCGTTCCCTCTGCCTATCCGTGTACGGGATAAAGCGTCAAGCTGATTTGATTCTTGATTAAAATACTGAATACCACTGTAACTTTAAAGTTTCAAGTGTTACATACATTTTTACATGATTACGTCACCGTATGTACTTGTGACACCGCATCTTACAAATTATGACCGATTCCCACGCAACATTTAATTACTTTTTGCATTAGTATAAACATGCGAAATGAAACTTATTAGCAATACTTCGAAAATTTTGTTGTTTGTTTTTAATTTCATATTCTTCGATATGAAATATATATTCTAGAGCTCTAAAGTACAATGAGATTCGTTTGTAGTTGTTTGCACCAGCAGGGTTTCCAAACTTTATGTAAATCTTGACTAAATATATTATTTTGAATAAGTTTAAGTCTTTATAATTCACAATAAAAAGTGATTTTGAATTTCAAATTGACTATTTAGTCCATTTACTTACAACACGTACCTTAACCTGATACTACTGACTAAAACGCAGCGGAAAAACCTCTCTAACAGGAGACCACACGGACCTATTATAACATTAGGTTCAATATATTTGTAATGATGCCTAAATATTAAAAAAAAATACCGACGCCGTCGTGGCACAGCGGCATAGTGTCTGATTGCAACAGCGACACTTGTGGATTCGATTATCACGCAGGTAAATGAACTATTTTCATTTTTCTATTCTATGGTAACGTAAAGTGTCGAATTTGGCAAAAACTGGGAAACCGAGTGTCATTAGAAGAAATTTAGTTAAATTCCTTCTGCCCACTGCTGAATAAGAATTAATACAATTAAATGCAGTAAGCAAAACAACAAAGTATATTTCTTTACAAAATTGAATTGCATTCGCGGCGAGGTTTCTAATTAAAATGAAGCATTTTCATTCCAGTGACTCTCGACCGGGCGAGCTTCTGAGTTTCGCTGTTTATATTGCTAAAAGCTGTGGTAGTGTTACGTTTCGATAAGGACGGGTGTACATAAGCTGGTCTAGCTTGATATCAGAATGTTATTCTAGACTAACTAATCTGCTTGTAGCCAAGAAGTATTTATCTAATTACATTTAACTATAAATATAAATAAGAGCAAAAGAAATCAATTAAAATTTTATTTTGTCAAAAAGATAGGTTTGTTAATGTATTTTTTTGGTAACTGTGCAAAAATTTTTGCACCACGTCACGTCATTTTTCGTGGTGGGAAACATCGGACGCAATATAAGCGTTTTATCGAGAAGTAATTGATGAATACTAGAACGTAGAAATACAGAACAGTCGGCACTCTTTGCCTAGTGCAGCTACGCATCTCTAATATCTTGAGAAATTATAAATTACAACGACACTGAACGAAACGAATAACTGACGAAATTTTTTCTATACATTTCTCTACCTTTTTTTACTGCGCAGGTACAAATAACCTAGTATAAATAGAAATCTGATAGTAAGTAAATATTACAATTAAAAAAAGTACGTCATGAATCGTCGATGCGTATAGGCCATTATATTCGTTTTTTATTTTGAGTATAGGTTTCCCATTTCATAATTGGAACGCATATAGCTATGGATGGACTAATTGAGTGTGGCAGTGTTTTTTCAGATATATTAAATGCATTAAAAATTAATTCTCCTTCTACGGCATAACGAAATGTTTATACCTACTTATTCTAACCAGATTTTGATAATTTAATCTAAAATAAAAAAAAATCTTTTTTTTTTTGCTTCATGCTGTATTCCTAGCATAGCATTTCTGAATCTTTCCAAAAATGTCAATCGAACTCACAACCGTCGCGTTTAAAGTCGCACGCCTGTACCCTGCGCCGTGACGGCCCTGTTCCTACTCTTCTTACTCTTTGATTTTTATACACAATCATCCTCCTAGTGAGAATCGGACCTACTATTAGTTATCTATGTGGATAGGAGGAGATGTAGTATATACAGTCAGTTATTGCTTTCGTCGCGTCAGAAAATGATATTCTGTTTGTATAAATTTAAAATCGATTATATTTAACACAAACATTGATTTTGCTCCGTGTAACATGTAAACTTGTAACCTTCCATGAATATAATATCCTATAGTTTACAACCTGAGAGGTAAGATTAAAGATGTAATAAATAACTATAAAATATAAATAATTGTAGTTGTATTGGGCTGTAAACCTACATTACGATATAACGTTGGTTTGTTTAATTAATCACACTAAAAAACTTAAATTTATACAAATTTATTTTGTGTAGTTATGTTATTGCATGTTTTTCCCAAACTCAATGTTTCCCTAAATTAAAAGAAAGCCAGTGATGGCACAAGGGCCCAAGTGTATGACTGTAAACGCAAGTCTTTAACACATTGCCTCCAGAGTTCGCCGAAATTTGGGGAACGGAATTGTCTTAATGGGAACGGAATGTCTTAACACTAGGTGCTAAGGTTACCACAGGCTACTCTGCTATTTGCAGGTTACAGCGTAAAACTAAACAAACAAACAAACAACAAAGTAAATAAAAGGTAAAAAGAATTTTACGATATGCATTGATGTTTATATTGCACAATAGATACAAAATAATTCAACTGGGATAAAGATTAGCCTATTAAAGTAATGAATTGCAAGGTCATGTTACAATGTGGCACACTGGCTGTTACGTCTGTATTCATATACATAGCTTTGTACGTGAATACAAATATAAATAAATGGATATGGTAAAAGGTTTGGAGGCCAGTCGCGGCGCAGGGGCAGAAGTGTGTGACTATAAAATAATATTTTCCTTTCCTCGTTTTGATAACGAGGCAAATCGCGGCGTTAAGCTCTTCAATACGCAATGCTTTCAGAATTGGGAGGAAAGTGGGGAACGGAAGTGTCCTAATGGGCTCTAAGGGTCTTAACACTAGGCTCCCAGGTTTTCTCTGCCTATTCTACTAGGAGCAGGATACAGCGCTAAAAAAGAAATGGTACAAGATAATATTTTTAAATACCACCAATAAGTACAAAAACGTTATCTGTGTTAATAATACCATCGATAATGTTATTTTCTCCTTTCGCAACACACTTCCTTCTATACCATAAACAAAATTCGTAATACTGTTATACTTCCTTACTGCCTGGCAACGATCCAACCCTTAGTATTGCAGACATTTAGGTAATATATAAGAACACTATATCTGCAATGGTTGTTACTATTCACCCCTTGTGAGTCAGCTTTTCTTATCTTGACGATATATCTATATTTTAGTTAACATTTTATGTTACAAGTTTGATTACAGCAAGTTTCGAACTTCTATCCTTTTGAATATGGTTCCATGTTTTATTTTTCAACTAGAGGGCGCGCGCGGCTTCGCTCGCTTATTAGGAGTGAATTCTAAAAAAAACCACGAAACACATGTTCAATAAAATATTTTTAACAGTCTGAATTTAAATTTTTATAAAAGTCGGTGGCAATTTAAAGATTTTTCCATATAAACTTTCAACCCCTTATTTGAACCCTTAGGGGGTTAATTCTTAAAAACCATGAAACACGTGTTCAATGAAATATTTTTAAGAGTCTGAATTTCAAATTTTATAAAAATCGGTACAGATTAAAAAAAATTTCCATACAAACTTTCAACCCCTATGTCATCCCTTTAGGGTTAAAATTTTTCAAATTCCCTTCTTAGTGGATATCCAGAATTTGAAAATAAACATCTGCCCAAATTTCACGTTTCTACCATCAGCGGTTACGGCTCTGCGTGCATCTTACCTCAGTCAGTCAGCACAAGTCCTTTTATATATATAGATTCCACTGAACAAATGAAAATACAATGCAATTGTTACAATTTTTGGTTGTTTCGAAAACCATTTTTTTTTTCAGTGTTCCTTCGAAATCTTAGACCGATATTGAAAGACTGCGATTACACCAAATTTATCTTGATTGTTTGAAAATATGTATTTAATATACCTATCAATCATCAAAGAATATAATTTTACTGTTTCTAAGCACCTAAAATGCTAATTGAGGCCGGTCGTGGCGCAGCGGCACGAGGTGTGACTGCAAAACCGACTGGTTCTGGGTTCGATTCCCACTCGAGGAGATGAAATATTTACTTAAAATTTATATTTCCATTTCTTCGCTCTGGTGTCGAGGTTAAGCGCGGCGTTGAGTTCTGCCACTCAACACGCAATGCCTCCAGAATTCGGCAGAAAGTGGGGAACGGAGTGTCTTAACACTAGGTTCCCTCTGCCTACCCTGCTGTGTGCGGGATACAGCGTGAAGCTAATTTAATTTTTAATTTTAATTTTAAAATAAAATATTATTTATGAATATAAATATTATTATATGTTTATCTTTTGAACAAAAAACAGTAACCCATATGTATGAAAACGTTATAAGATTAAGATGACTCTATAGAGTTAATCTTATCTGAAGTGAAGACGAGGTGCAAATACTGAGAAGTGGGTTAGCGGTGTCGTAATATTTGTCGGTTGCCCAACTTGTTTATTCTACTAAAGTATAGCTTTATGTGTTGAGTGGTTTCTATACGCTATGTAAATATAAATAGCACTAGTGATTATTGATGCTGTGGATGGAAGTCCTTATAAAAATGTCAAAATATATTTTTTAGATTTAAATATGTATAACAACGCAAGAGAAATAATTGTAGGTTTTTATTATAAAACATTTGTATAATAATAGAATGTGGAGCAATTGTTTAATAAAAATGAGCTTCACGTATTTCGCATTAATATAAGAGTTCTCCACTTTCCGTCAATTTTTTGTGTAAAGTAGCGGAACTCAACTTAGCGCTTTTTGTTTTCTTACCACAGAGGTGAAAAATAATTTATTCCACTGAGTGGGAATCGTACCCACGATCGTCGCGTTAGAAGGATCACTGCGATTTTTAAATTTGTTTATAGAGTTATCTGAAATCACTCCTTTAAGATATCGAGGAAATAGTGATATTGTATATTAAAATGTATTTTTACAATATAAATCATAATTAATTACTGTTATACATTGTATGTAAAATTTTACGCAGTTTGTATATAAGACTAAACGTATCCGTTACATTTTTAAAAAGTAAATCGTTAATTAAAACTGTAGATGCTAAAACAATTTTTTAATTTACTTTTGAGATGACTGTAAAATCGACTGGTTGTGGGTTCGATCCCCACTCGAGGAGATGAAATATTTACTTAAATTTATATTTCCATTTCTTCGCTCTGGTGTTGAGGCTAAGCGCGGCGTTGAGTTCTGCCACTCAACACGCAATGCCTCCAGAATTCGGCAGAAAGTGGGGAACGGAGTGTCTTAACACTAGGTTCCCTCTGCCTACCCTGCTGTGTGCGGGATACAGCGTGAAGCTGATTTATTTACTTTTTAAGACAAAAACCAAACTGTTATGTATAAATTTGTTCAAAAAGAAATAAGTCGATAAAAATAAGTAGGTATTTATTCTTTTTCGGCAACCGAGCAGTCAATATTAACTTAGAATTTGAAGTAACAAAAAATGTGTCTAGACCAGAAATACTATAAAACATTTAGTATTAAGGACGTCAGGCGCAGTAGTACAAGCGTATGATTGTAAAGGCGACGTTTGTGGAACAGATTCCCACTCGGGAAAATGAAATATATATTATTTGTAAATATAAAATAAGAATAAAAAAGAAAAATAAAGCATAAACTGAATCAGCAATTTCATTGTTTTAAATTATAATAAAGTTCCCTATATACCGTCCCCAAGTCTCATCTTGTTATCTCCGCAGACACCCTTCAATCCATTAAGTGACGTGTAACTTAATAGAAGCTTTAATCATTTAAAAATTCTAGTACTGAAGGACAAGTTTTATATGGAATGCCCGTGAAGTACCTACAGGATAATGACGTCATGTTGACATTTGTCATAGCCATAGATGAATTAGAGGGGAGGATTAATTTTGAATATGATACGATTTTTGTGAAGGTGACGGTGCACTATCGATATTTTTTTTTTCAGCTTTATGCTGTATCCCGCATATAGTAGGGTAAGTAGAGGGAACATAGTGTTAAGAAACTCCGTTCTTCATTTTTCCGCCGATTCTGAAGGCATTGCGTGTTAAGTAGCGAAACTCAGCGCCGCGCTTTGTCTCTGCACCAGTGCAAAGAAATGAAAATATTAAAAAAAAACATTTCCTTCAAATAGGAATCGAATCAACAACCAGTCGCGTTCACAGGCAAACACTTGGCCCTCTGCGTCACGACTAGTCTTAAATCGATATTATATAGCAACATAATCGTTTAAATTATAATTAAAATTACTATTTTAGAAATAAAATCTATTCTAAGATACATTAGCCTCTGGATATATATAAAACTGATCTATGGATATATGTATATGATAGTTAAACCATATAATTATTATAAAATATTTCTATATAAGTAAGCTTTTTTTCTATTTAATTTAAACGAAAACAAATTTTTACGTGAGTAACAAACGTCTAGAAACACAAAAAATGTAAAATTTAAATATCAGTCAACTTTCACAATTTTTTGTATTCACTAGCAAAATATTTTAGGTGCCATCGAGTCGCCGCGCCGCAGTGACGAACTATTGAGTCTGGCAGCAAGCTCGGTAGGTCTAGTTACAAAATGAAAATCGAGCTTATATTTGAAAAAAAAATATAAAAAAAGTTGTCTTGTATGTATCTATCTACTTTAGGAAACACGTGAAGATAAAATATAGACAGGAAAATAAAAAAAAAACCCTGTACACTTTTTATTAATTTAAACTAATGGCACTAAAATATAATAAAAAATAAATAGGTAAATAAAAAATTCAGTCACTAATGTACATACTCGTATAATAATCCAGTTACCAGATAACTGATAAAGCATGTTCAGATGGGAAATGGAGCCGCTATCGATTTTTGATGCTCGCTTTCTCTACTCCTACGTATTTTCACATCTTACATCACAGCGAAGTAGAGTGCGTAATTCTGTTGTATACTTATGAGATAGGTAAAGAGTAAGAGAGAAAGTATGTACATAAAACTTGAACAATATGTAAAAAATATAGCGTTCATTGTTTGGGAGATTTTCTGTAACAATAGTTCCGCGCTGTCGTCTGCTTTTTGAATTATTTTTTCTAGACCTCTGAGGATGATACATATAATAAGAATTGTAACCCGGCGCAGTCTGTAGATACATGGAAAATATATGACAAAATCTATTTTTGGGGGGTATTTATTCATGTAATTGAACCATTATTTTTTTCTGTTTTTCGGTTTGCCTGTGCGTTTGTTTGTTCACGCGTATCTCAGAACGGCTTAACGGATTTAGATGCAGTTTCCACTATTGTATTTTAGCAAACAAACACAAAATGTGAAGGTGTGAACATTCTGTTTGTTTTATTTCAATCGGTTCATAAATTTAATAAATGTGACAATATTTCTATAAAACAAGTATCTTCTCCGATTGACGCAGGCATAGACAATTAAGTTAAGACCATTTTTTAAAATGATAGTATTAGAATACGAACGTCATTCAGATGAGATAGATTTTATGGTACTATTCTAAGAGTATAATTAGTTTAAGTTAATAAAAAAATATTCTAGTTTAAACAATAGCCTACATAAACGGCGTCGCCGTTTTTAAATCTGTGAATTGAATACATTAAGTGATAAAACGATAGGAGGGGACTAAAGTGAAATGGTAGGAATAGGACGTAACAAATGCGCGTGTCGGCATAATACTGGCTATAGATCTAGAGCAATACTGTGATTGAATAAGAATATATTTTCAATTAATTGTTTATGAATGATTTATTTATTAGTACAAAAAAATGTTTGAAAAAAAGATCCATTCGAAGTGTCCGTTGTAACTAACGGCAAGTACGAAAAATAAAGGTAAATTTTGAGTTAACCACTTTTATTCTAATGGTATACATGTGACATACGGAAGTGTAGACAAGCGGACAGACTTTTTTTTCAGAAAATTAGGGTTCCGTTTTTTCCTTTCTAGGTACGGAACCCTAAAAAGAATACTTGAAATATGTAGCTATAATATATATCTGCATCTTTTTGTCGTAAAGAAGGTTGTTTCGTCTAAGACGTTTGATATCGTATTCTAATCGATTTTGCGGCTCGCATCCAGAGGTTATCGATAAAATATCAAATCTTGAGTCATTGGATAGGCGGGTGAACGTGAGATAAACTTGTTACTACAACTGATAACATATCTATAAACTTATATGAAATTTCTTTAAAATAAAATGTCAATTACATTGTAATTTTTAGTTTCTACATATTTTCGTTTCAATTTTACACTTAATCAGGTTAGACAGGAAGGGCCTAACGTCAGTACTAAGTACACACCGGTCTTCGTTTTCCGTCCGAATTCCACATTCCACATTGTGGGTTGAGTGGCGCTTTCTTATAAAAGTTCTAAAAAACGGAACAAAATGTCATAAATGTCTTTATATTTCGCGGGATGCAGAAAAAAAATCAAAGAATCTTAAATAATAGAATTTAATAAATCAATAATGTTTGCTAGATAAGAACTAAAATATATTACAATAACTTAATGAAGTTGAAATGGTTACTGTGTTATTAAGTTCCCGTCAAACTTTATCCTATATTATCTTTATCAGCTTCACGCTGTATCCCGCATACAGTAGTGTTAAGACACTCGGTCCCCCACTTTCCACTAATGTTTCCGACGCATTGTGTAGAGTGGCAGAACTCAACTCAGGGGTTTTGCGTTGGTGCCAGAGCTGAGAAATGAAAGTATTAATAAATAAAAAACCTTCTTTCGAGTGGGAACGTGTTACACTCTTGAGCCCCTGCGCCCCGACAGCCTCTATCTTATTTATCCTATTTTATTATCACGTTTAAGAAAACTTTCTAATAAGTCAGTCAAGTCAGTATAGTGAATCTATATATGTATCTATTATAAGTTTTCTAGTAAATTAATAATGTATGTACTCTCAAAACGGTTTTTACAATTAACACGTCGCTAACGGCGGCGTAGGAAAATTACAAACCGAGATGACAAAAGAAAGTTTTACTCTAAAGACTGCAGCCTCCAGCTTTTTACTTTATAAAGAAAAATGTTAAAGACCGTGCACTGCATAGTAGATATGTATAAAAAGTAGTAGATATGATAAAAGACTCAAGAATTTCAAAATATTCTAAAAATCAATGTCACTTGATGAAATGTTATATCTGTATTTTATAATTTAATAAAACTAAAATAGTGGACAATTCTGTGCACTGAATATAAACTAAAAGACAAATTCTTCTAGAGGTATTTATAGAGGAAGTAGTATGAAAGAGCAAGAGCCTTAAAGGCCACGTAAAAAAGTTATGAACTTTAAAATATAACAATGTGCAATATAAATGATCTTACTGTATAATCATATGTACGTTGATAGTAAGGCTAAATTATCAAAAACTGCAGAATCTAATGATTTACCTTCATTTAGATGTACGAAAATAGAGATATAGAAGTCATGATCGGCATCAAAAAGCAGAAAAAAATTATATGTGGCTCCACCAATATTTTACAAAAAATAAAATATTAGACATTTGCATTGAACGACTAAATGAAATAGATAAATATTTAAGTGGCACAATACAACCTTAGGCAAGCAATTTACCCACGACAGCCATCTAAGCAAATATTAATAATAAATATAGATTGATATTTCAATATCACATTAACTAGAAATAGCTGGAATGGATATAAACTGCACTTATGTTTCTATTTTTCACTTTGTTATATTTATATAATGAAATAATATTTCAAAGGAATTAATCCATAGATTCTTAAAATATTTTTTTTCTGAATCTGAAATCTTTTTCTGAATATAATTATTGTATAAATAGAATTTTGTATTCAATAAGATGAAAAAACAAGACAAAAAAACTATTTTACATTTATTTGTCTATTATTACATACATGTATATAAGTATAATTCATCAAAATTTAAATCAGTAATAAATATATTATTCAACTATTCTATAAGAATAATTTTCTAATCGTTAAGATGTACAGAAAAATGTCATTATTATCAATTCTACAGGCTACGAACAACGACTCGGAAGTCAGTACTGCTAGATACTCGTATTTCTGAGTCTTCATTGTGTTGTTATTACTAAATACTTAATATATCTAAATTAAGTTATTAGGCCAGTCGTGGCGCAGGGGTACAAAGTGTGACTGTAAAATGTACTGGTTGTGGGTTCGATCCCCACTCGAGGAAGTAATATTTATATATTTATTTACATTCATATTTTTATTTCTTCAGTGACGAGGCAAAGCGCGGCGCTGAATTCCGCCACTCAATATGTAATGTCTCCAGAACTCGGCAGAAAGTGAAGAATGGAGTGTCTTAACACTAAGTACCCTGCTGTGTGTGGGATACAGCGTGAAGCTTAAAAAAAAGAGTACTCAGGAATTTAATAAATAATAATTCATATAATAATATTCTATTTCATTAAATGTCATTCATATAAAATATGCAGTACATAAGTATCATCTTCACCGTACAACATATTAAACATCACAGCAGTAGTGGCATGGGAGAAAATCAATAAAACGCAAAAGCACATTGCACTGCTCTTATTGAAGCCATCCCCCCTTCCCCATAGGCGATGTCTGTGCTATACAAGCGAGCTTCCATCATCTCATGAATAGAATACCAATTTAAAACTGGATGTTAAACTGATGGAGAGAAGTCGATTTTCGTTATTAAAATAGATATGCATAAATATTTCTCATATCTATGTACATTTGTTTAGTTAGTCAGCTTCACGCTGTATCCCGCACACAGCAGGGTAGGCAGAGGGAACCTAGTGTTAAGACACTTCGTTCCCCACTTTCTGCCGAATTCTGGAGGCATTGCGTGTTGAGTGGCAGAACTCAACGCCGCGCTTAACCTCGACACCAGAGCGAAGAAATGGAAATATAAATTTAAGTAAATATTTCATCTCCTCGAGTGGGGATCGAACCCACAACCAGTCGGTTTTACAGTCACACCTCGTGCCACTGCGCCACCACTGGCTAGTTAGTAGTGAAGTAATATAAGAAATAGGATATTGTGGAGTCAGAAATTAGTGGGCAGAAAGTGCCTGACTGCAATGCTGGTGTATTATCACTTGGAGAATTGTTTATGGGTACGATTTTGAATAATAAAACAAAATGAAAACAAATGGCTTATTCAAATCTAAAAACTTTAACGAAGGATTTGAACTTGAGATATTATAGTCAGATATTATTATAGATAGATATCTTATCTTTACAGATATTGGACTTAAGACTTTCTGTCATATTTTTATAAGAATTAAGAAAAATGTATGATTTTTGTAATGTCGTAGGTTCTTGTAATACTTTAACTGGCTTCAAAAATGGAAGGTTATTATGTATAAGACAGTTTGACGTGTATTTAGGCAACGTTTCTAAATTGAGATCAGGGTGACAGGTTGTAGATTTTTCCCATTTGAAGAAATGAAATATTTAATACTTCCAATATTCAATGGAAAATGGGAAAAGGAAGTGCTAATAGGAACCCAAGTGTCTTAACACTAGATCCCTGGTACCTAATGGTTACCCTGCTATGTGCGGGATACAACGTGAAGCTAAAAAAAGTTACTCAATTTAGTAAATGTATGTATATTTGTAGCGGGCGTTTGTCTACAAATTAGAAACGTTAACGAAAGTAAGTTATATTAGGATGAAACTTTATTCAAACTTAGGAAATAGTTTAAGTTTCATCAAATTAAGTTTTATATTTTTTGAAATATTTGAAGACGGTTTAGTTATGTTAAATTAAATTATATAAATACTCATAGATTAAGCGTGAGATCCAAATGATATGCGCATACATATTTATACGGTTTAAAATACAGAATATTATTTAATCTATTTCTTATAACAAGTTCTTTATCTCATAAGGTCAAGGCTGGGTTACTTATATTATTTCACACTAGAAGCCCCAGATGTTCCTTACATACTGTCTGTAGTGTTATAATTTTAATATGCAGTTTCTATAGTTACCTACTAGTGGTAAACAAATCGCTTTTATTTTTACATTATACATGTGCTTGTGAGAGGTAGGTACATATTCATATCTAAGTAGAATAAGAACGCATAATAAAATTTAAAATAATTGAAAACAATCATTTTCTTAAGTGAGTAAGTCTTTAAAACTTTTCAAAAACTAGGAGTTTGAGGATGTTAAACAAGCCAAGATTAGAAAATAGGTAAAAAAAATGAGAAACACATATATTACATACATTGCTTAATAAATTGTCGACATTTTAATTACAATTTATTATATTAATTAAACTTTTAGTAGAATACTTTACTTTACAAACAAATACCTATACATAATTTTAACCAATTTTATTGTAGCCATATAAATATTGTAAAATATAAGAAATTAAATTAATTAAATTAATTAATACATATTGAATAAATTAGAAAACGTCGATCAACAATAAAATAAATATTAAATAACAATGCGGTTATAAACAAAATCGATACACCGCAAGAGGTCTAACATTACTATTTTCTACCCCTTTCACGCAATCTCACTTATACTGAGATTGCCACTTAAGTTCATATAGGAAAAGTGCGTAAGTTTTTTTCCACATATGTTTTAGTACAGTTTAAACATTACAAGTACTACTTTGCGTGCTTTTATTCTTTGGCGATCGCTATAAAAAACACTTGTCACTTTCAAAAAGAAATGGTCCATTCACCACACCAGCTGTGTGATAAAAATGATGTAAAGAAAATAGAATACTAAAACATTCATGAAAAATAAATATAGAAGGCCGACGAGGTGCAGTGGCACAGCGTCTAACGCGACAGTTGTGGGTTCTATTAGTAGTGAATTAATTTCATTCTCCAGCTTTAGTAGATAAACCAAAACCGTGTCGAAGTGTCTAAATGCCCCCTATAATCCTGTTTAGATGCTAAATTAAACTATTTTACAATGATAAACACATAAAATTATTTAAGTACACCGACTCGACTTGCGCAAGCGCATCACCCGTTTTCCCAGTAATTGAGCATACAAAATTGTATTAGGATACATCTAGTTGTTCTAGTTAATACTGTTTAAAAACTTCCTTCCACAGCCATACTTCAACCAGTTCATGGAAGCGGTTAATATTGATGCGAGTGAAGATTGGGCTTAACACTTTAACATAAATCATGGTTACGGCCCTTTGTGAGGGAGAGGCCCTCGCGGTTAAAATAGATTTAGGGTTACTTTGAAAGTCGATTTCGTTTCTTTGGTTATTAAAAATGTGCAATGTTTTTTTTTGCTGGTGGTTTCTTTATTTTAAATTTAGTTTGAAATGGAGGATGTTAATAAATCGAAATTATAACCTTGGCTAATTTCGATTTATTAACATCCTCCATTTCAAACTAAATTTAACCGTATAAAATTATTTTAATATGAAATTTACTAAGTTGACACTGGTTCAAGAATAATTGATTTAAAATAATGTTTGAATATTTAAATGCTATAGAAGAAAGGGAAGCATAATAAGTGAGAATAAATTTTAGCTGCGGGATACAACGTGAAGTTAAAAAAAAATATAGTGTAACTATTTATAACACTGTCTATCTATTTCAAGGCAAAATTTGTGAATTAAAATCTCACTTGGGAAAATATTTATCTTTTCTTTCTTTTATTATACATATATCTATCTATATCTGTTCTTGAGAAAACGTTCGGCATCTTTATAGATATTTAGAAAAAAAAAGCAACATGTATGTAGATAGCACATTAAACATCTTAAAAAATCTTAGGTTTACTTTAAACAAGTATTTCTAGTTAATTTCTGTCTATCACACTAACAAAAGTCAATAGTTTAATAGCATCAGAATAGTTCAATCTATAGTTATAAAGTAGATGCTGTTAGTTAATGAAAATTGTCAGCTGAGGCGTGTGTCATACGACCTTCGAATCCCCTTCTGCTAAAACGGAAGTGTTTGATAGCTTGAGGCAAAATATTTTTGCACGACACACCGTCCTCACCCCAGTCCCCATACATATTTAGTACTTGGGTAAAATGTCAAGAGCTTTTGTCTTTTTTTTTTATTGATAATGCGTGAAGTTTTGTTTGCTCTATATGATATTAAATGATATCAGCTTCACGCTGTATCCCGCACACAGCAGGGTAGGCAGAGAGAACCTAGTGTGAAGGCACTCCGTTTTCCATTTTCTAAGCTTGCTGAGTTCTGAAGGCATTGCGTGTTGGGTGGCGGAACTCAACGCCACGCTTTGCTTCGATACCAGAGCGAAGAGATTAAAATTTTAATTTAAATAAGTATTTAATTTCCTCGAGTAGGGATCGAACCACAACCTATCGCATTTGCAGTCACATAATTGTGCCTCTGCGCCACGACTGGCCTCGTAATATTAAATGTTATATTTTGTTAAATTTAAAAATATTTAGTAATGTGATATCATGTTTTCTTTATAATATTAACGCAACATCTATGAGAAATATGACTTAAACCAATTAGCATTCAATTCTTGTTATGATAATTTATATAATTATGTAAAACTGTTCCGTTACTATCATCGTTTACAGCGTCGAAACTTCGGCTCGGAACGCAAAAAAATCAGCATGTAGGAAAGTAAGGAACCTTCCTACTCTCCCCGTGTGTGGGAAGGTTCCTTAAATGGGATTTACATATTATAGTTCAAACTAAGTAACGTGCTTCCAATAGTCAACAATATAAGCGTCCTATTGATCATTATGTATTTCTATACGTTTCTAAGTAAAACTAAAAGATGCGACACTACTTTTTATGTTCCTTACTCTAATAATGTTACATCACTATGATGCCATCAACATAAACATACTTAAAACTATTAAATTAATTATTATCAGATAAACAATC
Organism: Heliconius himera; assembly: GCA_021202915.1. Taxonomy (NCBI): domain Eukaryota; kingdom Metazoa; phylum Arthropoda; class Insecta; order Lepidoptera; family Nymphalidae; genus Heliconius; species Heliconius himera. The sequence goes on from JAJHJA010001033.1 coordinate 298,903, forward strand.
TTTTCCCTCTATAATATTTTTTACCGTCAGTCACAAAAAGCGCCGCCAATTAAACTTAACTTCATAAATTAATTAGGGAACTTTAACTGTTGCATTATTATTCCCCTCAGAGATGGTTATCATAAAGTATTTCACCTGGGAAACTTTCCAAGGAAAGCGTAAGTTATTGTAAGGGAACCTGTGTTGTGTTTGTTACGCGATGCGTAAAACTAAATACAATTTAATAATATTTCTTTAAGAGACACCTCGTGGCGCAGGGGCGCAAGGGTGTGACTGTAAACGCCATTGGTTGTGAGTTCGATTCATATTTGAAGAAATTAAATGTTTATTTAATTAACATTTTCATTTCTTCCCTCTGGTACCAGAATACTGCCACTCAATACGCAATGCCTCCGAAATTCAGCGGAAAATGGAGAACGAAATGTCTTTACACTAGGTTCCCTCTGCATACCCTGCTGTGTGAGGGATACGATGTGAAGCTGATTAATATTTCTTCAAGCGTCTATCCATTTTCAACATGTTAGGAGTATTGTATAAAACTCATTTGTTACCGAGTGACTAACAGGCGAGGCACAACCTACAATAACAAAAAATTGATGCGTGTTGAGAAATTAAATCAAGGCGCTCTAAGAGAGGATTTTTCTTAATTTCTATGGGGACAGGGAAAAAACTGCCCCTGTTTATTTGATGATCGAAACTACGAAAGATAGATATGGCAATACGTAATGACAAAAGCCATAAAATTCACACATTTCTTTTTCGTAAATTGCGACGACAATTAGGTAGTTTCTCTAATCTCCTGGATATTGTACGTGTTAGGAAGGGAGAATTCAGTCACTACGTCAGTTTGTTCTTCACCATCGCTATAATACGACCGATGAGTCGCGGCCGCCCTTTAGTAAGTTATACGAGTACATGGATGCGCAGACTCAATTTTACGACTTTTCCTTACTTTGGATTGTTTTCTTCCCGAGTGCCTAATGCGCAAAAATACAGAAAACCTAACTTTAGGGCAGCGACGACTCGTCGATCGTACTGTATATTTAGAAAAAAACAATTTGGGGAACAAGGGGACCGGAATTGCGGCGTGACTAACCAAACCGGGAAACCCATAACCGATGCGGCAGCAATCGCTTTTTTTATTTTTATTACCCTTAAAATGTCGAAAACGAAGATATTCTGTTAAGCAAAAATGATAGTGAAACATAGATCAGCTTTAAAAAATTACAGATATGTTATTATAATTTTGCTAACATTTTTTGGAGAATATTTATAATTTTAATAACTATACTCAATTATGAATCAACGAGACTGTCTATTTGACATTTTTAAGCCATAATAATAAATAAATAAGCAATATAAATAAATTAAAACGTTATTAAGCAATTATTTTGAATCTTTCGGAGGATGTAAGTTAATAGTTGTATGTAATAATAAAATGTCGTCGCATAACAGGTTCCAAAAAAAAAACTACAACGTACTATTTTTTAAGCATCGTTGGTGTAAATATTTAGAAGGAAGACATTATTTTATTTTTGAACGATTATCTTGAAGTAATATTTTTTTCGATTGAGTGAAAAGAAACAAACAGTGTAAATTACTAGACGACGTATTATGTTTTGCTGAAATTTGTAGGTTTACTAGGGGAGTAGTATGGAGGAGCACTAACAGTGGTTGTCTAAAAATTTCTACAGGAAAGCGAAACGGAAAGCGATTTTGACATCTATCAAACCACTTATAAGTTAGTACTAAAATTATTTATATGTAAGATTCTCGAAAATCTAGTGCAAATCCTTCCAGCAAAATGTTCATTTCGTATTATGGCTGCTTCACGTGAGCTTTCATAGTATAGTTATAAATAGTAATATCGACTTACCATTATGCACGGCACCTTCTTATCTTGTTTCCCTAACATTGTAAATTTAGATTTACTACAATTTTATAGAAAATAACTATACTACAATAAAAATTTCTAATAAAAACTAATTTTCTAGATATTCTTTATGATATTTAAAATATCATTTATATATAAGAAATAAGATTTTAGTACTATAGTAGTAAAGCAAACAGCCTCCAATGAAAGCTAATCCTGTTTTATCTCACATTTGTACGATCTACTCTAAGCGTAGGTTCATTGCGCATGTCACGTTCGGTTGCCAACCTAGACCCTTGGGTAAGTTATGGGGTCGTTCACCCGCACCCTGGACATACAGTGTTCAATTTTTTTTCGTTTTTATAGCTTATTCTAAAGGATAGAATAGGTCAAAAATACTAAGCTACTTATTCTTCTAGTTTCCTTTTTAAATAAAATTATTTGTTCTAAAAAGAAAATATTATGCTAATAAAGATTTTTGAATGAAAAATTAATTAATTCGACTAATTTATTCAACATGTTGTTTCTAAAACAAAATAAATTAAACTCTCAAGATAAAAATGATTATAACATCGCTAGTTGTTACTAAAACCAACGGACCGTGTGGCCACACGAAAAAAATACTCAATTTGTGTCATATTATTTTTAAAATACCTACATTTAGTTAGCGTTAAATAATAAAACTTATTATCTTTATTAAGTAATTTATAACTGTGAATTGTTATTTTGTAATATTATAATAACGTAAACGCGATAAGTCAAATGAAATAAACTGCTGATAAGAAAACGTTCGTGTAAATATTTTAACATCGTTGCCTAATACACATTTTGTTTTTTTCACTAAAAATAAAGAAAAAGACTTAATTAAAATTACATTTAAATGGCGTGTGCCAACACCCCGGCCGGCAACCTAATTTTATATGAAATTGGGTCACTATTCTCCCGACACTAACGATTTAAGCCGGACGTATTGTTCATACAACAAAGTTTATAAATAATAAACCAAACACCATTTAAAGTATATTTTCAATTACTATTTTATATCTACGAATATTATAAGGGCAAAAAAATATAAAACTAACGCAAAAACAACAGGTTGTGCGAAACCGTTACGTACCTGTAAATGGATGGGGACTTTTTTAACAGGTGCGTTAGTCATTTTCCTGAAAATCCAACCACGGTGTGCACTTAACACGAAAGTTTATTTATAACCCGTGTAGGCGGCCTAACAGATAAGATTTTCGCAAATCTGTTTGAGAAGAAATAAAGCTATACGTAGCAACAGTATCAACGTTTACCAACCTACTGATTTGATTGTTATATTTTCATTCAAAACACTTCCCTCCAATACGCATGCGTAAAAAATTGTCGCTTCCGATTGGTCGGTCCGTTTGATACAGTTGCAAGTTAAAATATAGTTTAGTGTGTTCATTTTTAACTAGATGGCAGTATTTTTTGTTAATACAAAATAATGAATAAGCGTTTTGATTTTTCCTAGTCAACTATAATTTTTGTCTTTAATAAATAATAACAAAATATGTAATTACTAAAATGTATAAATTACAAGCTAACATTTTTAAGTGTAGCAACACAAAAAAATGTATTGGCAAAGTTGTTACATATTGTTCAACAAGATGGCGCTGGTGACAAAATTTAAAAGTCGATACGATGGGACATAGCCGACTCTCCCCGACCAAAACATTCAATCGGAACATGCGTCGGATGATACCGATTTTTCGCGCCCGTTTTATTGTAAGATTTTAATGAAAAAGACATTTGTTTTTATATTTTGTAAATGCATAGTGAAGTGGTTAATATAGTCTTTTAGCACCCATGCCCACACTACATCTTAAGCCCGGATTAACGGTAAAATATTTTTATATCGATATTTCATTTATATTTTTGGCTTTGTTACCGAAATAGATAAATTCTTTTACGGCTATGTGTTTACGATGAGAATATTAAGTGCAGTTTAAATCATCACAATATTTATTGCTCCTTTTTTCATGACCGAATAATTTATAGCCATCGAAAAATCAAGATGAGCGCACACGGCTTATATAAATTCACCATTCTTTACTATAGTATAAAATATATCTAAATTAATAGTAAAATATTATTATTATTATTTAAAAATAAATTTATTTATGAATTTTCATGTAAAAATTTCTTGTCGGTCTTGTACGAATTATATTAATTTGCATTTAAAAAAAAAGAATTTAATCTATTTACATATACAGTTTATTTTTTTTTATTCAGTTTATTTTTATTTAATAGTCTTTTTTATAAATAATTTATTTTAATATAAGCGCAATTAAGATAAATAACTATAACAAACTATCACAATATATTTACAAATATTAAATATTTACCATCGTAAATATCAGGTGGCTGCTCAGGATTATAGTGACATTGGAAACCTTGGCCCTTGCTGATAAACTATCATTTATTTACATAATTTATGAATCGTGGACAAAGCCTTATGGTGTTTACTGTGAATACAATGAAACGTTTTAATTTACGAGAACACCTTGTAAAGTATATTAGCGTACAAAAATAATGATATCAAATATGTAATTGTAAAATTTCTTTTATGCTTAAATATTTTTTATAAACGTTAAATATTTATATTAATAATATAGAGGAGTTAGTGAGTACCTCTCATCTGATTAGATATATTTAAGTTATTTCCCCACCATATTAGTCAAAGCACAGAGTTGGGTACCGCCACTCAACACGGGCTATCTCAAAAAATTACTGAACTCAAAGTGAGTATCTGAGTGGCGGAGTGTCTTAACACTACATTCCGTCTGCCTGCATCATGCTTGCTTTATGCGGAATACGGAGCGATGCTTCACGCCCTATTCCGCATAAATAAAAGAAAAAAAATGAAATATATCTATTATCGGAATATGTCAAATTACATTTGCGTAAGTGTTTCAAAATACTGCTATGTCCCAACGGAATATCTATTTTTAAAATCCTTTGGTTATTAAAATATCTTCTTCGTCTAGCGCCTATAATATTATATAGTTAGTTATATTTCATCTCTTGATTCTTGTGGTTTTTACCTGTTACCTTGGGTTTCTATGAATATAAAGTTATGTCTGTATGTACAACACTAGCTAAGTATTCCTTGTGGTTTCGCCCCCGTGGTCAAGTTAATATACTAAATAATTTTATATGACACAAGACAGGTAACTCTGACAGTAGGTAGAGAGTGATGTAATATGGCTTATAGTCTCCCTCGTCTATCCAATACAAAAAGGTTTTCATCAAATTTGAACTAGCAGGTACTTCCTGAGATGAGCGCGTTCAAACACACAAACTATTTGGCTTTATAATTTTATAGTATAGGAGTATAGATAATAATTAGATATAGGCATATATTCTTCACCATCAATGTGAAATTATATTCTTGATATATTTTTTAAAGAATGATGAAAATATAAAAAGGCAGATTAAAGACTTTGCCTTATGGTATTTGTCATTCAACACGCAATGCCTCCAGAATTCGGCAGAAAGTGGGGGGCGGAGTGTTTTAACACTAGGTTCCCTCTGCCTACCCTGCTGTGTACGGGTACAGCGTGAAAACCAGCGTGAAAAACGATATTTTCATATCGCTACTACTTAAGAGTGCAATTCAGGACAGTGTAGCGAACGAGACGAACCGCAAGTAATCTTCGCATATACGCACCTACTCTACATTTTTAAAATCCATCTAAATGAATCTGTCTTATCTCGTTTAATTTATTTTCTTTTTAAAATAATGAAGAATCAATGTGTAAAAAAGTTAAAGTTTCGTATGATAAATTTAATAGACATTATATCAAATGTATAAAAGGTATTTCAAACTTGTCAAATTTCTACAAACTAATAACATTTATGCTTATATACAAAATAATCTATAATTTATTATGGAAATATTATATCTAATGTAATAATTGAGATACCAAAATCTTATTAAAAGCTACCCGAGTTCTAAGTTTCTTAACAACAACAAAACATTTGCTTTTTCAAATCTCATATAATTGCCATTTGTTAATATTATGTTTCACATGTTCTTTTAACCTTTACATATATAGATCTCTATAGAAACCAAAGATTTAGTGTACGAAATCCTAATTCAATTTGCTGTTCAAAATTCCAACCCGTCATTCATCTGTCAAATTTTCGAGGGTATTATTATATTCGTGAGTTAAGCAACCCTGTTATTTAGAGGACCGCTCGCTTGTCGCGTGTCTCGTGTTGTCGTGTGTTGTATAAATCACAATATATTTAAATTATATTTAATTCTCTGCCTATTGAAAAATATATTTATAAAGTTTGTGATAAATACATCTTAGACTCAAAGGGGTCGTATCATTCATAACTTTTTAGGGAATATAAGGTATATTCCCTAAAAAGATCGGATTAATGTAATGAGGCCAGAAATGGCGCACGGTTCAACATGTTTCCAGATCTTACTCGAGGAAATGGAATATTATAAATAATTTGTTTAAATTTATAGTATCATGTCTTCGTTATGTGTCGTCGTATAAGTGCGGCGTTGAGTTTCGCTACACAACACGCAATGTCTTCAGGCGGAAAATGGGGAACGGAGTGTCTCTACACTAGGTTCCCTCCGTCTACCCTGCTTTGTGCGTCATACAGTGTGAAGCTGATTTATATATTCAATTATTTTGTTATCTAATGCAAATACATATAAAAACAGCATATTTAATTTCTAAATTATATATCTATTAACGAAAACGGCATCTCAAGATCGATCTCAAACTTGAGAGCGATTTATAAATACGGGCCTCAGCTTCATCACTCAATTCATTTTCTACATGTTTTTTATTTATATTAAGCTACGTATGTACGTTTATAAATTGTTTTTTGAGTACAATTAAATGGACTGACTCGGACTAATTTAAAAACGGGCGATTGCCGTCTGACCTCTGTAATCCATAAAGATTAAACGTTAGTGCCGTAATTACACAAGGGTATGGCTATATTTACGTTACTAAATTAAGTAAGTAGTTTTTAGACAGTTTTAAAACTTAAATGGGTCTAAATATTATATATATTATATATTTGAGCTGATTACCTAAAAAAATAAGAAATTACAATTATTGTAGTAAAGAAAATTTATTGTTCGAAACGGTTTACTGATGACCAAAAACCATATTATACTCTGTGGTTTTTGATTTGAATTCGTATGACGGTACACAATTCATTGTACAAATACGAGTTTTGATTCTAATCGTGTCCATTGATTCTACATTTGGAGGTCAACTCGACTCTATCGGACATCGCATCTTAGGGGGTCCCCCATAGCTCTAGATATGTCAATTTATAAAACACTTTTATATTGACTAAATGACGGACCACTAGTTTTTTTTTGCTTCACGTTGTATTCTGCACATAGCTAGGTGGGCAAAGAGAACCTGGAGACCTAGTGTAGCGACACTCCGTTCCCACTAAGACACTTTCATTATCTACTTTCCGCCGATTTCTGGAGTACGTGTTGACTGAAATCAACGCTGTGCTTTGCCTGGTTATCAAAACGAGAAAGTGAAAATAATAATATTTCTGTTTCTCTTGTGGAAATCGAACACACGACCTGTCGCGTTTATACTTGCATGCTTGTGCCCCTGCGTTACAACTAGTATCAATTATTTTTATGGTCAATATAATAAAATTTAATTCTATTAACAATATAATAATGTTGGAACTTATACTAACATTATAAATTAAAGAGTATTTGGTTGAAGCCTAAATGAAGGGCTAATCTAAAAAACTACTAGCTCGCAATGAAAATTTATTATTGTATTTGAATTTTAATCTACTTACAGAGGGAGGCTAATAGACTATAATTTTGCTGTAAATTTGCGAAAACTGTTACTTCGGGCGCTTAGAGAGATTGACGTATATGTAATATGTATAATCCTAGTACGTGCATATTATATTAGATTACAAAATATTTGTAAACTGACGCCGTTAACAATTTAAGTCACTATATTGTTCGTTTGCGTGTCAAATGGTACAGTCCGAAATAATGACTATATATATGACTTATAGCTTGCGTTTTGTGTAGACAGTTTGAATTGCACTATTACACACAATAAAAATCATTGTTAAAAAAACTCAGCTTCACGCTATATCCCGTATATAGCAGGGTAGGCAGAGAGAACCTAGTGTTAAGGCACTCCGTTCCCCACTTTCCGCCGTATTTTTCGAGGCATTGCGTGTTGCGTGGCAGAACCCAACGCCGGGCATTTGCCTTGGTGTCATAGCGAAGAAATTAAAATATTAATTTAATAAATGATAATTCATTCCCCTGAGTGATTGGGGATCGAACCCGTAACAGTCACACTTTGTGCCCCTGCGCCACGACGGCCTCAACGGCATTTATTTTTCAATATCTCTTTGAATACTTTAGCGGGATACAGCATGAAGCTATATCCGGCACACAGTACACACACACACACACACGCACAGAGTAGGCAGAGGGAACCTAGTGTTAAGACACTGCGTTCCCCACTTTCTGCCGAATTCTGGAGACATTGTGTGTTGAGTGGCAGAACTCAACGCCGCGCTTAGCCTCGACACTAGAACAAAGAAAATGGAAATATAAATTTAAGTAAATATTTCGTCTCCTCGAGTGGGGATCGAACCCACTACCAGTCGATTTACAGTCACACTTTGTGCCCCTGCGCCACGACCTGCCTCCTCTTGGAATACATTAATCTTTAATTACATTAAAGCTTCTCAATGAACTTGTAGAGTACATCAGGCATGTCTCATCTGTGCTTGGTCTGTGGCTTATCTGTCAATAGCAGGCATTTGCCATTAAAAGATAATGTCATAGAGTACGATAGTGTGTGGTTTGATATGGGATGTGGAAAGGATTTTTGAGTCTGTCAAATATAGAGCTGCTTCGATATTCGGTAATAGTAATATGAATATTATATGTATTATATAAATATTATTTCTTATACTTTATATAATAAAATATATACTTCAAAAAGTTGATTTTAAAGTTTAGTGTTTAGAAATCGATTTATTATTGTGTACCATTTTTGTACAAAATTTATCGTGGTGCAGCGCAGAGGGAACCTCGTGTTAAGACACTGTTCTTTATTTTTCGCCGAATTCTGGAGGCATTGTGTGTTGAGACGCGGAACTCAACGTCGCTCTTTTCCTCGACACCAGAGCCAAGAAATAGTGACACCCTTGAGTACCTGTGCCATGATTAGCCTCAAAATATTATTTTGTGTTAGTTAGTTAGTGTTCTATTTTAAGCACGAAGTTGTGGCTTAAATTACATGGATTATCAATTTAAATAATAAAATAAATTAATTATTTACAATTTGTTGCAACAAAGTGCGACGCCGAGTTCCGCCACTCACGGCTCAAGGAGTTGAAACTTGGGTGAAAAATGAAGAACGGAGTGTCTTAACACTAGGGTCCCTCTGCCTCCCCTGCTATATGCGGGACACATGAATTCTAAAAGAAGATAGCTAATTGCCAAATACATAATACAACATTGTCCGTATAATATATAGACACAAAGTATATGAGAAACCGTGTGGTGTAGCGAGGACACGTACCATCTGAATTACTAGACCAAGAAATGCTGACTCAATTTTGTAATGAGCACTCCGCATTTATCCCGTAGGTAATAGAAATGTTGTGTCAGCTCATTTTATGTTTAAAACTGTTCTTTGTTAATATATCTTAATCACATATATTATATATTCATAATTTTTCGTCCAGCTTTACATTTTATTTCTAGCATTTTCTTACATTAAAGCATATTTAATATTTTTGACATAATATTTTTTCTGTTTTTAGAGTTCCGTACCTCTTAAGGAACAAAGGAACCCTTATAAGATCACTTTGTTGTCCGTCCGTCCGTTTGTTTGTCTGTCCGTCTGTCAAGAGCCATTATCTCAGGATCGCTTGTTGGGCGCTTTCGTTTTTGTACTGGATAGTTCCATTGGGGTATTTTTGATTGCCAATGTATATGGGTATACCGCGATAAACCGATGTGATTCGACCGACTAATTTTTATGCCATTTCGAAAAAAGGAACATTTTTACGTCACGGCGCCATCTTTGGGGACATCGGGTCAGACAAGCGAAAATCGGGACGGTCCCGTTCAAAACGGGATATGTAACCAACTAAATAAAAATTACTTAGTAGTATTTATTACATTACGTAAATCCAATACAGAAACTTAGTACAGAGAAAAATGTAGTCATTTATTGGAATCATGTACCGTGACTTCTTATGGTATTATTATAAAACTGACGTAATCTGAACAGATTTATTGAGTTTGAAAACATCTACTATGTAATTAAAAGCACTATAGCGTATTGAAATTTTCGAATCTTATTTATATAGCTTAAACTAAATATATTTTGCCGTTTAAGTGCTAAAAATTATAGTAGATTTTCAAAAATTTTTTAACAGTTATATTGGTTACAATCAACAAGAAATCCTTCAAACATTTTAACATACCTACTGTAGGTACTTGTTCAATCGTTCCGTTTGGTCATACTACCATCTTTTTTTCTTGACTTTAATAAGGAACATAAACTATATAATATAGATATGTAACAGTGTAGCAGAGGGAACCTAGTATAGATATTAAGATACTCCGCACATCATTCCGCCGAATTCACGTTTCGCGTTGAGTACTTTGCTCAACACAAGAGCGTAATAATAATTAAATATTTCTTTTATTTTTTGAGTGGGAATCGAACCCACAACCTGTCATACCACGACTAGCCTTAAATTTATACAAAAAATTTCATTAAAAATGGTTTTTTGACACAAAAGTTACTGTATGTATGTAAATTATTGACCATTGTTATATACTTGCTTGTATTATGTATTGCCTTATGGACGTTCATCGTATGTTTTATGGAGCGGCACGGCTATTGTCACATACGGCTATTGATATATTTCAATAGAAAGATAATTCAAATACTTGATTTTAATTAGTGTTTACATAAATTCAGCAATTTATAGTAGCGCTGTAGACGAATGAGTTCTGCCACTCAACACGCAATGCTTCCAGAATTCGGCAGAAATGGGGTACGGAGTGTCTTAACACTAGGTTCCGTCTGCCTACCCTGCTGTGTGCGGGATACAGCGTGGAGCTATAGACGAAAAAATATTATATTAGGTTTAAATTTATTATTATTATTTTCCCAAGAAGTAAACAAAATTTAACATGTATGTAACTACATTAATTAAGTAGTACACGTCAAGATAGGATTCGTCCTATCGTTCTTTAAATTACAGTTAGGTTAAACTAAGTATTCCTGTAACTGTAATTTACAGCTTAGCAATTGACATCGACATTTAACTTTCGTTTTACAAACAGATAAGTAACAAAGAGAAAAAAAATTAATGTGAATTTTGGAATTTTTTGAGAACTTGAGAACAACATAAAATAGGTATTATTTTTATGTAACAAAGTTTTCTGGCTCGAAGCAAACAATTTAAGTCTCGTCAAGATTATAAATATAAAACCTTTTAAAAGTACCTCGATTGTTACCTCCAAAGCTGTACTTGACTCACTCAAATACTCTACCCAGATAGAATCGATGCCCAAACACAAGGAGATATAGGCAGGTATATCGATTTCCACTTTAGATATCCAGCCGCTATTGTCAGGCTCGATATCACGTATTTCATTGAGTTATTGACCACCGCAAATTCGATTAGCGTCGGCTATTGTCTTTTTAATATACTTTTAATTAAATAGCTTATTATAGTAGGTAACAGCTGCTCGATGATAAAGAAAAGTAAATTTATAATAATGAAACTTTGTTTATTTGATTGCTAAAGTTTTGTTATTTTTCTTTCACGTAGTACACAACAAATACATATTAGGCTTGTGCTTTGTAAAAGAATATAATATAATAGTAAATTTTCTGTCGACTTTACTAATAAGAAAAATATTGAATAAGAAAAAGATTTATGCTTTCCAAGTTTTCCCACTCGCGGTTTTGCTCGTGTGGTTTTCCATTTGTCCTTCTAAAATAAATAAACACTACAATTTGATTGTTTTAGTAACTAAAATGTTTCAATCCTTGTCTTACTTTCTCAGGGCTGGTTTTACTTACGTCGAGATCGTGATTACTTGAGGCCGTCGTGGTGCAGTGGCTCAAGCGCATGATTGTAAACGCGATGGTCATGGGACCAAATCCGACTCAGGGGAATGAATTATTATTTATTACTTATAAGTATCTCATTTCTTCGGTCTGCTAGCAAGTCAAAGCGCGGAGTTGAGCTCCGCCACTCACCACGCAATGCTTCGAACCATACTAACAACTATCTGCTAAATTTCAATTTAATATAATAGAAAGAAAAATGAATAAAAGAGCCATGGAAATTTTATTCGACCAATATTTATATGGGCGCGATGTTTACAAAATCACATTGTCCTTGTCTCCTCCTAATCCACTTACTTTCTTTATCTGCCGTCAGTTCCTCGGCACGAGGTCACCGGCTCTAATTTTATTGCTGGGGCCATCTGCTTGTATAACAAAACAAAAGCAATTTGCTTCTAAATTGTACATTTACCAAGAATTCTGGGTAAGCTGGAATGATTACTGTTTTATGGTTTATCTACGTAATTTTATAAAGAAATTATATTGTTTCTATCTAAATAAAAGTAGTGAATATTTTCGTTTTGGTAGCTTATGGTAAAAACTATCACACATTTACTTTGTAGGTATAAAATAAATATTTATATATTCGGAGATATTGTACTTACTGTTAAAAATGACTAAAGAGCGTCGTTTATAGCTTTGCGTTTTAATATTGCTCAATAAATAATATGGTTAAACCGTTTTTTTTACACATCTCAAACGACATGATATGTTGTCAGAGAGAGAGAGAGAGAGAGAGAAAGAAAGAGATAACTTTTAAAAAGCTTTTATTTAACTTGCCGTGTGAGTGTATGCGAAAATTTTGAAAGCTCAATTTGACCTAATGTCCAATTGAGCTGAAATTTGAATTCTTCTGATGACTATGAAATTACATATAATCAATACGTTAATACAAAATGGAGGATTACAATTTTTTTGCACAACCTACTTAATATGGGTATAAAATGCAAGTGATTTATAAATATAATACACCATGAAAAAAAACATCTACAAAGCTTGTTTTTAAAATTTTTTATGTTAGTTTTTTATTATTACGTTTATTAATTGTTTATTGCTATTTTAATGTTTAATGACTATTTTAAATTGAGGCCAGTCGTGGCGCAGCGGCACGAGGTGTGACTGCAAAACCGACTGGTTGTGGGTTCGATCCCCACTCGAGGAGATGAAATATTTACTTAAATTTATATTTCCATTTCTTCTCTCTGGTGTCGAGGTTAAGCGCGGCGTTGAGTTCTGCCACACAACACGGAATGCCTCCAGAATTCGGCAGAAAGTGGGGAACGGAGTGTCTTAACACTAGGTTCCCTCTGCCTACCCTGCTGTGTGCGGGATACAGCGTGAAGCTAATTTAATTAATTTATTTTTTATTTAATTTTTAATTGGCACAACTCTCCGCAACACTTTGTTTGACCAGACGATGATTTTTTAAATTCGTAACATTTTCATGAATCGGCCGCTACAACAAATATTATTTCGAGATAATCATTTCCTAAATTCCTCACAGAGACATCAAACAATAATATGAAATACACAATAAAATACTATGTAATAGATTTTATAGTGATTAAAATTTGTAAAAAGGTTACAAAGTTTTTTATGTAAATCGTTAAAAGAAAATGAAACGGAAAGGAAAAAAAATAAAAAAAAACCGTAGTTTAATCATAACATAGCCTTCACTGGCACAATTCCACATCCGCAACAGGATATTGACGGTTTACAGGGAAATGTGTATTTCAACTGTGGAAACGACTTTTCATAACTAGATAAAGCTGTACATTTTTATAAATGGTGTTCGAATTTATGAAATGTTTTTGTAAAAGCTCTTTCAGTAACAAAAATTTTTTTTATTTTGTTTAAATAGTTTTTGTACTACGTAAATTATAATACTAATATTATAAAGCTAAAGAGTTTGTAGGGTCGAACGCTCAAGGAAATGTTCAATCCCAGAAAGTACTGGCTATAATTAATATATTTTCATCATTTTTAAAATGTTATTCCACACTTAGGAAAGAAAAATATTTCTTTCCTGTGTGTTGTGGTAACTTTCCAAGATCGTGAAAATCGTCTTGGACTATTTCTAAGATACGCGGGTTCAAATCGCGCTACATTCGAATTTTTATACGTTTTCTAAAAAGTATAATTAAAACAGCCCCGATAAATAAATTACCCAATACAAAAATATTTTTAATAGCAACTAATACTTCCTGAGATTCTTCAACGATTACGTTAATTGTTTTAATAGCTGAGTCACTTCGACATCCCCGCTTATATCAATGTAGGCAGAGGGGACTTGGTAAACTAGTATTAAGACAATCCGTTTCCTAAAAAAGACACTTCCTTTACTTATTTTTGAGTGGCAGAACTCAACTCCGCGCTTTGTCTCGTTAGCAGAACGAGGAAACTAAAATATATATATATATATATATATATATATATATATATATATATATATATATATATATATATATATATATATATATATATATATATATATATATATATATATATATATATATATATATATATATATATATATATATATATATATATATATATATATACATTTTCTCTATCGCATTTACAGTCGCGCTTGTGCTTCTGCGCTGCGCTGTATTATATTTTAATTTACTTAATTTACAAAACAACCTTATACTTTGAATCTTTATGCCTGTCGAATAAAATGCGTGTGCGCATGTACAGATATCGAATTCCTTACATTATGGTACCTAAATATTTAAGTACGTAGGAGTATGGTATTTCTGTCAGTTATTTTAGCGCGGTCATGTATTTTAGGAGTAATGTAAATATTTTTTACATACATCGTTTTAAATAGTTCAATAGTATTTAACATTTATATTGTATGTGTGTGTGTTTTTGCAAAGTTAACAACAAAATAAAATTTAAATGAAACCATAGGTTTATTAACTTCGGATTATTGTCACATTTCAAAATACATATTTAAATATATTCGTCGACAACTGAGATGATGAACTGACAGAGATGTAAGTATAATTTAATAGCGATTGCAATGATAGATCGAGATCCCATTGCTTAAATCTGTAGGGACCAGTTTTTCTAATGAAACATATATTTAAGAATGATACATGATAGTAGAATAGATTACACTAGGGTTGCCTAAAAGAATCCTACCGCAGTTCGAGGAGTGAAACTCAGAGGAATACATTATTTTCATTCTCCACCCTGGAAAGACAAAATGCGGCGTAAAAATCTGGCACTAACACGCAACATTTTGAATTTGGGCGAAAAACGAAAAGAGTGCTTGGACACTAGGTTATCTCTACATATCCTCCTATATGCGGGATAAAATATAAATCTGAAAAATCTGAACAATTTTGTTTTGTAATGCTAAAATAAATATTTTTGACATATTGAATGATTGGCTGGAATTTATAGCAAAAATTACTCCAAAAATAACATAAAAACTCAATTACTTCTTTCCGTCGTAATTTATAAATGTCGCTATCCGTTCCCAACGCCCTCATTTAAATACAGCTTTTAATTAGTTTTATGAAGTTGTTATTACATTATTTAAATAACAAAAATATACATAAGTTTGACGGTACCGAATTTCATATTTCTTCCCCGTACATTTTGCTAATCGGGATCAACATTTTTTTTAAATATATAATTCTATATTTTTTTTTAAAATTATATTAAAAAAAAATAATAAATTGATTTATAGTGTACATACTTTTATTATTTATGTAAAAATGTAAAATGATTTTAACGTATAATATAAATATTTAAGGAGTTATAGATGTATTATTAATAATTAAAAAGGATTGTTAACAAATGCAGCATCTACAACATACGTATTTGATAAATAATATAATAATAATTATATCTAATACCCAAATGAGATATTTTAGTATTGTGAACACAAATAATCATGAAATTAGATATTCTAACAAGACCTTAATGTATTTGAGTCAAAGATAAAAAAAAAACGGAAATCAGCTTCACGCTTTTTCTTCATATAGCAGGGAGTACCTACCTGGTGTTATGGTATATATATGTTCTCCGTGAATTTTACGACATTTCGTGTTATGCGGCGCAAAATGAAAACAACAGCTTATCTTGTTACCAGACGACGAACCCACGACCGTCGTATTTACAGTTAGACACTGTCTCGCAGAGCTATCAACAACGATTTCTTTTGTCAAAGATATTTTTACACATAGGTACGTTGGTTTCTGGAGTTAAATATATTTTTACAAATAAAATAATATAACAAAACACTTGAGCTCATGCAATGTGTAATTTTCAATTTAAACTGCAATAGGTTTAGAAACGCTTAAAAGTTAAAGCTGCAATCCGCTTATGTGTAAGCTAAAAGGCTTAAGTTCGTCGTCGACTGCAGAAGTGCATTGTCGGGTTCCTTTAAGAGCTTTACTTTTCTTTATTATGTTTATTTTTATATATAAACACAAAATTACTTTATTTAAAAAAATATCCTAGAAACGTAAAACTTTAAAACTACAATACTTAATTTCTCCCATATGGCTCTATTGAATAGGATTCATCGAGGATGGAAAATATAATCGTGTATTGTATATTTTTATTCCGCTTGGAAAAAACTGTGACAAAATTGCAGACAACAAAATACAACCAAATCCACATTATGCAGGCTTAAAGGAAAACTATTCTCTTGAACTTGCGCTGCTGTACTTATTTTATCCCCTAACAACATTATGAAAATATCTTTTGCGCTAGGATTTTTTAATATTTAAACTAAATACTAGAGACGCAAAATCTATATTTTTTTTCAACTTTTTCTAAATGATTACCTAAAATGTATGTTTTTAACTGCTACATAAATTAGGCTTAGAACTGGATAATTATCTTTAGGTATTAAAGAAAAAAGAGAGCCCAGAAATTTTTGTTTGAATTTTTCTGCATAAATTACTGAATGATATTTTGATACCTATTTTACAATATTCATAGATACTAGTATATACTATTTAACAATAGTTAATAGTACTGGTGTGTGTGTGAAGTGTATCGATCGTTTTTCCTTATAAAACTTAATTTATTTGTTACAGATGGCTCGATACAAGAAAACTGGTTTCATGGACGACGATGCGGGCAGCGTGAGCTCCATACAGCTGAATGAAGGTGTTCGTTCAGGTGGCACTCACATTCGATATCATATGGTAAATTAACTTCTATAAAGTGTTAGAGAAAATTGAAATATTAAATAACTATAAAAACTGGTAACAAGCAACAGAATTGGTAACAAAAAATAGTTTCCATTAGGTTCGTTCAGTTGCGCGCATTGTTACTATTTTACTATGAAATTTATTATTATTTTTATTTTGACTATTTCTTAATACAAGTAGTAGGAAGAGATTAATACAAATCCTCTTCAGATACTAAAGTAACAATTATAATAGAAATATACATAAATAAATATAGTGTAAACACTATTTTATACATTACATTATTACGGTTATACAAAATAAAGCTTTAAAAAATGTGCTATGAATATATAAAACCAATTTAAAATATTTTTAGCGCCTGGGAAACGTTCAAAGAAAATACGTCAAAGACCAAGTGGTAAAATTGCTCTTTAACTTTATTCAGGAACTGGGTTCTTGCGAAACCTATTAGCATTTCTACTGGAAATTTTATATTGAAAATACTTTAGAGTAAAGTGAAAAGTTCTTACATTTTACTCAAAAATAAGAAAAAAATGTAATGCTATAGCTACTACCCATACTAATATTATAAGGTCCAAAACACTATTATCTTGTATATTTTTTTTTACTTTTGTGAACTTTACGCTTAATCACTTAACTACATATCACAGTAGGCATAAAAAATCTAAGGTAAGTTACGCGATTCTCTGTTTTCCTCTAAGTTTGGGACACATCACACATTACACTTACTTTACTACAGCGGGGAAATAAATACAGTTCATTCCTCCGAAGGGGATTAAATTATACCTGTTTCAATTAAAATAGTGAAAAATCATACAACAATAGAAATATATATTTTGATAAAGAAAATAAGATAATACTACAATTATTTTTCTAGCTTTACGTTGTATCTTGAACATAGTAGGGAAGGCGGAGGGAGTCTGGGAACCTAGTGTTAAGACACTCCACATTAAGACACTTTCTTTACCCACTTACCGTACCATTCTTGAGGCATTGAGTACTAAGTAGCAGAACTTAATGCCGTGCTTTGCTACTTTACCAGAGTGACGAATTGAAAATATTAAATAATTCATTCCCACAAGTGAGAATCAAACCCACATATATATACGGGTACCTTTTCATTGGCAAATTCTAAAAGGCAATATTTTTTATTTGGTTTCTTTAAGTAATGGATTAAGATCTAAACCAAGCCAGACCAACGACAGACATTCGAACATGTACCCTTAACATGAAGCTTGGGCAGTGGTTACTTTTTCAGTTATTCGGTAAATAAGGTGCAAAAAGTAGTACCTAACTTTCGTTAAATTATAAAGCTTTTTTTATATATTATTGGGAATAATAATACAAATTACAGTATCCGTTGCCAGATATGGTGTTAGCCCCATGCCAGACACCCTTAAATATACGTGTTTACAAATTTATTAGGACATACCAGATTTCTTCATATAAGTTATTAAAAATAATTAATAATAAATAAATTGTTCTTGTTGTAAGTTTGCTATAATATATTTGTAGGCGCTTGAATTTGTTAGGGTTTAGACTTTTAGAGGTATCTGGCAGGGGTTTTAAACCCTACCAAGTGTCTGCAAATGGATAACGTAATTTCTAATATTACTCACAAGAAAATGTAAAAAAAATTGAGCTTTATAACTTAACGAAAGTTAGATACTATTTTTTGTACCTTATTACCTAATAACTGCCAAGTTAACCACCGCCCAGGCTCCATATTGCCTAATACTACCTACCGGTGTTGGGTGTACGTTCTCAGTAACTTTATGACGTAACGAAAGTCAGGCTGCTTTCGGCTCCCTCTCGATAAGGTTCAACACGCAGATATCATAAGTTTATCCGTTGACCACGTAACAAATATATAGAGAAGTGCCGAGTGGCGGAGCACAACGCCTCGATTTATATAATTGGACATGAGTAGGTACTTAAATTTAAAATAAAAAGGCCGTCTTGGCGCAGTGGGACATCGTCCGATAGAATAGGCGACGACGACGACGATTTTAGCCTCCATTTCCACTCAGGGGACTCATAAATATATTATAATATTTTTGTGAAATATTTAAATCATTTTTATTCCTCCGTTTTGGTAGACAATCTCCGCTGTGGAAAAACATTAAATAGAGATTTAAAAGCACAACAATCGCGTCCAACTACGCTGCGTTGTGCAATAAAGACGTAAAATTGAAACAATCAAAAACTTTTAAGAGCTTTTTATCTTTTAATGGTAGCTTTTACAGACGGAATTTTATACACAGAAATCTGTATTGTCTTCGTAAAATAAATCTTGAAATTTAATTGTGTCTTAAGATTAAATAAAACTCGACAGATAAAATACATGAATCTATAAACCTCGTGGAGGTCAGTCGTGGCGCAAGGGCACGAAGTGTGACTGTAAAAACGACTGGTTGTGGGTTCGATTCCCACTGGAGCAGATGAAATATTTACTTAAATTTTTTTTCCATTTCCATTTCTTCGCTCTGGTGTCGAGGCGAAGCGCGGCGTTGGGTTCTGCCACTCAACACGCAATGCCTCCAGAATTCGACAGAAAGTGAGGAACGGAGTGTCTTAACACTAGGTTCCCTCTGCCTACCCTGCTGTGTGCGAGATACAGCGTGAAGCTAATAAAATAAAGCTTGTGGAGCTCAGTCGTGGCACAGGGGCACAAGCGTGTGACAAGGACAAACAATAAACGCGAAAAATTATGGGCTCGATTCCCACTCGAGTAAATGAAATATTTTTATTTCTTTAATCTGGTGACAAAACAAAGTACGGCGTTGAGTTCCGCCACTCAACGCAACGCAACGCAAAGCCGACGGAAAGTGGGGAACGGAAGTATCTTAAAGGTTACGTAGTGTCTTAACTCTAGCTTCGAAGTTTGCCTCAGCCTACTGCTGATGCTATGTGCGGTATTTGAATAAGTCCTTTTATTATTAATTTATAAGTCACTGCTCAGTTTAAGTAAACACGTACGGCGTGACAGGCTTAACTCTAAAGTGACAGAAAATGTGAAGACTTTTTCCAGATGCGATCGGAAAGTAGTACGACTTTTATAAGCTACATTGCTATAAGGTTAATTCCATACATAAAGATAAAGATAGATAAAGTAGTGTCACTTTCAGAACAAAAATTAAAATGTATGACCCTATTTTAATGGTACCAATTAATATATGCTATCAAATAGGGAATGTTATATTGGAGCTATAAACAATATTATGTTTGTTTGACATTTTATACGTTAACTTTCATAGCAACTCGTGTACACGCGTCAAAATATTTACGTACAAATGATCATCATCTTTTTTATGTTTATTGTTCCTTTGTTCTATATTAGATTACTTATTCGTAGTTAAATTGTTGGTACTTACAAAATTATTATTTCGCAGTAACGTCAAGCCTTTGGATAAATTAAAAGCCTTTGGATTATTCTATAAAATAAGGTTTAATCAAAATCAGCTTTACGCTGCATCCCACACACAGCAGGGTAGGCAGAGAGAACCTAGTGTTAAGACACTCCGTTCCCCACTTTCTGCCGAATTCTGGAAGTATTGCGTGTTGAGTGGTAGAACTCAACGCCGCGCTTTGCCTTGACACCAGAATGAAGAAATGGAAATATAAATGTAAATAAATATTTCATCTCCTCGAGTGAGACTCCTCGACCATTTACTAGTAAAGGGTCTAGCCGATAAGCATGGGAAAGCTGCACTGGCTTCTATGAATTATTTTTAATATGATTGTATTGCTTTTTATCTAAAACACCAACACACCATTTTTTTTGTCTCTAACTCTTAGAGTAAGGAATAAGGGTTATGGGGGTAACAACTCTTAATTTTAAAGTTTATTTAAAATTAAGATTTTTTTTTTACATTATTATATATTTTTTTAAATTGTACAACGGAGTATTTTGATACTGGCTAGATTCCCTTTGTTTAGTTTGCTATATATGTATGTATATGATATGTATATACGGGATAACTCATAAATTTATCTCTAGATTGCGAAGAGGTACCAGCTGAAATTGATATCAAATATCAAGGTCTACGGTGCCTTGGAGCATAGAAAATATTAAGCTGCTAAATGTACTTCCCATGGACCTACAATTATGAAATTGGAACAGAATTCTCGGTGGGCGAGACCGACTCGCACTTGACCGATTTTATATTCCAATTTTGTACTAGATCGTGGCGCCGGCCAACTTGTTAAAATAATAATAAAATAACAATTATTTGCACAAAAATATTTAATTCGCACTATATGTTTGCCGTCTCCATTCAGGGAGCAGACACCTCGACTTATTAGCATAAAACTATTTATTTTATATTTAGTGTCCATATGAAACGTTATTGTTCTTCGGTATATTTCCATGATGTAAACAAAGTGATGCAAGGTGATATATGTTTTATTATTTTATTACTTAATAATTATACTATAACTACAATTATTGATTATATTTCTTGAAATTTGTATTTATGGTGTAGATATTGCCTACTCTGGGAAGTCTAAGTTTTACTATAAGCTTCGTCACACAACACGCCAATGTCTTAAAATTAGCATCAAAAATATATTTGCAACGGTATCAATTACTATAATATTTGAGGTGGCCGTTGCGCTGCGGCACAGCGTCGTGACTGTAATCACGACGATTGTGGGTTCGATTTCCATTCAGGGGAATTTTAATTTATTAACTATTTTAATTTACTCGCGCCAATGACAAGATAAAACGTGGCGTAGAGTTCCGGCAAATAAACATGTACGTAATGTCTCGAGAAAATGAAAAGTGGAGAGCTATTTTCTCTGCTTAATTCGAAATACAGTGTGAAGCTTAATTAAAATAATGTACTAAAAATACAATAAAATATCTGCAGATCATGTATTTTCAGCTGGCCAAGCAAAAAAAAAATATGAGGAAAATATTGAATAGACACACTTTATTGATAAGACCTTCTCAAGAAGGAAGGAAACCTTCCGATTAGCGAGACATCAACAGAAATTTATATAGTAAATAAAAATGTGGTTCCTGCCCGTTACTGAATTCGTAACTCTAAATATCGTATTTTTTTATTTATCTCAAAAAAGTATATTATATTTTTTTTTATTTAAATTTACATACGTCAGGGATAAGAAAGGGAACTAACTATAAGGAGAAGTGTTGCTTCAAGCTGTATCTCGTACATAGCAGATTTGGCAGAGGGAACCTGATAAGACACTCCGTTCTCCATTTTCCGCCAAATTCTGGAAGCATTGCGCGGCGGTTTCATTTCCTCAAGTAGAGATTGAACCCACAACCTGTCGCGTTTTCTTCACACACTGGTGTCATTGTGCCACGACAGACCTAAACACCTATTTTTTGTTATTATTGATAATATAATTTAGTCCGTTTCGGCATTGAACTTAACTCGAGCCACGTGATCTTGCACGCACATAACCACCATTATGACGTAAATCTACGTCAGTTCACAGCAGATGGTTTACGTGGAGAAGGTGAGACGTATGTTTATATTTTGTTTTAAAGAACATTTATTTATAATAAGATCAGTCTGTTATGTAAACTACTACTACTAGGCAAAACGCTACGGTAAATCAAAAACATTCTAGGCTACTAACCTAAAAAATGTATTCTAATATTTAAATCTGAATATATTCCTATATTCATTAATTCGTCCTCATACTTAAGTAACTGACAAACGGATTGCTTGTTCTGTAAGTGTCATTCAAGACTAATTGTTATAGTAAACTCAATGTTAATATACTCGTGAACACGTTACAATTGTAGAGTAAATACAATAAACAATGGTGTTCGCATACGGTAACTAACGATATATAGGTGGGTATATATAGGTACGAATAGGTATTATCATATTAGGTAGGTATATACAGGTACAGGTATTATCTTATTAGGTAAGGTATATAGGTATACCCAATAAAAAGAGCATGGGTTTGTTGAAATCTCCCAAAAATTGGTCCCAAAATTGGTTCCCATTGGATCCAATTATCTATTATACATATAATCCTAACCCGCTTAGGGGCTGAATTATTTTACGTTCCCCATACACGTAACTTTGAATTTTTGATCGAATTCTTGAGTTCGGACGGAAAGCGGTAAATTAAAGTTCTTTCTTAAAGATTCTCTCAGCCTACCCAGCTAATACTACACGCAGAATACAACCTGAAGATGAAAATAAAATTTTTAAAAATATTTATATATATAAATATATATATATATATATAGTTTGTATTAATTAATTATTTAATAACTGAAAAAAATAAAAAAAACCAAAGAAAATAAACGTATGGGGTCAGTCGTGATTGTAAACGCGACTGGTCGTGGGTTCGATCCCCATTCGAAAAAAAAATGTTTATTGAAATTTATATATTCATTTCATTGCTCTGATGTCAAGGCAAAGAGCGGTGTTGACTTCCGCCACACAATATGCAATCGTCTCCGAAATACGGCGGGACGTTGTGGACGGAGTGTCTTAACACTAAGTTTCCTCTGCCTACTCTGCTGTGTCCGGCTACAGTGTGAAGCTGTTTTAATATATTTTTTTAAAAGAAACAACACAAGAAAAGTAAAGAAAAAAAAATATAACAAAATAAACAAGCATTTTAACAATTCGCATAGCATGTATGTAATCTAATAGCGACCGTGACATTGACATGTGGCAGTAATGCAACAGGTAGGTTCCGCTCATTATGTTCCATTTTACCTTGGTAAATAATATTGAGTTTTGCATTTTATCTTGCCGCGTTTCCTAAATTATTGTTTAATAAGAAGGAGACTACGGAGAGAGAACTCTGCAAAAGGGTCACTATGCAAATTATCATTTAGGTTATATTTTTTTTATTTGTAGACTTTTTTTGGCTGTTTCACAACAGTCCAACGCTTACTACTTCCCAACGGCTCGGTGGGGGAGCCCGACTCGCGCTTGTCCGGTTTTTTTGTAATTTATAACATAGATAGCCAACTAAAATGCGAATGATATATATAATTTTGGTAGGTTTTAATTCAAGGTGTAGAATATACAAGCGCCTTCAAAAAAATAAACACCACTTTTTTTTACAATTTATATGGTTTAAAACATTGTAAAATAAATATATAACAATAAGCTTATAAACAGATATATTTAATAGATACTGAGAAAATAAACTATAACGTTAAGGGTTGTTACCCTCATAACTCCCTTATTCTAAGGGTTAGAGACCAAAAGACTGGTATGTAGCTATTTCAGGAAAAGAGCAATACATATAAACATAATTCATTAAAAGCCAGTGCTTATCGGGCTAGACCCTTAAAAAGTGACATTCTCTCCATTTACAGGTAAATTAAGTAATACCATATGTTTTACTTAACATTTTGGTAAATGGATAAGAACTTGTAAAGGTCACTTGCTGACCAATTATTCATCTGAATTGTAATCATCAATATATAGGTAAAATTTTTGCCTTGACCTCCAATTTCCTTAATTTTATAAATATGTCTTGCAATATTATAAATATGCTATAACGCTGGGGACATTTAAGTAATAACGTATGAGATGGTCATATTTTTAAATCATATTTAAGAGGTTTTCGCTTTTCCCGTTCCAGTTAGTTGTGCATATAAACAAAGAATGAGGTAACTTTATAAGTAGCTCTATTTTTTTTAAGATACGAAAGATACTTAAACTAAACACGGCTTGTTTACTATAGTAAAAAGATAAAACACGGCGTTAAGCTCCTCCACTCAGAACGCAATGTCTCGAAAACTGCCCAGAAAGTGGGGAACGGTCAGAGTCTTAACACTAGAATCAATCTTCTTCTGCTATATATCGTGAAGCTCATAGAATAACAAAAGATACGTAAATATGAATAAAATATATTATTCGTGACGCGATCGATAACACGAGTGAAACATAGGCTCGTCTCAATATATAACTTTCGATTATCATGGCAACAAAGGGACGCAGCTGACAATTGTCTCTCCGTACGAGGTTTAATTTCCACTCACAAAAACGTTAGTCTTAGTACCTATACCTATTCTAAAAGAGATGAGTTTCATTTTGCGTTTAGAACGAAACTTATGTTTTGATTAAATTTACAAAGCAATACCCACATAGACAGCTTAGTAACCTCATAGTAGTAGTAGCATACTATATACATCCTTTAAAATAATGAAAATTTGTTCATTATTTTAAAGCATTTAGTTCCCTGCTCGTTTGTATCCTACTTTAATAAGCATGAGCCCGTCAAGGCAGGGCCTAAGTACATCGAATACGACAGAATTTGATGTACTTAGGCCCCGGCCCATTTCCTGTTAATTAAGTTAATTAAAATTCTAGAAGTATTGCGTATTGAGTGGCGAAACTCAACAGACGAATTTTAACAGAGCGAAGAAATGATAACATTAAATATTATATTTCTTCGAGTGGGAATCGAACCCACAACGTGTCGCGTTTACAGTGCCACTATGCTACGGCTACCTAGATATACAGCATTTATAAAAGGCATGTAATAAATATCATCAAACTAAAGTATTCGTCTGATGTATATAAAACATAAAAAATCGTAAAATAGTTTTTTAAGTAAATAACTATACCGATATACAATTGATATTGTTTTAACGCCCACATAATATGCACATACATTATAGAGGACCACCGTTGAGTTATGCGGGTGATGCTACTGGAACTCGCAATACGAGAATAAAAAGTCTTTACAAGATTGTACATGAAGAGGCTATGGGGCGTCTGACTGTAAACACGCTTGTTGTAGGTTTGGGCCCACTCGTTAAAAATTAATTATTTTCGTTTCTCCGCTTTACTAAGACCAAGCAAAGCGTATTGAGTTCTGCCACTTAGCACTCAATGTTTGAATTAGTGCTGAACACGAAGAATGGAGTATCTTAACTAAGTTTTCTCTACCTTCCCTGCTGTACACAGAATAAAGCATGACGCTGAAATATTGACATTATTTCTGGTAAATTGAAACATTACATTTTTGGTCTTCTGGATATCGATCCGGATAATATGGGAAGAATGAAGATTTGAACGATCACTCAACTATTAAATTTTTTCAGGTAATATTCTAATATATGGAGACTTAACAGATTTTTTATAAGGGAACCCAAACTCTAAAATTAGCTAGATTGTTAAAACTCCTGTATTTTAAGTAACAACATTCATCTTATAGGAATTTGAATCATCAAGCTTCACGTGCAATCAGATACGTTTCAGCTGCGCCACGACGGCGCCAATATCAGCGATATAATGATACGTTAATAGTCACTCATAAATTATATTTGCATAGCACAATCAACCTCTACACATTACGTACAAAGTTTATCATCATTTTACAACATTTTGGTTGGTTCCTAAATCTATAGTGTATTCCATATATTACTGTGATATGTATGTATACATAGGTATTCACTTACACGATTGAACAACATGATGAATGGTCGAAATTATCTAAATTTTAGTTGTTAATGTGTATAATGCCAAATGCGCACGCGCACGCTTATACTCTAATTTAACATAGAGTACAGTATCGCGACGCTTTTAAATGAGCGCGGACGCGTGTCAAATTGAAAACAAAAATAATATTTGTAATATTTCATCTTTTTTTGTGAATTGTTTCTAATGAAAACATCTTAAGATGGAAAGTTATTTATTTAAATAAATTTAATGATACAATAGCAAGGCAACTATTATTGTGAATTAAGTGTTTTATTTTAATATATAATATTTTCAAATGTTTCCATAAAATAAGAAAAAGCCAGTTAGATGCTTAAAATTGACAACATCAGCTGCTTAACTGTGAAAAGTGTAACGAAAACGAGTACCACTCACGTGCATCATTCCTAGGACCTATTTTAAGCTCTACTAATATAGAGCGTGTCAAGCACCATCAATACAAGATTTGTAGAAATGAGTGCAACTCCTGAATCCCCGACTTCATCGACTGCTACCCCGGAAGACACCCCAACTGTCTCACCATCTCCCGAAGTAATAAATAAATTCAACTTTCTAAGACATGCAAAGAACGCGAGAAAGAACCCTTTCGTAAAAGCTCGTCCGTTTTTAAACCGAGAAAGTTCTACGACAGAATTGTTTTCAAGAGAAAACTCGAGTTCGGACTTCTTTCAAAATTCTCGACTGAACTTATTTGATACAGCGCCGAAGCCTGAAGCAACAGAAGGATTTGGGAAGGTAAATACATATTCTACTAGTGTTTTTATATTCTCCTACATTCTTTTCAATGTACAAGCGTATTTTTTTTTATTGTAGTTACCTATAGATGATATATTTCGGTTGAGAGAAATTAAAAAAATATTAATTTATAATAATCAATGAAAATCGATATTCATTTAATCAATACGAATTTGTGTCAAGCGCTATTAACAAAGTAAAGCTGTTAGTCCTATCACGTCTCCATTGGATGGGATTAAGACTTGAACGAAAATATCGATTTTATTCAAATGTAGCTCAATGTACCGAGGCGAACAGAACCATACATTGTTAAAGATTGCCGCAAAATACCTTAAAATACGTTTAGTTTTATAATTTAAACAAAAATTGGGAAAATTGTTTATTAAGATAACAAAATCTCTATTTATTTTGCCATAGTTTCTGTGAACTTATTTGAGTCTAGGCTTATATCAATCTAGTTTATATATTTTTATCTTCTATATTTTTACATAGTGAAAAACGAAGTACTTTTCGTACACTATTATCTTTCAAGCTAAGCAACGTTTTAACGTTTTTCCCTACTAAAGTGTTTAAATGAGAGGAAGGTGAATAATACAAATATATTTATTTGTACATAATATTTTGTAACCTTGTATCCCGCACATATTATGGGCAGTAAGTGTTAGGCAGAGAGTCTCTTAACATTGGGCTCCTGCTGCCTATCTTACTGTGTGCGGGATACAGCGTGAAACTGATAAAATAATATGAATTAACACTGTAAAAAAACTATATAATCGTATTTTTCTGCTTCGAGGCGTTACTAACTAGTTTTCATGCAACTAGGATGCAGTCAATATAATTACCGTTGCGATCCAATTTGCAGTAGTTTTATTTTGCAGCTAATGCGGAAAGTAGAACTGCATTTTCATTCTGCAGAAATGTTGCAGTTCATATTCATAGATAATATTATTTGAGAATGTATAGAATACGACGTCTGTTGTACGCCATTGTAGCGCAGTAGAGTTTGTATATTCATTGGTACGTGCAATGGAAGTGGGTTGGATTTACAAAATAACTTACACCGCTGTAATGTGGGGTAGCCAAGCCTTGTATCTGAAGAACCGTTAATTATAAGCATAAACAGAATAGATGTTATGACAACAAATATTTTTTTGAAGAAATCTGAAAATCTGAGAGAACTTGAGTGAGTTTTTCTTGTCGTATTTTTATTGAATTTGTAAAAAATACTTAATATCCTAGTTTTAAATTTGAAACAGGTAGATGTAAGGTGCAGGAGCACATGCCTGTCCTAATGGAAACGGAGTATTTTACCACTAAGTTCCCAGGTTCTCTTTCTCTTGCTATGTGCGGATGCATGGATGTCCCGAAAGGACACGTTACACGTTATAACGTGAACCTAGCACAAATTAATACAAAAAAGAAATTTAAATATATATATTTAAACTTAGTGCTTTAAACTTATTTTTCGCTCTAAAAACCATAAATTATAACATAGTTAATTAAGAACGTCGTCTCTGTCTGTTGGATGTAGGTAGTTGTAGGTTCGTTGAAAAGTTAAAAGGATGTTTATAAATCATGTCAAATATATATTAATATACATATATTTTTATATTATTTATAATAATATATAAATATATATATTTATTTCAATGTGTGTGTTTATGTGTTTTTATATGTTTTGTGCAAAATATTTACGTGAAATATTTGCAAATAAATAAAATATTAATAAAAATCCAACAAGCCGAACTTATAGAGAAATGTTGATGTAAAACGCAAACAAGTTCAAGGTCATTTTCATTTTGTGTCATTAACACTACGACACTTATCCGGCGTTTTTGTGTATATTACATATATGTATATTGTATATATATATTTATTTAATTATATTCTTTAACATGTATATAAGGTAAACTAA
Source organism: Heliconius himera (assembly GCA_021202915.1). NCBI lineage: Eukaryota > Metazoa > Arthropoda > Insecta > Lepidoptera > Nymphalidae > Heliconius > Heliconius himera. Next base: position 328,239 of record JAJHJA010001033.1, read on the forward strand.
GACATGTTATACGTATATAGTGCTCTGAAACTTAAAAAGCAATGTAAGGTTAAAATTTATCCTTTATTAAACTTTAAACTATTCTGTAAAAATATTGATGAAATAATTCAGACCTAATCCAAAATGATTTAGGCATTATAGCCAATACAATTTGTACTTACCTACAGTTAATTCTTTTTTTATAGAAATATTTCATAGTATTGTACCGATGCCAAATTCTATGTAAGTGGGTTAATTATAAATCGTATACGTCAATAATGCACATTTGTATCGGCATTCGATTCGAAAATCTTATGTCATGAAATTATAATTTAAAATTAATAATTTTATATATTTATACAGGCCAGTTGTGGCGCAGCGGCACAAAGTGTGACTGTAAAACCGACTGGTTGTGAGTTCGATCCCCACTCGAGGAGATGAAATTTTTATTTCCATTTCTTTGCCCTCGTGCTAAGCGCGGTGTTGAGTTCTGGCACTCAACACGCAATGCCTTCAGAATTCGGCTGAAAGTGGGGAACTCAACACTAGATTCCCTCTGCCTACCCTGCTGTGATACAGCGTGAAGCTGATTTATTTATTTTAATCATTTTATATCTACTTCATAATATACGCATTACAGCTTCCTTTTGTTAATATAGCTTGTTCATAATTTGTATAATTAGTTTTTATTAGCTTTGCCTAGTCCTATATAAATTAATGAACTAATTAGTGTAATAATTTAAAATTCCAAAGTTCACAATAAAATAAACAATGAAATGTGTCGTGCCGACGTGCCTGCACATTTTTTGCGAAATTTTAAACATATTAAAAATATAGTTACTCTTTTAAATTGACCCGAAGACATATCACCGGATGTACTTTAGAGTTTAACTAACCGGCTAACTTTAGAATTTAGATACAATAACAAAGAAACTTCTAAATGCTTGCTTTAGTATGATTATATTCAAAGTTTAAGTCATCGGTGACTTCATTGAGCTTATCAACTCACGCGTCTCATATGTCTATCTGTTTATGTCATTGCTCCTGATGACTGCCATTGCCCATTACGTTGTCTTATCATTTATTGATTAAACGACGTTGCAATAGGAAGCGTATATATACTGCTTTATAGGTTTGTTGATTCATTTGTTCAGTAAAGTTAAGTTTTAAAGCACTATAGTAAATTTTTATACTAATTTAATGGTTTTCCGTTCTTCTTGACTTTTCTGCTATTTTAATATGGTAAAATTATAAGTAAATGTAATATTAGGACACTGCGTCCTCAATTTTTAACCTATTGTATTACGGGTGGTAATACCCAAAGCATTCCCTTGTGAGAAAAAAAAGTGTTAGCATCCTTGTTGCACATAGCAACTTAGATGTTGCGATCGGACTATATTTTATTATTATAAAATAAATAACAATTAAAGCATCATAACATGTAATTTATATAATGTAATTTATGTGGTAATGTAATTTATCTTGAAAAAAAAATAAACGTCGATATAAAATTTTATAAAAGTGTAGGTTTAAAATAAACCTATATGAAATTTTATATCGAAATTTATACAAATTAAGAGAAAAAACCAGAAATTTGGTCTGTGATTTGCAAATAAGAAAATTTGCTTAAAATTATTTAGATATATTGAAGAACTAAAATTGTATTTTATATTTGATAATTGTTTAGAAATACCAGCCAAAATAAAAAACAACTGAATTGAATTACCATCGAGTACTCACAGTCATTAGATGACCGAATAAAGCAACTTCCTTTTTTTTGGTTCATTTTACTGCACCCGTTAAAAATTTTAAAGTTATATCTAAATTTATACGTATAATCCGCAGCAACCATTTTTATAAATTTTAAAGTATTATTTTACTCTATTTCAGAACCATTAAAGTTAAATAAATATGCGCATATCTTATGAGTACATTACACGCTGGGATCTTAACCCGCCTCCTTACAAAAAAAAAATGAAGAGTGGAACCAGGAATACTATCAAATATTTCTGCCGACCCTGTAATGGCGTTATCATGTTTGAGATTGGATGCAACCCTTATTAGCATATATTGCCAAATTTATACTCTGGAAAAACTTTTACGTATAGTATAAGTAGAATATGACCGGTATCCATTCTGTTAAATTCCTTATATCGTACCATAATTTTTAAATATTTTTTTTTTGTAAAGATTATGGAGTGTTAAATCATTACCTGCCTGTATAGTAAGAAATTTCAGGAAAATAGAAACGTTATACGATCACTTTGTTGTACTTGTACGTCTGTCTTTCTGTTGGTCAGACCTATCTGTGAGATTTATCTGTGAGATATGGTCTGTCAAAACCATATGTGTCAGGATCGCCTAGAGATATCAATTTTAATTAAATCTAAGGTCCCACGGAACACAGAAACAATTAAACTTCTAATTTAACGTAATCAAGCGATATGAGCGTTTATGCTTTGTGTTAGCCGTATGAAATTTGGCACGAAATGAGTACAGAATAAAAAAACGCGACAAATGTAAATTTTACAGCAATATGTTAATTTTAGTCAAAATTTGTGTACACGCCCAAATTTTTTATTGTTCAATATTATAATTTTTTATAAGTTGTACTTCTTGTTTACTACAATAATGAAAAGTCAAAACCGGACTCGCGCTTGATCAGCTTTTTATTTTCTTTGGTGCTTATTCATCTGTGAGTTTCATTAATGATGTTTGATCGTTTTTTAACATTTACAAGCCATTCAAAGAAATTTGAACGTAAAAACACATTATAGTACAGTACCTAATTTGAAGACGTTATAACAGAATATCACGGCCGACTTTTTAACTGATATTGAATTTGGTCACGACATCATTTAAGTTGGCTAGCCATTTGTAAGCTACTACTCTTGACGAGCAAACACAGATTATGTAACGCTTCATTTTAACATTTACACCTTATTAATTTTGTGATGGAAAAAAACATATTGGTCGAAAATTATTCCGAATTACTATGGTGGCACAAGGTATATGCTACTTTATATCAGTATCACACTACTTTATATCAGCACACTGTAAACGTGGCTATTTACAAGTCCTTATCGAGTGGCTTAAAGATTTTATTGTAGTTTATTTCATCCACTTTAAAAGTAACATTAAAAAAAACTAGTGGACAAAGGAGATCCCATTTAGACACTTCCGTTCCCCACTTTCCCCCGAATTCTAGTGGTATTACGTGTTGAGTAGCGGAACTCAACGCCACGCTTTGCCTCAGTGCGAGGAGCGAGGAAATGAAAATATTAAATATTAAATTTTATTAAGTGTGAATTCAACACTCAAGCCACAACATATTGCATTTACAGTCGCAATGACTGGGCACTGGTCTCACCTACGGCATTGGCATTCCCTTTATACCTATACTGACTCCTATTAATCCAGTCGTACATATTCTTAACTTACTTACTAACGCTGTCTGTGTTTAAAGGACATTTAAAAGTGGCTAAGAAGCTTAAGTGCTTAACTTTAATGAAGCAAAATTAATATTACTACAGCAGTGCCGTGTTGAAATAAGTTCACTAGAAGAATATTATGTTTAATCAAATAAATAATTTCCTGGACTACATTTAAAAAATATGCTGATCTTGTAAGTAAATGTTGTATCGTCATTTAAAAAAAAAAGAAACTATCATCAACTGGTGAAAGCAGAGAGAAAGAAATGCTAACGCTCAATATGTAAAAAATGAAATCAATCAATAGTAAGTACATTCTCCATATAGACATATAGAGGCCGTCGTGGCGCAGGGGCACAAGATTGTGACTGTAAAGCGACGATTGTGGGTTCTATCCCCTCTCGGAGGCATGAATTATTATTTATATAAGATATGAAAATATTATTTTCATTTATTCGCTCTAACATCAAGGCAAAAAAGCCCAGCATTGAATTGCAACACGCAATGCCTCGAAGCATTCGGTGGAAAGTAGCAAACGGAGTGTCTTAATACTATGTTCCCTTTGCCTACCCTGCTGTGTGCGAGATAGAGCGTGAAGCTGATTTAATTATTTTTTTTTAAACTAAAGGTGATGTACTTCACTACATCCTATAACCTATTCCTAAAACAGAATAGAGAAACACAATACACCCATTAAATTCAAATATAAATTGCGCATTCAGATATATGACGTGTGATAGCGACAGAATACCTATATCAGCAGATCTAATAAAAAAAAATTCTAGTCAAGTTTATCATGTTTTTTTTGGGCATGAAAGATAAACTATAGTCAAATCTTCAAACAATATTATAATTACTTACAAATACCAACATTTCATCATTCTGAAAAATTTAAATTCAAACTGCTTGTGCTGCTAATAACTAGCGACACTCTCGCAGCCTCGCTCGCTTGATGTACATAATTATAATTTACTAAACTGCATTACTTTCGTTTTCTAATAACGATATCATTTTAAAAAGTAATATCACTACCTATATTGAAAACTAAAGCCAATTTGATAAAACGTTCATTAAAAAGGTATAACTTTTCTTTTAAAAACCGATTGAAATAGAAAAACATCTAAATAAAAACTCAATAACTTCTTTACACTTCTGCTACTGGCCTCTGTTCCACATATCCTGTGACCGAAATAAGTACTTACGAAATAACATTGCTATAATAACAGTTTATTGGCCTACAATAGGATAACATCTATTCGATCGTCAGATTTAGGTGCCGAGTGTTGTCTCTGAACCATGAAGTGATAAGTGTGGATAAAACAATGATGATAATTGCCGTATGTAATTTATATAGTTATTTATGTGTATTTCAAATTAAAATTGAGGCCAGTCGTGCGCAGCGGCACGAAGTGTGGCTGTAAAACCGACTGGTTGTGGGTTCGATCCCCACTCGAGGAGATGAAATATTTACTTAAATTTATATTTCCATTTCTTCGCTCTGGTGTCAAGGTTAAGCCACTCAACACGCAATGCCTCCAGAATTCGGCAGAAAGTGGGGACAGGTCTACTAGTGTCTTATCACCCTAGTGTCAATCCACTCCGTTCTCTATTTTCCGCCGAATTTCGAAGGTAAGTAAGGTGCGTGTTGAGTGGCGGAACACAACTGAAATGAAAATTTAAATTTCAATAAATTTTGAAGATATACTTTTGAAATTTAATATTAATTAATTGTATTAAATTTCAAATAGCCAAATTTAATGCAAAGACTCGATTATTATTATTCGCAATTATTAAATTTAATTACACTTATCGATTTATAATTTTGATTAAGCATTGCTAATAATAATTCGTTATATTGCAAGAAATGTGAATTATGCATTATTATTTTTTTAATTTGTTACTAAATTAATTTTATATTTCTCAAGATAATTCTTTAAAAAACTTTACAATAAAAATAAAATATTACCTATAGTTAGACATGTAAAATCTATTTCTATACGTATGTTTGTCTAACATTCGGTTAATATAAATATATACTGATGTAGTCTCAAGGATAAAGTATAGTAGAACAAATTGCTTCACTTGATATACGGCTGAATTTATATGAGAATTTCAATGCCCCTTTGAAGTAACAGATGTTACTTTCGTGACATTCTCAACTAAATAAAAAGATGTCTGTGGTAAGCCGTTTGATGTAAAATCGTTATTAACTCGAGTAATTACTTAATTGATGATATAAAAAAAAATGTCTAAAAAGGTCATTAGGCATTGTTTGATTGTAAACACGTTGATTGTTAGTTTGATGCGCGCTCTGTTGTATGTTAATTCAGAAACGTTAAGAAAACGTAGTGTTCTTAGCGTACTAAGACTCTGTCAAAAATATGTTGTAAATATATCCTAAATTTTTGTACGTATGTTTTATCAGATTAATGCTGTATCCCGCACACATCAGGGTAGGCAGAGGGAACCTAATATTAAGACACTCCGTTCCCCACTTGATTGATTTATTTTTTTATTTTTATATATGTATATTATTAACGTATCTACATATAATTTATAAACTATAAATGAGAAATCGCGGGTAAAATATTGTTTACATATAATACTGTTTTAAATTGGAGAGCTTAGCTTGGAGAGCTTTGGATAATTCAGTTTGCTCTAAATGTTTTCAACCTTGCTCAGTGACCTAGAGAATATTATGTACGTCGTAAAAACTCTTTGATCTCGTAACCTGGTGTCAAGTCTAAGGCGAATTTTGTAAGGATATATTGAAAATCTAACTTGAATAACGTTAATAACCTTTTTCAAATTAAAATAATAACAAATATTTAAAGAATAAAAAATATATCAGTACAAAGTTTTCTAATGAAATTATTTTTAAAAGAATATCTATTTATGCCTATATTGAAAGGAAAGTTTCTGCCGATTCAATGTTTAACAACATTGTGGAACAACATTCTTTAAAATGTTATAACTTTTTATAATTAAAAAAATGATTAAAATAAATCAAACACTAAAGTGTTACGGGAAGCTTGCCGCCATACTATAATGAAAGCTGCAGTTAAATCAGTTAAGCTGATTCTGAGATTAGCGACAAACACACAGACATGAACCTGTTGACAATGAATCTCGCAGCATTAAATGGGTTCAATTCCTTTTATTGTTTCAATAACTTGTTGAAAGAATATAAAAGTTTAGTTTATTAAAGTAAAAAGTAAATCGTGACATTCGAAAGTACTCATACGGGAATCTATGAGGTAGCAAAAACCAGAAAAATTGTCACCAAATTGCCGCTTTTCTAATTCTGCCGCCTTAGGCAGCCCTACAACCTGCTGGTAAATCCCTGATATTGAGGCAATAATAGTATTGCCCATTTCACATTAATTTTATGCCTGTAATTTTACATAAAATATGTTATACATAAAATATTCAACCTGATATACAAAGACTTTATACGAATGTTACTTGACATTAATTTCTCCACTTACTTCCAGAATACGCGTATGGTTTAATGGTGGAATTCCACGCCGCGCTTTGTATTGTCAGAGCGAGGAAATTCATACCCTCAATTGGAATAAAATATACAACAAAAATTAAATTTTAAGTAAATATTTCATCTCCTCGAGATGGAGATCCTCCCCTAAACCAGTCGATTTTACAGTCACACTTTGTTGTGACGCTGCGCCACGGCTGGCCTCAAACTGGCCACCATTAATAATGTAACAAAATATATTTGTTTCAGGGCGTTTCGTTCATAGGATGGCATCAGCGGACGAAGTTAGAGCGCGTGTTACTTATCGTAAGCGCTGTATTATTGGTGGTAGTGTTGCTGGCTATTAGTATAATGTTGACCGTACGTGGTGCTGTTAATATACCCGTACCACCGTGCTACCAGCCCGAGCCGAGAGGTCTGTATTTTATAATATCATTTTTCTTTGTATAATATTTAGTTTTTGCCCATAATAAGTTAAAGGTAATATTGTAATATTGAAAAGAACGTATGTACCTACCAATTTCTAAGACCCGCATGTGTTTATTAAGGTTGATTTAGATCTAGAAAAATAGCGTTTATACTTTGAATACTCGTAAATAGATTGGAACCATTCTTATTTAAAGATGAGCTTAAATTGCACAAATTCTTTTCAAATTCCACGCTGCAGACAAAAAGTCTGACGATCAAAGATTTTTCAAACATAGATACATACTTACGTTTTAGTCTTCGTAACGTACAAAATTATTTAGACTATAATTAAGGTAATTAACTTAATTTGAATAATAAATAAATTGATAATAATTAAAAAATAATAAATTCATAATAATGAAATGTCAATTACCTTCAATATTACTGCATTGTATGTATACCACATATTATTTGTATCATATTACAAGAGGAGTCAGATAGTCATCATGATCCTTACATTATCCTGGGGAACGGAAGTGTCTTAAGAGGAGCGCAAATTCTTAACACTAAGCCCCCAGATTCCCTCCGCCTGCTCTGCAATATGCAGGATACTGCGTGAAGCTAAAAAAAAGTTTTCGTGAACTGACGGGCAACGTCGTAGTTTTGTTTAGTAACATAATATGGCAAAGTCTCAGGGTTGATAAACCGAAGATTGAAGGTCAGTGCCGGAATACGTCCTCTCGTGTACACAAGGTCGTGTTACAGCAAATGTGTTAGCTATTTGTGTTTGCGTATTTTGTGTTTAAACAGGGGAAATGTGAAACTTTAATACGCCTAATGTACGCCTATATCATCAAAGTCAAATTGTTGAAGTTTTTGTAATACTAGTTAAACCTTATTTTGTAAATTTTATTCTTAATATTAGAAAATGCTAACCTTATAGTAAATTAAAATATGCAAACAGGCTGGTTGACCTAAACGATAGAAGATTATGGTTTTCATCAAAAATAATTTTACTTGGATCGTTAGAGTTGGACATGTTAGTTTCGATTCCAACTCAAAGACCGCTGATCTGATATAGTTATTGATAAGTAGTGATACTAACAATCCAGTAACAAAATAATTATAATATTTTTTATATACGGCACGCATATAATTTTTTTTTAAACTTTTAATGTGGATCCTAAATTCTTAGCTACAAACATTTTTGATGCTGATTGTTTTATTTTTCCTATTAGTGATGTTACTCCCTTGCCTGGTATCGATTATCTCATTCCACGATGCCGAGCCCAACATTACATGGCTCACATTTCGCAAACATAAAAACAATTGACACAATTGACAAGTATAGTAGTTACAAATGTATTTTTATGATAATTGCCTTTTTTTCTAACGTTTTTTGCTTAATTTAGTTGTGACAATTTAGCCAAAATTACCGTTTCAGTAAATTATCATAATATTAAACTTTCAAGCACTTTTTTATTTTTTCGATTATTATTATTACATGGTCCGTTTATCACATCACGTAAATCATTTCAACGTTACCCATTATATTTGCAGTCGGAGTGACTTCGTGCACTTAAAATGTATCATGTGTTACATGCAACTAATTAAAAGACTATTTTTACTTAGCTACGGGGATTAATCTGCAGTTAAAATCTGAAATTTGTTACCTTTAATCGTCGTCTTTTTGATTGACGTCTCTGGTCAAGAGCGTATTATAAATTAATTTCATTTTCTAAATTTTGATCTTAATCTCTTTATAGAGGTCCTATCCAAATCTATTTATCGAATGTTCTAAAAAATAATTTTCAGAAGAGAGCAGCGTCTGCCTATCAGGTTCATGCATTTACACAGCCAGTGAAGTGATCAGAGCGTTGGATGTCTCAAAGGACCCATGTGACGATTTCTACGACTTTGCCTGTGGAGGATGGATCAGAAATAATCCTATACCAGAAGGAAAGTCTAGTTGGGGCATCTTTAGTAAGATAGAACTACAGAACCAGCTTATTATTAGATCTGCATTAGGTAAGATTTCGTTTATATAAATTGTCCGTTTTCATTATTTAGACGTAAAAAATCTTAGTTTTCCAAATTATAGAAGTTTAGCACACTTAAGGTGTGTCCCATGCCCAGAATCACTTCAGAGAAATTATTTTTGTTACTTTTTTTAATTTATTAATTTATTTTAATATTTCGTAGATATTTAAAATATGTCATGTTTATTATTTTGTACAACTTAAAACAGAGATGTTTACAATATTTGATAAAATCAAATTTAAACTTTAATAAGTTTACATTAAAATAAATCTAGTACATCTATAAAGTTTAATCTAGCATAATCCTTTGTACGAGAACTTGTAAACTTAAATCGTCAAATTATTATCGCTTACACAAACCACTCGTGGCAGTTTACCTTATTCAAATTAGAGGATCTTTGTGAATTCGTTTACCACCGATTATTGGTGTCTTGTGTGTGATAGTAATTTGAACGATGATTTTGAGATTATTTGAGAAAAACATGGTTATCAGTTGGTCAAATACACCTATACTTGCACATGCGTGAAATGGATTGTGGCGTATCGATTACTCTTGTGTAGCGAAAGATGTTATTTTTCTGATACAATATAACTCATTTTCCTATGTCTTGCTTTATATGAAAAATATTATTTTGTATACTCACTGTATTTGTTTGGATAATTCGCAAACACATTTAATTGCTCAAATATTATACGTACATTTTTGTGATAAATTCATGAACTAAAATCAATAATGAAATATCCATGAAAAACTTAAATAGCGATAGTTTGTTGAAAAATATATGATTAGAATTTTTAAGCAACTTCTTGGTTATAATATAATATTTTTGGTATTGTTTATAATGTATCTACATATAGTTATTAATAAATCAATTACTATATTAATAGATTTATAATGTTTTCTTAAAACTTAAATAAAATATAAACTCAATTTGGTTTCTACAGAAAAAGTCAATACCACTGACCCAGGGGACGCTGAGGCTAAAGCCCGTGTGTATTACGATGCTTGTATAGACACGAACGAAACTATAGAGAAATTGGGTGAAAAGCCCTTAATAAATATTATAAAGAAACTTGGCGGTTGGCATATACTCTCTAATACATTAGTAAAACAACACAAATGGGATTTGCAGAAGTTATTACAGGATATTCAGAATACGTAAGCAACTTAGTAGCTTTACTGGGTTTCTTCTTTTATTTCGAATGACTTTATTAATGCTGATAATAAACTATTATTAATGATTGTGATAATATTTATTGGAACAATAATGGGTTCCAGTTCAATTTATGCGAAGTTATTTTTTATAATATAAACATTTTCTTGAGTAGGTACATAAAGTCCTCTTTTTATCCTGTAATGTGTGGAAGACGTATAGCAAAAAATATATATTTGTACAGTTTTGAATTTAATGTACAGTAACTAATGTTATTTTCTGGTTTTAAGGTACAATCTAGGAGGACTCTTCAATTGGGCTGTCACAGAAGATGATAGAAATTCATCTAAGCATGTGATCGTTGTAAGTATGTTTACATCAATAAAGTTTTATAAATCTTAAATTTAATTTAGAGAGAGATATTCGGAGATATTCATATAAAGTTAAGTTTATTAATCATAGAATAAAAACAAATCAAGATCAGAAGTTGATCTAACTTTATAGATAAGAGACGAACAAAATAAGAGGCTCCTATTATTCATTAGGTGATTATAATAAAAAAGTCTTCCATCATTTTAGCAAAAATCTTTAATAACTTAATTATTAGTACCTTCTTAATATTGGAAATTGTCAAAAAACCCATAATCGTTTAGTATTACTACTTTTTAAATTATTTAATATTAACAATATATTTATTTATGTAACTATAATACGTTCATTGTATTTTCACCTTTACATCTATAAATAATCACCAAATAACATCCCCTTCCAGCTCGACCAAGGCGGACTAAACCTACCAACACGTGACAACTATTTAAACAAAACAGCCCACAAAAAGGTGTTAGACGCATATCTAGACTATATGACACGTATATGTATTTTGCTCGGAGCTAACAAATCTGAGGCTAGGGCCCAAATGAGTAAAGTTATACAGTTTGAAACCGAATTAGCTAATATAACTATACCGGCGGAAGATAGAAGAGACGAGGAAGGACTTTATAATCCTTATACTATAAAGCAATGGCAAAAAGAAGCACCTTTCCTTAATTGGTCGATGTTCTTCAATGATGCTTTCAAGCTTGTTAATAGAACTGTAAGTTTTGTTTGATGTTTTATTGTCGACGTGGATTAACATAATTTTAGATCTCGATTATTTTTAAATTATTGTTTTGGTTTCAAATTTTATTTGAAATATTTATACATTAATTAAATCTAGTATTACTAAATAAAACGTGTAGGAAAAAATATAAACTGTCATAATATACATTTATACTGCCAATTCTGCATATAATATTAATTTATTATTTACTATTAAATCTAATAAAATAAAAGCATTTCTTTAAATTTTTGTCTCTTATGTATATATATATATATATATATATATATATATATATATATATATATATATATATATACTTATATTTTCAGATATCTGACAATGAAAGAATTGTTGTGTACGCGCCAGAGTATTTTAGAAATTTGACAAGAGTTATAAAGAAGTACAGTAAAACGGATGAAGATCAAAAGTAAGTTTATTAATGTATGTATTTTTATACACTTATGGAAAAAATATTAGTATCGGCCAAATGGAAATTAAAATTATGTAAATAAAAAGGCTACTGTGGCGTAGCGGCACACCGTCTGCTGCAACCATCATAGTAATTGGTAAAATCTACTCGGGGGAACGAATTATTCTTCTTTATAATATGGTAAATTGGTAAATTCTTTATAATATGGTGAAGCTGATTTTTTTTTCTTTAATATGGTAAATTGGGTTAGGTTCTACGGCAATGTCCTGAATTCTTGTGGAAAAATATAATTTTAACGAAAATAGGTGAAAGTGAAAACACAAACTGTGTGTGTGTCATCACTAGATTCTTTTACTATTCACTAACTTGATATTAATAAATATTTTAATATTTGATTACCTATCTTACTAATATAAATGTAAAACTTTGTGAGGATAGATGAATGTTCGTTCCACGTTTTCGCAAAAACTACTAAACTAGTTTTGATGTAATATAGCATATACCATATCCATCAGAATAACACAGGATACAATATTAGTAAATATCATTAGCTTTTATAACTTATATTTCTTTAATTCCAGAACATTAACAAGCTACATGATGTGGCAAGTATCTCGATCATTATCGACCTATTTGTCTAAATCATTCCGGGATGCGACCAAAATATTAAGGAAAGCTCTCTTCGGTTCCGAAGGCACTGAAGAGTCGTGGCGTTACTGTGTCACTGATACTAATAATGCGATTGGTAAGTTTGAATATATGGTAGATTAGTATATTAATGTTATACGAAATGGACTACAAATATAAATTTGTAGTTTTTTTTAAATACCTATAAACCAATTCTAAGTTTTTTTTTGTATTTGTACTGTAAGTTCTGCAAAATTTCGTAATTGTAGGTAAATTTTAAACAAAATGCTATAAAAATGCATAGACTTAGAAGTTTAATTTTCTTGAACCTGAATATTTGCTTTTTTTAAGAAAAACGGTCGTAATAGATAAACAGATAGATTATCAGAGTGATTATATAAGAATCCTTTTTTTAGGACCCTAATTACATTTATTATTATATTTTCCACAGGTTTTGCAGTAGGAGCAATGTTTGTACGAGAAGTATTTCACGGTGAAGCTAAAACCCAAGGAGAGATAATGATAGACAATATTAGAGCTGCTTTCAAGAAACATCTCAAAGATCTAGACTGGATGGACGCTGAGACCAGGGAAGCTGCTGAAACTAAGGCTGACGCTATAACTGATATGATAGGTTAGTTAAGTTATTATACATTTGTTTTTATTTCTCTTCTTTAGTAAGATTCTCACAGGATTGAATTTCTTAAAACTTTATTTGTGGCATTCTGGTTGTAAATTAGATCCCAATCGAATGATTAATTCTATGTCTTGGGTAGAGAGACGGAACTTAATGATAGGACATTCCGTTTTCCGATTTATTTTATTTAAGCTTATTCTGTTAGCTCTATTGACCTTTTCAGCGACACTTTTTGGATTAGGGTACCTGAGAATATACAAGCGCTACGTAGTTGTTTGAGAGAATGTTGACAGTGGGAAAGGAGTCTCCTGCGGGACTCGACTTAAGCTTGCGGCCGTCAATCAGGCGAGAAAGTAACTAGGTTCCCTCTGCCCAACCTGTTAAATAAGGGATACAGCGTGAAGTTAAAAATTTTCACTGTTGGAATAATCTTATACACATATATAATATAGTATAAATTTAATTTTAATACTAATTTACAGGTTTCCCAGACTACATACTAAATAAAGATGAACTGGATAAACAATATGAGGAGTTAGAAGTGAAACCGAATGAATACTTCGATAATAATATCGCGTTCAACGTTTTTAGTTTAAAACACGATCTCAGGAAATTGGATCAACCTGTGAATAAAACTAAATGGGGTTTGTTTTTAATATTATTTTAGAAAAAAATATATATACTTGAGGCCAATCGTGGCGCAGTGGTTGTGGCCTCGATTTGTACTCTTAATAAAATATTATAGAAATATTTAATATTTTCATCTCTTCTGTATGCTAATGAAGCAAAAATGTTCTCAATACTTAACGCCTTCAGAGTTCGACAGATAGAGAAGAATGGAAGTGTCTCAATAACAATGGAATATCTCAACACTGGTAGGTGTCCAGGTTGCCTATGGCAGGTTTGCTATGAGAGGGATTCGAGCCCACGTTTGTATGGTTTCCATCAAATACAAACTCCGATTTCGTTCCAAGTTTGAGTCCCGCTACGTTAAATTTTTTATATATTTAATAAAACAGTTTTTTAAATACATACATATGATTACAGGCATGACTCCTTCAACAGTAAACGCATATTACACACCAACAAAAAATCAAATAGTGTTTCCAGCGGGCATACTGCAACTACCGTTTTACGACGGAGACAACCCCAAGAGCGTGAACTACGGCGCCATGGGCGTGGTGATGGGGCACGAGCTCACGCACGCCTTCGACGACCAGGGCCGGGAGTACGACAGGTGAGATGCGGGGCTTTGGAAATTACAGTCATTTTGTTAATGTTAACATAGAGAATAGAAAAAAATGTTTGTTTTTTATACGTGCAATAAGAAATTAATTACTTTCCCTTAGCGTTTCAAAATATTTAAAATCTATTTATACGTCCTACTAATATAAAGCCGAAGTTTGGTTGAACGCGCTAATCTCAGGAACGACTGATTCTAATTGTTTTTTTTTTTTTGTGTTTCTAATTAAAAGAAACGTTAATTGTCGTGATACTCTACCTGCAGTAGAGTGACCTCCTTCAATTCAAACGTATCTCTTTGTTAAAAAAAACCTTATTGACATAATTCTAATAAAACTTAACTAGTTTAGAAAGCCGCACTGCTTCAGTTTCTTCCAATCTCTACATATATTTAACTTAATTAAACATTTTAAAATAATAATTTTAGGTTCGGAAATCTCAATCGTTGGTGGAATAACGCGACTATATTAAGATTTAAGAAACGTACAGAATGCATACAAAAACAATATTCTAAATATAAAATGGAAGGACAACATTTGAATGGGAAACAAACACTAGGTAAGTTAAGTGTTTATATTCTTATAGTTATTTACTTTCAAGCTTTATTCCGTATTAAGTAGGAGCTTATTCTGATAAAATTTATTTATTTATTTATTACTTATTCTGCTAAAATTTAAAGTTAAGACACCTCCATTCTCCCCGCAACGCAACATTGCGTGTTGAAAGGAGGATCGCATCGGCGCGCTTCATATTGTAGCGAAAAAATAGGAATAATTCCCCCGAGCAGGAATCGAATCCACAATCGTCGCCGCAACGTCATTCGCAACGGCTTTGTTTCTTGTTGTTAAAAATATTATTATTTTAATGTGTTATATAATTCAGAAGCTATCGTATCGCAGTAGGGTAACAAATAACTACAAACGAAATGGTTGTGAGTTCGATCCCCAATCGATGAAATTTACATTTCCCCGCTCTATAGATAAAGTGCGACGTTGGGTTCCGTCACTTCCGTTTACACTAAGTTATCTCTGCTAAAAAATTGGTTAGGCGCCACGGAACGTCTGGCAGATGTGAAACATCGTATTCATACAAGTGATATGACACAAAAGACAAGAAACTAAATATGGCATAAAGAAAAAATAATGTATTGCGAATTTCTTACAGAAAATGATAATTTAATTTAATAAACATTTATTTAGATTTAATATAAAAATTCGATATTCATTTCAAATTGCCACAACTTATTATTTTCATGATATATGTATATGTACCTTAGTATAGCGTGGCCACCAGTCGCCGGTCTCCGGTTATATACATAATAATTAATTATAGTTAAAAATTCATATTATTCTTATGCACTTCATAAGAATTATTATTATGCATTTCTAATATTAATTTTTCATTTTTTATTTTGTTTAGGTGAAAATATAGCGGACAATGGTGGTTTGAAAGCAGCTTTCCACGCGTACCTCGAATATAGTAAGGGTGCAAGAATAAACTATACACTGCCTGGGCTCAAATATAATCACCGTCAATTGTTCTTCATATCTTTTGCTCAGGTAATTGTTTTTTTATTACCTTGATTTTAGGATTCCGTACTCTTTAAAGAAAAAAGATCTTATACGGGTTCCCTGTATAAGATCACTTTGTTGTCCTTTTGTCTGTTTGTCTCCTGTCAAGAGCCTTTATCTCAGGAACGCTTGGAGATATCAAGTTGAAATTCAAACAATATACTGTGATCTACGGCCCCATGATTTCCTAAAACTTAATTAAAATATATGGCCGTTTATATTGCAATAAAACACGTATTTCGACACTATGAGATGAATCAAAATTAATAGAGTAGTTCCGAATGGCCTAGAATTACGAAATTTGCCAGCTATCATCTACAGCTAGTACTAGTTCTGGAAAAAATCTGAAACTATACATTTGTGGTTAAATACTAAAAAATAATAGCCTCAAAGGGGGATTGGCAAAAATTAGTATTAAAGTCGCAAGTTCAACTGTGGTATTAGATGAAAAGACTCTGGCTAAGCTAAGCTTGAATTTCAAAAAAGCTCGAGATCTCCAATTTTTACGGAACCCCGGTAGGCGCACCCGACTCACGATTGTACAGTTTTTTTTTTATTTAAATCCAATTTAAGTTTAA
This sequence comes from Heliconius himera, assembly GCA_021202915.1. Taxonomy (NCBI): domain Eukaryota; kingdom Metazoa; phylum Arthropoda; class Insecta; order Lepidoptera; family Nymphalidae; genus Heliconius; species Heliconius himera. The sequence continues at coordinate 344,927 of JAJHJA010001033.1, forward strand.
TTAAATATTCTAATTTGTTCCTTAAAACTTAATTTTAGCAATGACGCTGCAAATTAAGAAGTATTTTTTTAAAATGAAATTTGAAAAGATTTTTTTAACATCCATTTAAGTTTAGTTTAATACTTAAATTAAACCATAAACTGTTGTAATATAGTACCGAATTATAATTATAATTTAATAAAAAAAAAGAAACGTTTTTCTATATAACATTTTTACCATTAATTCCATTTGCCTCATCAGGTATGGTGTTCAGCAATGACAAAGGAATCAACTAAAATGCAAATAGAGAAAGACGATCATACAGTAGCTAAATACAGAGTGATTGGACCCATATCTAATTTACCTGATTTCTCACAAGAATTCAACTGTAGACCCGGAACTAAAATGAATCCTGTTGACAAATGCGTTGTTTGGTAAATGTTTATTATTATAAAGTCTATAACTAATATTGTATTTTATATTAGTATAAAAGTGGTTTAACTCAAGAAATTTTTATTTATTAAATATTATGTGACATAAACTTAAAAAAATGTGTTTTGTTTGAAATTATGGTGAAGTGTTCACAATATGACATAAACTCAAATTTTACTATTTAAGATTACCACCAAGTATAAACGTAGGGTTTGATGAAGTTAGGCCACTTTTATTCTAAGCCGATATAAAGTCCCAATTAATAGCTTTGAAATATATTAAAAAAAGGCATTTTTGAAAAATGTATTAATTGCTGACATATTATAATTTAGATACTTGCTTAAGACTAGAATAAAATATAATACATAAGTTAAAAATCAATTTGTTTCTTTAACATTACTAATACACATGTTAAATAAAATAAACAATAATTATTATTTATTTTATAAAACAATATATAATGACTTAATTTAAGTACAAAAATATATATTGAGTAAAAGTCATTGAACTTTAACCAATTAAAAATCCGTATAAATAGCACAACCTTAAGTCAAAATAAAACTTTCCTTTCGGTAATTGATCTTAACCTGAAGACTATTTGAAGAAAGTTTTATTAATATTGGTTAAGCAAAAATCATAAAATTATGAGACTTAAGCAAGTATCTTTTTGTAGGAGAGTATTTTTTTAAGAAATTGTAAATAACGCTTCGGCTACGCTATGTTTATCATAATGTGAACAAAATTTTAGAAATTGATAACATAGATTTTGGTTTCAGTTATTTTTTATCATTACAAGAGAATGAGAAAAAAAAATTAATGTGATTGAATAGGGATTGAATTTACAACCAGTTTATGTATCTTTTTAACTTTTTTTTTATAAAAGTACAATAAGTGCCAAAGGTCTATGTTTCAATGATATAAAATTTTACTATTAAATTGTAAGAGCTTAGCGATGTTCAAAACGGGTATATATTAGTTTGTAATTTTATATTAGAAACAAAACAAAACAATAATCAATATGCGTACAAATAATAATGAAAACATACATAGTTACAGTACGGTCGACGAGTCGTGGTCGTAGATAGCTGGCCCAAGTTATCTGCAGATATCTGTAGGCTGCGTAGATTTGATTTTAAGATGTTTCTTGTTTTAGATTATTTTTCTCCCGAGTGTACAATCCCACGACACATCGGCCGTATCGTACAAACATAAATATATATTATTTGTATATACTAAAAATCCATATAATGTTTGAATGATTTCTTATATGAATTTCTAGTATATTTCTAATTTTAAATATATGTACCATTTTTTATTATTAACTAATAAGGTTACATTATTTGTGATAAAGTCTTTGTCTTTACCGATTTAATTATTAAAAATTTTATATTTTTTCTTAAAGTTCGTCTATAAAATCAATGTTAAAAAATAACAAACAAAAAGAATAATTTAAATGAAAATAAAAATATATGTACCATCTAAATTAAATCAAAATCATCCTTTGTTATATTGAATTAACAAAAAAAAATTAATAATAATAAGAATAAATAATATATTATAAGCTAAGGCTTCTTTACTGGACGTGAATACTTGACAAAGTAAAAGAAATATTTTAAGTAATTGACAAATTAATGAATAAACACGAAAAAGTATTTTTTGTGATCTTCGCGAGCCATATACCATGTTAATTGTTGGATTGCACCCGCAACATGGTAAGCAGGAAGAATCTAGCGTTAGCAATGCAGCGCTTTATTTCATTACCACAGCTAGGAAGTGAAAATAATTATTTTTCCCGACTGAAAATCGAACCCACAGTCGCGACGTCACGTCGCGATTACAGTCAGACGCCATCAAATTTATAAATTATATTAAAATAATTATTCAATTTATTTTGTATTGTAAACATATTGTTTGTCAAGTTGTTTGTGCATTTTTATGCTATAAGCTTTATTATCTACTTGTATGTTAGGTGTACTTATTATTTAATTTGTAACTCTTAAGTGTCCATTAAGCTTCCTATAAATATTAATTTAATATAAAGAAAAAAATACAATATACGTTCACACTCTTGTTGCATTAAAAAATGCTAAAACTATTAAACATTACAGAAACGAGAGTGTATCCTTCCTTAATAAAAAAAAACCTACTAATTTTCCTATATATGTTAATTTATAATAGTTAAATAAAAAAAAAACTTCATTACTATCCGTCGTTGAACTAAAAATACTAAAACAATTTAACATTTTAGAACTGTGAACGTTCATACTATCGTTACTTTAAAAAAAAAATATGTTAATCAACGTAATTAACTTTTCTAAAAAAAAAAGTTAATTAAACATTTTGGAAACGTTAAAATGCAAACTTACTCAATATTTTAAAATATTTTTCTTAATAATAAAAATGTAATAAAAGTTAATTTTAAAAGGACCAACCAAACTATATTAACACTAACAACACTAATTTGCCTTCCACAAATAAAATTTTATAGTTATATATATAACTTACTGCGTTAAAATAGTTTATACATAGTATTACACAGCTTATATTTAGATTATAATATTGTTTTATGTGATATATTATGTATTGAATATTTTTCTTGTATATACAAAATAAGCTTTGCAAGGGAAAACATCAGGGGAGTTACGGAGCTTCGTTACCGAAACCGGAACCGAATCGGATTTAAAAATTTGGTATAATTGCGTATGTGGACGGAGTCTGTTACTTATTATGATATATTGTTTACTTAGCCCCTTGTGAGTACGAAGTGGCGATACAAAAAACTTTAGTTACTAAAAAAATAAATAACAAATATAAGAAAAAAAGGAAAAACTACACCGTCACAAGATGTAATAAGTAGTATTATTCAAAGATAATGAATAAACTGAAATAATTTTATACCCGTAATGGGAATTGAAACAGTATATTGTATTGTAGTCTTCGGATATGCGTTTCCAGATGCGAAACATCCGTAATATCCTACGATAAAATAACTATTCATATGAAGTATTGGTGTTATAGTTTTGAGTTATAATTTTGATTTGATTATAAATAACATGAAGATACATTACATAGAAATAGTATTTAAAAAGAAGAAATATTACATAAAGATACCATATCCAAAAATATATTAATATTTGGCTTTTATACATATTTTATATTGAATCTCATAAATAGGGTCTTTTCAAGAAAGTAGTTTCGATTCGAAAGAGGTTGACAATAAAAATCAACTTTTATTCTAATATATTTGACACAATAAAATAATTATCAGTAAGTATTTAAAATATTTTTAAAAAAGGTTTTATATATAGTTGCAGGCAATTAATTTTTGAAATGGTAAGACTTTTATAATCCAGTTTTAGATTATTTAAATGTTAGTGATGCTTTTTAGTTGTTACTTATATTTTAGTTATATTTATATTATATCCCAATAAAAATATTAAATGTGATGTATTTATATAATGATTAGAAATATACAAACCTAAATAATATTCTAAATAGCGTGCAAGTTAGCAATAAGTTCATTAAAGACCCAATTGTTCATCCTATGTTTTAAAGCATTTAGTAGCTAGTACCATTCACATACATACATGTGTAAATTATATGTATAATAAGTCGTATATACCTAATTGAAGTACTTTATAATAATATACATATATAGTGTTTGAGGAAAAATTTTAGTAATTTTATAGTATTCTAATAAATAGTAGAGTTCCGCTTTAGTGTAATGCTAAACCGTGCCATATAAAACTAAAAATCCATATTAAAAAAAGAAACACCCATATTAAAATGTTACTTATACCATGTATGTGAAATTATATGTTAAGAATATAATATTGGTATATGTATATGAATTGACCTAGAGTTAAGACACTATTTCCCACGCACTCCCCAATTTTTTGAGTCATTGTATAATGTGTGACGAAACTTAACGCCGCGCTTTGAATGCTAGAGCGGGACTGAAACTGAGCTTTCCCCCGAGTTAGGATCGATCTTACAAGGGGTGCCTCACAGCGTCATGGCTTACACTATACTTATAAATTTATATATGGCTTATTATGTGTATAAATATATGTACATATGCATTGAAAGTTAATCCATACATATCTTTTATCCTTGTCATACATTTCAAATTACAAATTTTTAACAGTATTAGCAATTTATATATTTAGATAAATTAAAGCAAAATATATATTTGCGATCGCTATAAATATATAAATAACTAAGGGTTATAAATGAAAAAAATATATTAAAATTATATTGACAAATTAAAAATCTTCCTTCTTTATAAATGGTAAAAGTTAAAAAGTCATATTATGCATGGTTTTAAATGTAGATTCAAATCCAATGAGAATTTTTATTATTTATGATTCTTAGTATAAAAATAACTCTTTATAATAACATAGAGCTAGTCATATGTTTAATCAAAAGTATTTAAGAATTGTGTAACATATATTATGTATTTGTGTACCATTTTTTATTTTGCAAAACTTATTTGTATGTTTATTTCATATTAATATAATTACATGTAATTTAGAAATATTATTAAGAGTTCATTTACAAAGAAAATTTGCTAAAGTATGTAAAGTTAGCGTCCTGAATATAACAAAAAACTGAAGAAATCTGATACAGTGGGTACTCGATTTGCCAGTCATTGTCGACGTTAATATCAGATAATGTAATAGGTAAGGAAAAAAATAAGGAGATTACTGTGCTTTTTTTAAAAACAAATTAAATTATTCAAGAAGAATTAAATTTTATTAAAAAAATATGTTTAAAGAAAATTTTCGAATATTTAAGTATTCCAAGCTACTTTCAAAGTATGGATTTCCACAACTCCCAAAATTTATTGTCCGGATAATCCCGAACCCGTATAGCTTAGGATTGGAGAATCGAGTTTCTACTGTATATTAATAATTACTTTGTAATAAATCAATTCTATCAAAAGTCCAAATAATGGTTATTTTAAGATACATATTTACTTGTAAATTTTGTTTCCCTATTGGTTCCACAAATATATTGTAATATTTTTTGTTTAGAAAAATACTGTATATTTTTTTGTATTTTTCGATCAAAAATTATGTTATACAATTTATTTCTGACTGTGTGAATTCAGTGTTAGTTCATTAAAATTGTGTTTTTAAATACACTTTGAGGCTGTTTTATTATCCTTAGATTATTTAAAATTCAATTTCCATTTTCAGTTCAGTTTGGTGAATTATATATTTAAAAAGGTAAGTTCAAAAATCCAAAAAATATATACATAATTTTATTTTTATGGCCACTAAGTACCTAAAAATATATATATATATATATATATATATATATATATATATATATATATATATATATATATATATTTTTAGGTACTTAGTGGCCATAAAAATAAAATTAAAAAAAATAAAAGTTAAAGGTATATATTTTATTTTCAATTCATTCAATCTCCAAACATTTAAGCTTGAATGCAAAAAATAATACTTTGGAATAGATCCTATTTTATTTCTCAAGAAATCACACAACATGGAATGGTGAAATTACGCGCGAAAGGAATGAATAAATATGAAGTTTCTGACGTTATACCGCCGCCCTAGAGATAGGATTTCTGAACTTTTGGGCATTGTTCACTTGTTAAGAAAATAATCAGGTGTAAGAAAGATCGAATCTGCTCAGCCATTTACTGCTAATTTCAGGGCGGCCACGACTCGGTGACCGTACTGTATTGGCAAAAAATATATACATATAATGTTTTGACTTACTTTTGACTGACTGTACTAGTAGTAAATTTATAAAATAAGAACATTTTAAATAATAATCCTCAGTTTTCTAAGTGGCACTGAGAGCTGAGAGAGAACATTATAAATCAGAATGACATTTTGACTAAAAAATATATTAACAAAAATAAAGCGTAAAAACGTAAAAGATATTGTGTATTTATTATTTATTATGTACAATTTGCGTATTACTAAAGAAACTGAAATTAGTTGGTTTTATATGCATATTTATACCTACTTTTAACGAACAGTTTATGCAACTGTCTGTTATGAAACTGAAATTAAATGTAATTATTTTAGCATTATTAACATATAACTCGCACTTGTGTTATATTTATGCAGAAAACAAATTAAACATCAAAATAAAATATATATTATTGATTTTAAGTATTAATAAAACTATTTTTACTTTACTTGTTTATCTAATAAACTGCTTGTCTGGTATGAATTTGATGAAATTAACATATTAAGAAAGAAATGTATAGATAAGCGAATTAAAAATATTACAACAATTAGAAAATTCATTATCGTGATTGACCTGACAGGAACATAAAGATTGAAGTTCATCCTATAAAAATATCGTATTGAAATCCGAATTGACCACATCCGTAAATTTTCAAACAAATCAAAAGGCAAAAAATGGATTAAAATAGCGTTGCACAATATTGTTTCATTGATAACAGATAAAAATAAAAAGGTGAATCTTATTAAATTCTGTTATTTAAGAAGGTAAGGTTATTTTTAATAACCTTTTATTTAAAATTTCCGCCTACAAAAGCAACTTGACATTAGGAGATGTCACTTATAATATACATTTTTTATCTATGTATAATATGTTTTGTTTTACAAAATGGCGGACTAACACTAGAGACTCGTGATAAAATTAAAGCATTGCTGCGCTTTTATAGTGTTTCCGAATTTTCCGATTTTTAACCGGGAATGTCAAAACATCAAAACTTTAATTCAAATTTGTTATTTATTAAATATTACGTTTGCTCATGTAATTACGCGTTAAATTTTTGCGAAAACAAAGAAAATTTCTTAAATTAAAATATGTACAGAAATTAGTATTATTTCATTGCAAATGAAACGTATATGTTATTCTATATAAAAAAAACGAAGAAAATTATTTTAATTTAAGCTTACTGTAAAATTAAATCGGTTCTGGTTCAGTGTTACACAATTTTCTGTATGAGTTGAAGGAAATAAGTTTTTCAATATGGAAAACCAAATTGTTGTCAAAACTGAAGTGCAGCCTAATGGAGATATACTGTTATTTTATGTTGATGGTAAGAAAAAAGTTATAACAAAAATAATGTATATAAAAATATCAAGATTATCATTTATCTAATATCATGTTAATATATTATCATGTATAATATTTTATTATGCTATCCACATGTTTTTAGTTCTTTAAATAAAAACAATATTAAACATTATGATATATTTTTATATAACAAGAACTTATTATTCATTACAGAACATGAGGGCTTAGATGCTAGTGTTTTGGAAACCTCAGATGTGAACAATATAGAGGTACTTCCTGAAAAATATATTGTAGAAGAAGATATTGGGGAAGGTGATTCCACCGAAGAACTGGACATCACTCAAGCTTCTGAAGAAATTGTCAATGAAGTATGGGATGATGAGGAAATAAGACGTCTTATAATTTTTTACCTTGATAATAAAGAAACCTTTTTAAGTGGAACTACAAAAAAAATACATTTATGGGCAGTTGCATGTAAAACTATGTTAATGGGTAAACAACCATTATCTTGTGAAGTAAAGCTTAGAACTTTAAAGAGAAAGTATGCACAGTTGCGTGTAGATAGTCAAAATGGAACTTTTATCAACTGGTCGATGTATGATTTGTGTCACCAAGCATTTCACAACGATACTTTTGTTCAAATGTGTTTGAACCAACCCGCTCAGGAGTCTGTTACTTTAAGCATGCCTACACAGAATGTTGTAAGTAAAGATGGCATTTTAGTTGTAAAAAAGGTTAATTCCAGCCAAAACAAAGATGAAAAAGTAGAAACTATGCTAAATTTATACATAAAACATAAGAATTTCTTTCAAAAACACAGTAACTCACAAAAAGGTTTATGGGAGGCTATTGCTATGGATCTAGGAGAAGCAGATGTAGATTATTGGCATAAGCGTTTCCTAAATTTCAAACAGCATTATATAAGAATGGTATATAAAAGAAAAGAAACAGGCTCTGAAAGTGTTAATTGGCCATACATGAAATATTTTGATAAAATTTTTGGTCAAGATGAAGAGTTTCAACGTAGATTTATAGAAAATAATGAAGATACACTACCAACAATACATGATGAGAACGCTTGGAACGATACAGAAAAAACTTTTCTAGTAAAATATTATTTTGACTGTTTACATGACTTTCAAGACCCTTCCGTTCCAAATAAGTTTCTATGGCAAGAAGTTGGTAGATTATTGAATAAAAAGCCTGAAATTTGTAGAAAAAAATTAGAAGAGCTTAAAAGAGCTCATTTTGATCAGTTAATTGAAGGTGGTTACAGTTTAGTGGAAAGAGTGCCTCTGGCCATTCTCTTTGACAATATAATAGCCAAAGAAGTTGAGAATGAAGTTGAAAATCCTACAAAACGTGACTCAGATATATGGAAAACTGAGCAAATTGATGAATTAGTGCAATATTTATATGAGAATATAGATATGTTGAAAGATTCAGTATGTTATTATGTATGTTGGGCTGCTTTAGCTAAGAAATTGCATAGAAGTGTCGACTCATGTAAGAAACAATGGAATGATCTAACTTCTCTATATAAAACTATTTTAGATGATAAAAAAGAAGATCCAGATATGCAAATAGACTGGCGTTATATAGATTTGTTTGATCGTATATTTGATTATGGCATGGATACTAATTTACTGGACGGTTATGAGAGATTGAAGGGGTTGAGTCAAGTTAACAAGTCTAGTAAAATTGGAGGTAACTTTTTATCTCTATGGTTGTAATATTTTATCACTATTAGTTTTATTTAAACATAAACCATTAGGTAAATAATATATGTATTTTGATTTTCTTTTTTGAAATACATCATACTGTTAACTTTGACTATTTTTACTTGTCACTTATTCCAGTCTCTTAGACTAGATTAATTAAATATTACTCAGATAAAGATAAAATTTAAATTTTAATTTATAAAAAAAATATATGATTACGCATGTCTCGCAATATCTTACTACCGATAAGAGAGCTATCACTTGAAACATAAATATCTAAAAGGTAATAAATCACTTACATATCAAAACTAACTTAAAATTGTTATTAATTTCAGTTAAAAAAATAACCATCCGTGACACCGACGAAAAGCTCATCGACGGAACCGACGACGAAGAATCTTACGACGAGCGAGGTTTCGCGAAACGTTCAAAAAAACGTAGCGGCGATACTAAAGCTTTTAAGATTTTAGAATATTATCTAAAAAATAAGGATAAATTTGCATCGTCCCAACAAAAGAAATTAGCTCTCTGGGAAATATTATCGCGGCAAATAGGCATTTCGGCCACGGAATGCGCCCATAGGTTCAGAAACTTTAAACAAGTTTACACAAGTTACGTCCAAAGGGAGATAAATAAACCGGAAATGCCCATTTTATGGCCATATTACAGTATATGTAAAAAAGTTTTCGGTTACAGAGCTATAAAGTCGAAATTAAAAAACGGTAAAATGGACTCTGACGATCCAGAAGATTGGGCAGCAAAAGAAATTAAGCATTTAATCAATTATTTTAACCAAAATTATCACGAACTGTGTGATAATGTAGAGAAAAAAGGCAAATGGACAAAATTAGCACATGATTTGGGTAGAACTGAGAACAGTTGTTGCGAGAAATTTCTAGAACTTAGGAAGTCTTATCGTAAATTAAAAACCATGAAGTCTAGAAATCCAGATGTTAAAGTGTCGTGGAAATATTTTAATATGATAGACGATATTTATAGAAATAATGAATTCAATGAAAATACAGAAGTGCTTGAAACAATGGAAGTTGATGACAATAGTGATTATGATAGTACTGTGAAGAGTGAAGTACAGGAAGGTAAGTTTCTAGCAGAAGTAAAATAAGTCGTGGCCGCCTTGAAGTAAAGCTTTATGAATTTTCGCGCATTGTTCACTCAGGGAGAACACAAAATCAAAAATTCTTTAAATGAAATGCGCAACCACCTCTAAGCCACCTATGGGCTGTCACAATTCGTTGACTGTACTGTACCCCAGTCAGTGTAGCCAGCACAGTGTGACATGTCTGACTGTAAACGCGATGGTTGTAAGTTTGAACGGACTCAGAGAAATGATTGTTTTTTTTCTTTCATATAATTTCCCCACTCTAGTTGTCAAAGTGTGGCATTGTGTCATACATAGTGTCAATACACTCTATTCTCCATATTTTACCCGAAGCTTGAAATATTAGTTGCATCATACACACACTGTGTATTGATTGGTGGAACTCAACGACACTGTTACCAAAGAAAGTGCCTTAAATGTAAATAATTATCTCTTCAAATAAGGACAGAACTCACAACTTTCATATTTACAGTTAAAAAGTGCTCCATTGCACCATGTAGACCTCTTTTGTTGTATCCATAATTACTTTTAAATTTAATTAGATTTAGATATTAGGTATATGTACATACTTAACATTGTATCTAAATAACACTTTTTTTTGCTAGGTAGAAGCAAAAAAAAATAAACAATAAGAAAATTCTTCTATGTTTTACTAATATTAAATTTGTATATTTTTCAGATGATGACTTTCAATGTATAATAGTGATACCAGAAGGTGAAGATATCAATAACGCACAAATTATTATTCAAGATCAAGAAGGAAATCCCGTACAAGACACTGCAGAAAAACAAACTGTTATAACTAAATGGAATAGACGAAGTAAAAAACAATTGCTAATACAATATCTAAAGTACCTAAAAACACATACAGATAAAGAAATTAATCTGAGAGATATGTGGACAGAAATAGCTTCGAAATTAGATGAAAAAACACCACTGTCATGCAAAAAAATATATTTAAAATTAAAAAATCAATACAGACTTAATAAAAATAAAACGCCATATTCAAATTTAATTGAAAAAATCCTCAAATTTAAGCCTAAATTCGTTAAAACTGTCAAAGATGATAGTTTAGGAGATATTTACGAAGACGTGCTAATGTCAGATGATAAAGTGGAAAAAGCTCTACAATATTATTTACAAAATTTAGAAGATTTCCTAAGTCCTAAATTCGAGCAGAAATATCTTTGGACAGAATTAGCTAAGTTTATTTGTGAACCAGTGAATAAAATATATAGTAAAATAAATTATCTAAAACAAACATTTAATATGGATTCCTTAAGTCCTTATAAGAATATTATATCAGAAATATTGACAAAAGAAAATATATTAAAAGATTCAATACAAAAAGACGAGCCTATATTAGAAAATGAGAACGAAAATTGGTCTGACGTTGAAATAGACAGATTATTAACGTGGTATTTAGCTCATTTGGATAAATTTAAAAATCCTAAATTCGTTAGAAGTTATTTATGGATGGAGGCGTCCGACATTTTGAAAAAAAGTGCTTTAATTTGTTCCAAGAAAATGTTAGAAATAAGATCTGAATATAGAACAATGGTTAAGGAGAATCCAGAAGAATTGAACAATTGGAAGTTTTATAATCTGTGTCAAAGGATTTATGGGACAGGAAAGAAAAATAGTATTGCTTGAACTTTTTAATTGTTAAATTGGTTTAAGTTTTGGAATGTCTTTTAAAAATAATGTATGAATTCTATATAACGTTACTTGATAAAAAAAATTCTAAAGCGTCAAAATTCTTCTACTTTAGTTGGTATATAGTTAGTATATTGTATTTACCTTGTTTCCATTACTATTACAGACACATTGAATACAATCTAAAGTAACTTTCGGGATCGTATGTATATAAAATACTAAGAATTTGTCTTACACTTAGCATATTATATTGATCTCCTTACAAAAAAATAAAAAATCTATTATAATTTACTATTATATTTTTTTTATAAAAGACACTTTTTTATATACATATATAAAAAACTCTTTCTTTAATTTAATGTTAAGTACTTCTGAAATTCGTTATTGTAATAATAATAATGAGGTATTATTTTTTCACTTAACAACAACTGTATAACAAAATGTGCAAGCCCTTCAGTGTCGTTATATAAAGTTTACACTGTAATTCAATAGTGAGAGAAAAAGCAATAATAAAATGTTTTAATACACACTTTTTCATTTTAATATTGTAGTTTGACAAAAATTTAATAGAAATAAGGACATATATATTGAATTACGGTTAACGCTGCCGTCAATATTTAATTTAACTTATTAAATAAGTGATAATCGGAGGACAATTGGTTAATAAATGCTATTTTTTAAATATACAAATCTATTTTGTTTCTTCAGCTTAAAATTATTATCAAATATTTCTTATAAACTTGTCGGAAAATGTTTTATATAAATTAAAAACATTTTTTTTTCTTTTTTTTTTTTTAAATAAAAAAACATTATTTGCTTGGTTTTTTTAGAGTTTTTCTAATACTGCTATCCAATTATATTTTATTATAGCTTCACGCTGTAACCCGCACATAACAGAGTAAGCTGAGAATACCTAGTGTTAAGACGCTATTCCTCACTTTCTGTCTAATTTTCGAGACATTGTTTGTTGAATCACGGGATCAAGTCCCCATTATCTTATTTAATCAGAGCAAGAAAATAAACATATTTTATGCCTTCGAGTGAGAATCGAACCCATAACCATTGCGTTTGTAGTGAGAGCCAAATTTATATAGTTATTCTTTATTATTATATCCCTATTTTTAGTAGATATTTGTAGCTCCGTCCTCCATCTCCCGCCGTTCTGGACATGGCGTGTTGGGTAACGGTCCCCAACGCCGCATTCGTCGCCACTTGGCACACTAGCGAGGTCACTTAAACAGCATGAGGACCCACCAGAGGGCATGTATGAAGAGGTTGATGACAGTGGATGAGGCGAAAGAGGTATATAGAGACCGTAGCGTTTGGCGCCCCGTTCTCTCTGACTACCCCTGAAGTAAGTAAGATTTTAGTAGCAATAAGGGCACATTTTTATAAAATTTACTGAACAAGATAATTTTATTTAAGCTAAAATTTGAAGCAATTATTAAATTTGAATATATAAATTTTTCACATTATTTTTTCCCATATTTTCTGACTATAATTAGGTATGGTATTATGAATAAAAAAATTCCATAAAAAATATTTTTATCAACCAAATGTGACGGTTGTGGGTTCTATTCCCAATACACTAGGCAGAACAAATTATTTTTTTTTCCTGTCTCTGATAACCAGACAAATTGGTGCTGAGCTCCGCCTTAAAATAGACAAAATCTCAAAAATGGGGTGGAAAATAAGAAACCGAGTAAATTGACACGAGATTTCCGCTTCCAATTCCAATTCAATTTCAATTTTCAATTCAACATTCAATTTCAATTTGCGGGATACAGCGTGAAGCTATAACTATATTTTAACGGTTGGAAATGTAAGTACTTGTACGAGCTTAGTCTTCAATTAGACCTTGTATACATATCTACAAATGTAGTTCTATCTAGATTTACCTATATAATAAATCAGCTTCACGTTGTATCCCGCACACAGCAGCGTAGGCAGAGGGAACCTAGTGAAAGACACTCGGTTCCCCACTTTCTACCGAATTCTGGAGGCATTACTTTTTAAGTGGCAGAACTCAACGCCGCGCTTTGCCTCGACACCAGAGCGAAGAAATGGAAATATAAATTTAAGTAAATATTTCATCTCCTCGAGTACTGATCGAACCCGCAACCAGTCGGTTTTACAGTCACACTTTGTGCCACTGCGCCACAACTGGCCTCATTTCAATCGGCCTTGATTTACATATAACTAAACTAAATAAGATCTACAATATCGAAACATACAAAGGACATAACGGTACCTTCAAGTATGCTCAGTACAGTTCACCCTCAACCTTCGATGTAATACCATTTTCAATACTATAGAACCAGTTCAAGGTCTCGGCCTGCTAATCTTATTACCGCACTGCTATAGGTGATATTAATATGAATATTAAACCATATAGGGCTGTAGGTTCAAGTTCAAACTATATTTTGAGGTAAATTTCCTTCTAAATATTTGGTCCTTCGAGCGATCCGATCTTGTTTTGATTTTGTATTTTGTATATATAAATTATTAGACTAAAGAATATTTAAAGAAAACTTGCTAACACATAGTCATTTTTAATATTTTTATAATATACATAGATACCTACATAGAAACCTAGAGCGGATAAACCGTTTCGTCTTTCATTTACAGTAGCGTTGTTGCGTGATGGGTGAAGAAGCCTAACATCACACTGTCAATTCAGGTCGAGAAAATACTTATAATTTACATTTTCCTTAATTAAATTTTAACCCACGATCCACATTCACATGGCGCGAGGTAAGTTTTTTGTTTGTTTTTTTTATTAAGGCAAAAAGTATTTTATTTTCATAAATTATTTCTATTCATTATTAATTTATAAGAGGTTACTTAGGCAAGAGAATTCCAGTATATATTATAACTTTTATATGTAAATTATATAAGATATGAAGTGTATCTCTGAATATACATATATATATATATATATATATATATATATATATATATATATATATATATATATATATATATATATATATATATATATATATATATATATATATATATATATATATATATATAATAGTTGTACCGAGCTAAGCATCATGTGATATACTGACTTTTCTTATGAGCAGTACTTATTAACACTAAATATTTTTCTTTACTCACTGTCTATATTTAAATATGTATAATGTTTGGACCAATCGTAGGTTAACTTCGTGAGAAATTGTCACTTCGCTAGCGGTCCAAGGTTCCGACCTATCAGTTAATCCCATTACGACTATCAATACTTCGGACACTGGTGTTATAAATTTTTCCAAATGAACACATAATATTTTCGTTGAAACTAATGATTCCAATCTTGGCGCAGAGGCGCGTGCGACTGCAAACGCTACAGGTAGTGGGTTCGGTTTGCACTCGAGGAAATGGAATATTTAATATTTAAGAGTTCCGCCTCAACACGAATTGCCCTCAGAATTCGACAGAAAGTGGAGGAAATGAAAATATGAAATATTTCATTTTTTAGAGGCAATCGAACTCCCAACCTGTCGCGCTTACTATCCCACGATTGTGCCTCTGCGCCACGACTGGCTTCAATTATTACAATGATAAAATTTCAAATACATCCAAATACATACATCATCTCAAACACAGAAAATAAATCGCTTAACGCTCCGCCTGAACTCTCAACTTGTACCAAACTGAAAACTTTACAGCGTTTTCCTTCAGTCGCTGGTCAGAAGTCAACATGACCACTCTATATTATAAAAGTTTCAGTATTTCGAGTAGATAGTGTTAATTAATATCAGTGCTTAAAGAGGATGTTTATAACTCGGCCTCAATAGGGAACCCTTATAAAGTCGATATACATAATTATATATTTTTTTATCAATTATTTAAAAAGAGATTAGTAGTACAATTTGTAAGTTTTTCAGTTTAGAATTTGAAGTGATAAGTGAAAGTGTTAAAATTGAGAAAGAAGTTTGTCGATCATTTTATAATGGTTTTGTTAACAAAAAAACGTATTTTTTTCTTTTCTTTTAGTTGCACACTCCATCCTGCATATAACAGAGTAGGCAGAGGGAACCTAGTGTGTTATAACAGTCTGTTCCCCAAGTTCCCTTACTTTCAGGCGTTTAGTGACGAAACTCAGCGCTGAGTCTTGTATTCTTACTAGAGCGAAAACTAGAGAGAACCAAATCCCACTTTACAGTTAGGCGTGAATGTTTTTTAACAAATTTACAATTACAAATTGGTATATTGAATTCAGAATAAATAATTTTGTAATGTAATATTCGTTTGTACTGCAACAATTTGCAACTTGTATATCAATATATACGTTGAATTAATATTAAAATCAAATCACAGATCAAATTTACATTATAAAGTTGTTAGTTGTTGGTACGTTCTTGTTTTTACCCGTAAATGTAATTAAAAAGACTATTTTATACAAACAGAACTATAACTCTATATATAAAAAAAAAATGAAATTGATAATAGGTCCGTTGTTACAAAAATATGACCATATATATATATATATATATATATATGGTCATATTTTTACGGATATATATATATATATCCGTTATATATATATATATATATATATATATATATATATATATATATATATATATATATATATATATATATATATATATATATATATATATTAGTCTAAAATAAACAATTGTAACTTCAAGTAAAAAAAAATAGACGACCAAAGCCCGGAACGTTCCACTAGTGTCACATAGCGACATTCACCGTATTCCGCATTAATGTGTCTAGGCTAAGAAACCGTACAACTGACAGACTGTAAGTACAACCAGTTTTAATGCAGTCTTACTTTACTATTAAAGAATACTGAAATATTATTTTTATACATATATACTATGTATATAATTTAAGAGGTTATTTATTAGATTTTGTTGCATGTTAAGAATATATATTGTTCGTTCGTATGGGAATAACATAGAATTATTGTAAAATTACCGATTTAATGGATTTCTTTCTAACTAAATGACTATTATTTATTAAATTTACACTATATACGTAAGCGTATCCAGATATATTTCCCAGGAGGCCTGGACTTTAACTATGACCAGATATGTTCGTGTAAATGTTGTCTTTATTTTTTAATTTTTCGAGGTAAATTTTTGAGCCGGGCATAGGTCACTATTCAAGGGACTATTCAAGACGCGGCTTAATAGATGTCAATATACGTAGGTACTGTAAAAGCTATTAACTCGTATCAAAAACCAAAACTCGTTCTAGAGTTACACTATTGTGTAAAATACTTCAAAAATATTTATCAACATCTCAAATAGAAATATAAAGAAAATTTTCACTAACGACTTGTACTATATTGACACAGATTCAATGCCATCATTGAATATTTTGAATTTAGTATAGGTACCCGTTTCTACACTTATTTCACCCTTTAAAGTATTTAAGTATGGAATAAATTACTAATGTTTTAATAATTTAAAAATAATTCAATATACATCAACATAGTTGCATTTACGTCGTAACAAAAGAAACGATATTTTACAAGATTTAGCATTTTTAATACAATCTTTTCTGCATGTCCAAGTTCACGTGTTAATGGATTTATAGCTACTAGTACAATATGCGTTAGGTAACTCCTTCTAAAAAGATTACAACCAACGTAGTAGAGTCTTCACTTGACAAGATGTGTTGATACCTTCAAGATTAATGAGATTAGAGAAAAAAATAAATAAAGTAAATCTTTGGAAATGCCTAAACGGTGATAGTGATAAGTGATAGTGAGTGCTTTTTTGGTCAGTCAGTCAAAATGAAGTGGGAGGTCACTATGCTGCCTTTAATACCACTGTTGTTCCGGATGGTGAACGCTAGTCGGGTTCACGCTGTTACTTTTCTGTAAGTAGTTTTTGAAATTTAAGCTCATCATTTATTTATTAATCTATAATGAAATTTATATTTTAACTAGCTAACTAACTAACTACTAGTAGTAAGAGATCTAAAACAGAAATTGGCGTTTTCATTTTGTTTGTTTATCTAAGTTCAATTATTTTGGAACATACGAACCGATTATCGTTTACAATTTAAAAAATATATTTTATTCATGATTATTTGCATTTATTTTATATATTATACATACGAAACCATTCTGCTAATTTAAAACAATTAATAACTTTAGTAAATTCAAGAATTTGCTTAGAAAAAATAATTTACATATTTCCTATTTAAATTATATTTTATATACCATATACCGTACACAGCCTGCTGTGGCAAAGGCAAAGGCAGAGGAAACCTAGTTGATTGCCAGAACTCAATAAGCGAGTAAATGAAAATAAATAATTCCACCAATAAACCTACAACCATATTTCCACTTAATTTAACGATTTTTTTTCTCTTAACTTTACTTTTTTCCTAAATACATTTTAAAAAAATTAAATGAATATCTAAGAAAATAAGAAATTAAATGAATCTAAATAATTCTCTGTCGGTCTTTCGATTTGTTCTAACATCTATATATTTGTATTTTCTTTTCAGGTCCAACGCTACACTCCAGGAAGTCGAACTGAAATCAGAGTCTAGTCTATCTCTAAGAGATATATTGCCAGTGAAGGCCAAGTATTACGACAAGAACAGAGCGCCCAAGCTGGCCGGCCAACCTACTATAGTATATTTTCATGTTACTGTCCTGTCATTGGATTCAATAAATGAAGAGAGTATGGTCAGTTCAAATTGTATTATTTCATTATATATTTCAAGTTTTTATAATTTTCGAGAGATTTTTTCTATTTTTGCCAATATTCAGATTTTCCTTTTAAAAAATTGCAATGCTTATCGTACTAGGTAGGTGCTATTAAATTAAGGTATTATTTTAATATTTTTATTATAAATAATTTTTCACGTTAAATTAAATACAAGTATACATCATATCGACAAGTATGTTATTAGTACTATAGTACCATTATATGTTGTAGTATACATTTATGTTTTTAAGCGAGCTTAAATGTAACTTACTTATTTAGAAAACGTATATAAAAATTTGAACGTAGCGGGATTCGAACCCGCGCCTCATAGAAACCAGCCAGGTCTTTCCTAAGTGACAAAACACTTTAAAAAATGTGAAAAATATTAAATGTAGCTTTTTTCATATATGCGAATTCAAAAAAAATAGCAAATTCCTCCGATTCTTAAAGAACACCAATATTAATGACAACCAAAAGTATTGAGTTTTCTCATTACTTTTGGTTTTATGTAAGTCTCTCATTAACTATTTTTTTTCAGACGTACGTAGCAGATATATTCCTAGCTCAATCGTGGAGGGATCCTCGCCTCCGTTTACCAGAGAACATGCACGAGGAGTACCGGATCCTGGACGTGGACTGGCTGAACAAGATCTGGAGACCAGACTGCTTCTTCAAAAACGCGAAGAAAGTCACCTTCCATGAGATGAGCATTCCTAACCATTATTTGTGGTTGTATCATGACAAAACTCTGCTTTATATGTCTAAGTAAGTCAATATTGAAAATGTTAATAGAACTAAATAAAACGCAAACTTTTTTAATCTGGAAATATTATCATTTACTCATTTGATAACACTTTATTTTTTTTAGTTACTAACTAAATAGCTAATAACTTCGGTTAAGTTTAAATTCCAATTAAAATTATGTCAGGCGCAATCTTATTTTTCCTAAATAAAAAAATAAGTTTTCTAATCGGGCTTTTGTACAAATTGAAGTTTTAGTAAGGTAAATAACTTTTACGTTGAATGACAAATTAAAACCATTATAAAATAGTTTTCATTAAGTAGTATTACTCCACTGTCCATTTAATCTGAAACACGTGCAAAGACTCTCGCAATTCACCGTAGAAACAGTTAAGCATATTTATTACATATCGATTATATGTTCCTATGACCAGAGAATAAATAACGTTTTTCTATTCGTTTCCTGTTTTTTTAAACGTTAAAAATACGCGAGTTTTCTTATTTCAATAAGTACCACATGTAGAGTATTAAATTTCATAAGAAATTATATGTCAGATATGTTTTGAAAAAATACCTTGCAGGTTTTTAATATTATCATATATCATATCTTGTCTTGTCGAGAAATATTTTTAGTATTAGCTAATTTCTAAAACTTCTCTTAATAATGGAGCCAAAACGCATTATTAGGATTATATCAAATTTGGTTAGGTAGGAGCTAGAATGTTAGTGATTTTAAATAAGCTTTTGAAGAAGCAAAATGTCTTATATCTTAATTAAATTTACTTCTCATTTCTAAATATACTAAAAAGTTTATATTTTTATTAATAATATCAAAAGTGTCCTGAAAGGTTTTTTATTCAGAATTGGAGCTGTTTTGTCTATTTCCACCTAACACATCCAAGTATATTATAAAAAAAAATACTAAAAAATATTTTTTAAAATATTTCTTAAATATTCCAGACTAACGCTGGTGTTGTCTTGTGCAATGAAGTTCGAGTCGTATCCTCACGACACCCAGAGCTGTTCCATGATGATTGAAAGCTGTAAGTTACCTTATCTAATTACGTTTACTTATATAAAAAAATACCATTTAAAAACATTGGTAATTTCGTATTATCTAAAAATAAGAAAATTGTAACCTGGTTGTTGAGTAGCTGCCTATTAATATAGGCAGCTTCTCAACAACCAGGTAGAATAGGATAGAGTTAAAAATAATTAAACTTGGGGCCTGTTGTGTCGCTGTAAAGAACATATCCCACTTGGAGAAATGAAATATTTAATATTGTTATTTCCTCGCTTTGGTAACGAGGTAAAGCGCGGTGTTGAGTTCTGTCACTCAAGACACAATGACTCTAGAAAACTGCGAGAAGTGGGAAACGGAAGTTTGTTTATGGGAACAGAGTATCTTAACAGTAGATTTCCAAGAAATACAGCGTAAAGCTAGAAAATAACTTTGATGAGCGCAATTTTCCTAGCCATGACAGCTTACTATTTGTAGGATTTATAGAATATGATATTGTGATGTTTATTTTCAATATATTTCTATTCTTATAATTAAAATGAATTTGAAATTCGAAATTTCTTAAAACCTACAAAAACCTACATATTTAATTGAATCAAATTATTTTTTACCATAGAAAATATTTTCATAGTTATTATAATTATATTGTAAATTTTTAGTATCACACACGGTCCACGACTTGGTCTTCATTTGGAACCTAACAGATCCCTTAGTGGTGAATCCTGATATAGAACTGCCTCAGCTCGATATATCCAACAATTACACCAGTGACTGTACTATAGAATATTCCACAGGTAAAGTATCACATTTATTGTAATTAAAATATTGTTTTGTTACTTTGTCTATAAATAATTATGGAACTAAATAATAGAAAACATTTTTGAAGACTTATAAAAATATGAATATAATTGAACTCAAAATAGCTTCTCTTGTGAAAAATAACATATGTTTTTATATAAATGTTTAAAAATAAGATGTTTTAAGGTGTGCTAAACTATTTACATGACAATTTGGAAGTAAGAAATTTAAAAGCGATTTAAAGGATAGATAGACAAAGTTCGGCATCACATACTTTTTAAAATAAATTTATAATCGATTCACTTTCTTTTTGCTATTGCTGGTACTTTCAAATACGTGTAAACATATATTTTTTATATTAAAAACCCCGGCGTTGAGTTCCGCCATTCAACACGCAATCCTCGAAAAATTTGGCAGAAAGTGAGAAATGGAGTGTCCTAACACTGAGGTCCTTCTGCTTACTCTGCTATGTGCGGGATATATAAGGTGAAGATGATTTTTACAAATTTTCCAGGTAACTTCACTTGTCTGGCTGTAGTGTTCAACCTGCGGCGGCGTCTAGGGTACCATCTCTTCCACACATACATACCGTCAGCTCTAATCGTGGTGATGTCTTGGATTTCCTTTTGGATTAAGCCCGAAGCTATACCTGCGAGGGTCACCTTGGGTGTGACGTCACTCTTGACTTTAGGTGTGTAGAAATAGATAATGTTACAGATAAAGAAATTATAGAACAATATGAATATATGTAAATATAAACATAAGTAATAGATATAGATAATCAAAGCCGATCAGTCCAGGTCATGGCACAAGCGCACAAGAGTGACTGTAAACGCGACAGGTTCTATTCACTCGACAAAATTAAATATTTAATATTGTCTTTTAATAGCTCTGGTAACGAGGCGCAGCGTTGAGGTCCGCTACTAAACACGCAATCCCTCCAGAGTTCTAATTTTTTTGTTAAGAGTAAAGCTTTATACTCAATATATGTAAATATTGTAGGAAAAATCATTGTTGTTAAAGGTAGAAGCTTTCAAATATTTGCTGCCCTTAATTCTACAATTGTCAGTTCCTAAATATTTGATGACATTCACATGACTTTAATTGCGATGTTCAGATGAAAGTAACAAAATTCTTTATAATTCTTTCTTTAGGATAAAAAAGTCATTGACATAATATGACACAGTTTCATAGATATTAGGAAACTGCCATTAAATCTTTTTAATTTTAATGAGATAAAAAAAAATACAATCGTAAATTTGTCGCCCTAGGGCCAAGGCTCTCGAGCTTATTGGTAAATCTACCACTGCTCCATTGATTCCACGGTTTTCTAACATAAAAAAATTAATAGTTTCACATATTTATATGTTCGAGTGTTACGTTTACGTTTTTATGTTTGAGTATACAGCAGTTTAATTAGATTTTTTTTCAGCTTCACGCGGTCATATGGATCGTGGTGGTCACGCGGATCACGTGTCAGCAGGGTACAGAGAGGAAACCTACTGCTAAGATACTCCCACTTCCCGCCGTAATTTCGAGGATTGCGTATTGAGTAACGGAATTCAACTTCGCGCCTTCCTTTCTTACCAGAGCGAAGAAACGTAAATAAATAAAAATTAATTCCCCCGAGTGGGAATCAAATCCACAACTGTCGCATTCACAGATTCACGCTTGTACAAATTGTATTTAGTTGATTTACCGATATAAACTTACCTCATAAAATTGCAGTTTATCGATTCAAAATAAAAAAAAAAATAAAACTAATAAAATCTAGAGTTTCATTAAGCATCTTTAGGGCCCCGGCCCATGCTTTCTTATATATTTTTAAATATTAATAATAATTAATAATACTAGGCGTTTAATTTGGGTCACTCGCGATGTAATTGTTATTGTTAGCATTGACATTGCCTGACCTCTGTCTTTAATATTTTTATATAATTTTGTTATTTTTGTAATAATCGACATTTTTACTTAAAACTTTTTATTATGTGGATTAGAAGTATTCTTATTATTAAGAATGGTTCTACTTTTTTCGGCGTCACGCATTATCCCGCACGTAGCAAGGGAGGTGGGAGCCTAGTGTTAAGATTTTGAGTTTCCCATTTTGTGCCGGGTTCTGGAGGCATTGCGTGTTGAGTGGCAAAATTCAACGCCGCGATTTGCCTCGACACCAATAGATCAAAAAAAAAAAAATATTTCGTTTCCTCGAGCCAAATCAAAGTTAAATAATTTTATTTAAAATAATAAATTACGTGCTTAATTTTTTGAACGTTATATAATTTACCGCCAGTTCACTAAAATTAATGCCTCAGACTTGAGAAGAACCGGCGCAAGAAACTTATCGGGACTTTTTTTAAATCGATTTCATGAGAAAACCCATTTACACATTTGTGACAATGATACTTTGGATCAGACTGGAGCGAGCATTTCTTTCCCAAGGCGTGTTGTCATCTATAAAATCATTAATTTGGTATAGAACATTTTAGGACGTTTTCTGTGATCATATTATAAAAGCATACACATTTTCCTATAAAAGAATTACAAACTCGATGTAATCGGGTAATAAACTTATCGCACCTGTAGTGCGATAAGTTTACTTCTATTTCTAGTATTGATATTATGTACATCACCAATTTTGGTAAAATCATTAATATTTTTTTTTCAAAAATTAAAAGAGATACAACTGTCAATATATTAATTTCTTTAAATTTTGTCTAAGTTATAGATTTCGCGAATATCTCGCTTCTGCAAGACTAAAATTAGCCCAAAGTAGGATGCCATAGGAAATACTACTATGAAAGTAGCTGAAGTAAACAAGGCGAGCGTCCACTTCACTTATTAGTCTGATTTTTTTAACCACAAACGCTGCTGAGCTAAGTCTAGTCACCTATACATCATAATGAGGTCCCCACTGTAATTCAGAGTCAACGGTGATACCGAGAAATCTTCCTTCATTCTTCCTCATTTAAGAGGACATCAACTTTAACAATTTTTGCAACTATACATTTTTTTTCCAACTATAAATGGTAAATCATTTATATAAATTAAAAACAGGAAAGGACCATATACAGGAATAGACCTGCTAGATAATGGGACCCGCATGTGTAAATTGAACCCGCAACTAGCGTTTCGCGTTTACA
Source organism: Heliconius himera (assembly GCA_021202915.1). Lineage (NCBI taxonomy): Eukaryota > Metazoa > Arthropoda > Insecta > Lepidoptera > Nymphalidae > Heliconius > Heliconius himera. The sequence goes on from JAJHJA010001033.1 coordinate 369,268, forward strand.
GTCACATGCTTGTGCCCCTACGCTACGACTGACCCCTACAATTTCTTGTTCTAAAGAGCAGCTATAAAGATAGTTTTTATAAATAAAAGCCGTACAAATCCTTAAATACCGTACAAAATTACTTCAGTTACTTCACTTAAAGTTATCAATATATATATATATATATATATATATATATATATATATATATATATATATATATATTGGTTTCCCGCAGCCACACAAAACACCCAATCTCAACAAAGTCTACCACCGGTGTCGTACGTGAAGGCCATAGACGTGTGGATGTCGTCGTGCTCTGTGTTCGTTTTCCTCTCGCTATTTGAGTTCGCGGTGGTCAACAACTACATGGGGCCGGTCGCGACTAAAGCCATGAAAGGATATTCTGATGAAGATTTGAGTAGAGAGCTAGATGCTTACAAGGTATTTTTGTAATATATTTTTGTATTTTTTTATATCGTGCAACATGTATAAAGAAAACTTAGTTCTTTTATCAGCTGTACGCTGTATCCCGCACACAGTAGGATAGACAGAGGGAACCTAGTGCTGAGATAATCTGTTCTCCATTTTCCACCGAATTCTGGAGACATTGCGTGTTGAGTGTGTTTTTATTTTTAGTAAAGAATATGTATATCCCTATCTAAAGGTATAATACTCTTCATTATAAACAAGAGCGAAAAAAAGAGCTAGAAAGCTCTACGCTTTTTCCACTATAGCAGTTTAAACAAACCTATTTCTGAACCACTCCGTCCCCCATTTATCGTTCATTTCGTCTATATATTGCAAGTTGAGTGACGTAACTCAACGCAGCAATATTTCATTTTAAATTTACTTTAATAGCATTTTTATTTCCAGCACATATTCCCCAACTCGGTGGACCCTCGTGCCAGCACCTCAGCATCGCTCCCGCAGTACGACACGTTCTGCAACGGTCGAGAGACGGCCGTCTATATCGATAGATTCTCACGTTTCTTCTTCCCATTCTCCTTTTTCATATTAAATGTTGTCTATTGGTCTACGTTCTTGTGAATCATTTTGTTTAATATTAATTAAATTTAGAAATTTAATGATTATTGTTTTTGTTTTTATTTATCTTTTTTTCACAACTAAAATTAAATATAGTTGATTAATAATATGATTATAATTCTATATTTTTTTATTTCATGTTGTATTACGCAAAAAGCATAATTGGCAGATGGAACCTAATATCAGTTAAAAAATTCCGTTTTATATTTTTCACTCGAATTTAAGATATTGTGTGAACCTCGGAGCTCAACACTGTTTTTGTTTTGCCTCTGGTATCGAGGCGAATCGCAGCGCTGAGTTCCGCCACTAAACACGCAATGCCTTCAAAATTTGGCAAAAAATGGAAAACGAAGTGTCTTAACACAAATTTCCTAGATTAATAAACCTATATTAGTATTATAAAACAGATTAGATTTGATTGAACTCAGAAAGTACTAATTCTAATTGAAAAAATATTTCGTAGTTTATTAATAATAGTTCGTTAGTCCATTTATTACGCTATGATATCGAAAAACGGTTCTCTCTGTATACCCTGCTATGTGTGCGGAATATAGCGCGTAAAGTTATAAAAAAAGAACATTCTCATTGATTTCTCTAGAAAAATTATATAAAAAAAATGTTAAAAACGTTTTTTAAATTTTGTTTGCTATATCCGGCGTCCGGCAAGTTAGACAGAGGGAACCTATTGTTCACTCCATTCTTTACTTTTCGCGAAATTTTGGAGGGGTGTTGAGTGGCGGAATTCAAAGCCGGGCTTTTGCTTTGTTGCCAGAGCGAAGATAATAAAAATATTAATAAATAAGAATTCATGTTCTAGAATGGGCTCGAACCCACAACCATCGCTTTACAGCCACAACCTGGTGCTGATGCGCCACGACGACCTTCAACACATATACCTATACATACAAACGCAACGTAATAAAAATTGAATATTAAAGAGATACATGTAGCGACTACTTATATAATCAATAGATACATACTCGCAGCTACGAGCTGATATTGGACACTAAAATTAGGCATGCCTCTGAATATATTGTTATTTGAAGTCTAGACTTTGATTTTAGATGCGTTAAGGAGAAGCGTTGTTTTAAAAATATATGTACATTTTTTATTGTTTCTTAATTTTTCTCTTTTTAGTACATAGTGCACCTAGTGCCAAAATATTCCGCTCTTTATTTTTTGCTTTTGTTTTGGATATTAATCGGGTTGGAAGATGGTGCTGAAAGCCGCGGTTTGTTTATTAGAGCTTTGATTATGTTTAGTCACTGCGCCATAATACCCTTAGGTTATTATATCAAATATTATTGTGGCCAGTCGTGGGTCAGGGTTAACGTGCTACTGTAATCGCGTTATGTTGTGAATTCGATTCCCACTCGATTCGCCGAGTCGATGAAATATTTAATATTTTAATTTCCTGATAACGAAGCTAAGCACGGCGTTCAATTCCGCTCTTATTCTGCTTCACACACGCAATGCCTCTAGGATTAAATAACCTGTATAGTAGTATTGTTAATAAACATTTTTATTCTTTAATACTTAATTTGAGAAAATTGCGTTTGTTTACAGAATAAGATGATTTTATGTTATTCACTGTACTATGCCTACTGTTTTTTATTTCGTCTGAAAGTCATCAAAAATACATAAATACATGAAGATTGCCGCCTGCTGGTGAGCTAAATGATTCGTCATTTAGCTCACCAGCCGTTGTGGACCGCCACCCAGTACGCCATCCCTGAGCGGCGGGACGTCCACTTCCTGCCCTATAGCTCTCGAAGCTAATAAGCAAATCTATTAAATGATTAATAAAGAGTTATAAAAGCCTTATAAAAGTCTATATGTATGTACAAAGAATTGATTTCACAGAGTATTCAGAACTAGTCTAATTAATAACAGTATATCAAAAATCACATTTTCCTATACATTATTATAATAAATAATCAATAATATTAATATCAATATCTAGCCTTAATCCGCACTACCGCCGAATACGAAATGGCTAGGTAGCCGAAAATCGGACAATTGTATACATTTGCATACAACCGTCTAGACAGTACGTGGACAGACTGACGGAACACCTGCACGGATGCACTTCGAATTTTTGTTAATATCTATATATACATACATAGAAGTACATATATTATATACTTATATATGTTAAATATATGTTCAAGATCAAACGCTCTATCCCTCATATAGTAAGGTAGGCAGAAGTGGTCGTGTGTTAAGACATTCTGTTTCTCATGAGCCGAGAAATTTTCGAGACATTGCGTGTTAGTGGAATTTAACGCCATTCTTTGTCTTGTTACTAGAGTTAGGTTGTGAAAATAATTATTTCAGTGAATCGAAATTATCTATAGAGCGCTAAAGTGTTACACTTCATTCAGCATAGTAGAGCAAGTCCTTTTTCTAAAAAAAAAACATTTTTCGCCCATTTTCATAAATTGTGTGTCAGGTGGCGAACTTCAACGCCGAGCTTATCAGACCCGGGAAATGAAGATAATTGAAAGATAAACGTTCCTCCGAATAAGGATTGAATCCGTAACCACCGCCTCATGCTTATTATTTGCAAAATCTAGAGGTGGAAACTAGTGTCAAGACACTTCAGGTCTACATTTTATACTCAAATGCGCAACTCAATGCCACACTTTGTCTTTATGAAATGAAAATAAATAATTGCTCCGAGTAGGAATCGAACCACAACCATCGCAATTACATTCGGTTGTGGTCCCAATGGCCTCAATTCGGTAGATTTAACTCACTGATGCAGACAGACTTAGGCCACTCGTGGCGCAGGGGTATAAGCGTGTGACTAAACTGTAAATGCGACAGGTTGTGACTTCGATTTCCACTCGAGAAAAATGAAATATTTTAATTTCTTTGCTCTCGTTATTGAGCCAAAGCCTCTAGAATTCGACGAAAAGAGGGGGACTGAGTGTCTTAACACCAGGCTCTATACATGTACATACATATATTTTAACTTTAAAATCTTGGCTTGTATCTTGTTTGGTTTTTGAGACATAATTTATATAGTTACACTGACCACTGCTCGTTCTGCGTCACAACTCTCCATATTATTCAATTATACATATATAACATGACGTCAGATTACAATCATTTCATATGATTTACATATATGTTAACAAAAACTGACGTCGAAAATCATTGAACCGTGGACCACCTACGACGTATGGAGTCTTCAATATAACTGTTTATTTTTACATAGTGGAAGACAAAATAGCATCTACTAATAATACTCTTTAAAATATCAAATGATGTGAGGGATTTTAATGCAGTTTTCACTAATATAAAGAGTGATTTACGAGCTAGGCTTAATATTGTGTAAGTTATATTAGACTTGTTGTCAGCAACTTAGTTTACGTTGAATTTTAGATGTAAAAGCCTGTTTATTCATATTTGTTTGTTTTTTAGCGTAACTAGGTTAACGCTTAGGCAGAGTTACTCTGGGAACCTAGGAACTCAACGCCAGAGCGTTCTTTGCGAAACCAGTGCGAAGAAAAATTTCTATGAAAAAATCATGACAGAAAACAAAAGTAACAGTAGCCTTTATTATTTATCCTTATCTCCTTATAGGTAACTAGAGGGCGCGCGCGGCTTCGCCCGCTTATTAGGAGTGAATTCTAAAAAAACCACGAAACACGTGTTCAATAAAATATTTTTAAGTCTGAATTTTAATTTTTATAAAAATCGGTGGAAATTTAAAGATTTTTCCATATAAACTTTCAACCTCTTATTTGAACCCTTAGGGGGTGAATTCTTAAAAACCATGAAACACGTGTTCAATGAAATATTTTTAAGAGTCTGAATTTCAAATTTTATAAAAATCGGTACAGATAAAAAAATTTTTCCATACAAACTTTCAACCTCAATTTCATCCCTTTAGGGTTAAAATTTTTCAAATTCCCTTCTTAGTGGATGTCCAGAATATGAAAATAAACATCTGCCCAAATTTCACGTTTCTACGCTCTGCGTGCGTCTTACCTCGGTCAGTCAGCACAAGTGCTTTTATATATATAGATAATATAAAATATATTTTTTTTGTAAAAACGTCACTATACTTATAACAACAACCGTTTTAGTCTGTACTGCCTTAGCAGTTATATCTTCTGCAGTTATGTCTCTGAAATTTTTAGTAACTTATTAAAAAAAAAAATGTAATAATTAATTTAATTTAGAGGCCGGTCGTGGCGCAGCGGCACGAGGTGTGACTGCAAAACCGACTGGTTCTGGGTTCGATTCCCACTCGAGGAGATGAAATATTTACTTAAATTTATATTTCCATTTCTTCGCTCTGGTGTCGAGGTTAAGCGCGGCGTTGAGTTCTGCCCCTCAACACGCAATGCCTCCAGAATTCGGCAGAAAGTGGGGAACGGAGTGTCTTAACACTAGGTTCCCTCTGCCTACCCTGCTGTGTGCGGGATACAGCGTGAAGCTAATTTTTTATTTTTTAATTTAATTTAAAAAGATTTCTCACTGTGTGTTGAATAATCCACTAAATGCTGCACCATGCCTGCCCCATTTGGGACATTTGATTTTGGGCAAAAAATTGGGATGTCCCACTGAACAGGAAGTCTGATAGATAGCTCGATAGACCAACGTTACAATCGTAAACTAAAGACCTAAAGACATAAATGTTACTAATAAATATTATATACTACTACTACTTATATAAATTATTCACTTTACTGCTTATTCCCTTCAAAGGCAATAAACTTGTAAACTTTTAGGTGAATGTCAGTTCTCGTAAAACTGCAAATAAGTTTTACGACTGTATATATAGAAATAAATACATTTGTCTGTCTTTCGCTTTCATTTATGACACTTTTTCTAGTGATGTATAATAGTATTTAATATTGTCTTATGTATAGGAATGGTACTTCGTGATACAAGTTTAGTAGGAGAGAACTCCTTAAATTACAAAACTCGGAGAACAAAATTATGAGTCACAAGGCTTTCCATACGATTTGCAAGAAATACATATAATTACACTTTATATGTATTCATCACTATTGTGACATATATTTGTCTGGACAACCCTATTAGCACGCAGCTTCAGCTCGAAGTGTCCCTACCACGTGCACACCCATGAGCACATTTTGAGACACTCCGTTGCCTACTACCGTCCCCACTTTTAGAGATATGCATCAAGCATGTAGAATTCAACGCTGTGTTTTGTCTAGCAAAACGCATTATATTTATAAGCTGTTAAATTGTTGTCCTTATTTATAAATATAGATATCACCAGTTTTGTAATCTCACAAAACTAGTAATATCTACAAAGATCTCTATAAAATAATTATATTGAAAGTTATTTTATCATCTACTCGTTATACCTCAATTGGAAACAAAGCAAGTGCAAAGTAAAGAAGGGGAAATTAAGTTCCCAGGTTCCCCTTGCCAGCCCGCCATGTCCAGGATACAATGTGGAGAAAAAAAGTAATAGATAAATTTAAATAAATAAATTGTAAGCATTTGGTAGCCCGTCATTTCAGCAATCGGTGTTTCCATGACCTTGTTGGATATAAGATTAAATGTATAGAGGAGATCACAAGTCTCCTACCCCTGGGCTGTTGTCGATCTATCTATCAATGTACACTTTATATATAAACAGTACAAATTTATGTTTAAATAATATTAATATTTTAACAATTGCATATATTTGAAAATATCTAAAGTATCAAAGGAAAAAAATAAATCTACTATATTAAAGAGAAAAATAACACAAGAAATTTTATTATATTTTCTTTTCAGCTTCTCTCTGTATCTCGTAGGTACTAGGGTAGGCAGAGGGGGCCTAGTGTTGAGACACTCCGCTACTTTACTACGAATTCTGGAAACATTGTGGCAGAGTGGCGGAACTCAACACCGCATTTTTATTATATTTAGAAATTGTTTGTTTATGTATCATATAAAAAAAATCTAAAGTTACGATAAAACACACAATGAACACTAGGTCAATATATATTTAACGATCTACATTTATTTCGTAAGCAAGTGGTTATTTATAAATTCAACAAAGATTCTATTATGTTGCTTATAAATAACGTAATGTCAGGAGATACGCGTAAATTTCATATTGACAGACGGACAGACACGGACTGATAACGGTGATTAATGTACTTTGTTATTGTATAGAAATTAATTGGTTTGTCTAAGATTGTTGGGTGATCCCATATTAAGTGTCGAGTCAGTTTAAAATTAAACATTAATAGAGATTCTTTCTATACAAAAAAAGTTTTACGTCAGTATTTAGAGGCCTATCGTGGTGCAGTGGCCGGCGTGCGACTTGACAGATTGCTACAGATTGTGAGTTTGATGCCTACTCGAGGAAATGAAATATTTAATATTTTCATTTCATTGTAACGAGGCAAAGCTAGGCGTTATTTTTTGCCATTCAATAAGCGATGCCTCCAGAATTCGACGGAAGTATGAAACGGAAGTGTCTTAATACTAGGTTCCCATATTTCCTCTGCCTGCCCCGCTATATGCAAGATACAACGTGAAGCTAAAAAAAGGAGTTCTTTTATACAGAATTCTTATTGAGGCAGTCTTGGCGCAGCAGCACAGTGTGTGACTGTAAAAGAGATGGTTGTGAGTTCGACTTGCACCCGGGAGATTGGATTGCGCTATCGTAAGTGCATATGATTGACAAAAATACACTATTATCCTATAATTTCTTCTTCTAAGGTGCTGTATACTATTTTTTAATAGCACCTTTCACGGATTATTTTGAGATTACAAGTAATTTTGACACTCAATCCGTTGTGATCTCAGCGTCAGCGTCAAGTTCAATTACAACTTTTGACAAAAGATGGACTAGTAACATAAAACAGTGCAACCATACGACAATGTTCAATTCTGCTCCATAATGTTATGTAAGAATCGATTTTTCTTTGTAACAATTAAAATTATTTTATTGTTATTAAAACTAAGCTTAAAGCTTTCTGTGATACAAATCCCAAAATATATGTAAAAATATGGACAGTACCATACAAACAAAGTCAAGTACAATCGACTAGCGTACATTTAAAAAGACGAAGCGGCGACAAAAAAGATATGAAGCAAGAGAAACAGTCGTAAATCTCAACGACAGCTTACAGAATGAAACTAAAAATAGAACCTGGTATAAGCTTGTACACACAATATGTACGATTTAGATATTTACTAAGAGATCTTATATTACTTTTCCTCAAAAATATGATAATAATATTATTTATTATTATGCTCGAGGAGATGAAATATTTACTTAAATTTATCTTTCCATTTCTTCGTTCTGGTGTCGAGGTTAAGCGCGGCGTTGAGTTCTGCCACTCAATACGTAATGCCTCCAGATTTCGGCAGAAAGTGAGGAACGGAGTGTCTTAACATTAGGTTCCCTCTGCCTACCCTGCTGTGTGCGGGATACAGCGTGAAGCTGATTTAATTTATTTATAAATGAAAACAGCATCTCAAGATCGATCTCAGAGATAAAAAAGAATTATAAATTGAAATAATAATGGGCCTAACTGTGGTAATTTAATAATAAAAAAATATAATAACATAAGAATATTCAGTGAATTCAATTTTATAAGTATTTTATTGTATTTTTTTCAAAACAATTGACACGAGAGTCTTGTATATATAAAGTTTTCCGAAAAGTCAGTTATCAGAGATCTCATAAGTGCACGTATCACTACCGTTAATGTAGCAGTATTTTATGGTACAGCTTGCATCGCTATAGGGAACTAAAAGTTTTAGTGCTTAATGTTTCAAAACACTTTTTTTTAAACAAATTAAATTTACTTGGGCGATTTTCAAGAAGCCTGAGCTTGAGTCCCGCTATCTTCAAATATTTATACATTTTATAAAAAAAATCAATACTTAGGGTAGAAAAATATTTAAAAATGTTAAAAATAGAATGGAGTAATGGAATAAAATCAGCAATTTAGAAAAACAGATTTTTTTTATGGGTGATGAGCTCTCCACATGGGCCTCTTCGAATCCCAGTCGTGCGTTATCCGTTACATGACAGGATGTTCTTACGTTCCATAAAAATATAGAGAAACGCTCACTTTCCTCAATTTTCGAGACTTCACGTCTTGGCTGGCGAAACTAAACACCGCGCTTTGTCTACCAGACCGAGGAAACTTAAATAATAACTTATCCATAATTTTCAAAAGAAAAAAAAAGAACCAATTTAACCTTATAATACAGCGATATAAAACATGTGCCCACATCCTTAAATTTTAAATCGAAAACGGTACATTTATGTGCTCGCTGCAGCTTACCAAAGACGTTCCGCTTCTGCAACGGTTTTAGGAGACCCTTGTTATGTGAATTTGAAATGAAAAAATCCATATATTGATCGACTTTTTTTAAACACATAGTTACTGTATTTGGAAATATGGGTTTAACACATTATTGATTAGATTTATATATTATTTTGTTTTTTCAACTTAACGCATATGTCACGCAAAACAAAGTAAGCAAAGAAATCTAATGTTGACTAGAATGGGGAAATGAAACTCATTCATTTCCTTGAATAGGAATAGAACCCACAACCGACGCGCTTACAGTCAGACGCTGATTCAGTTAGTTTTAATGATATTCAAACACAGATTTCGTAGGACAGGCAGTAGCTAGTTATGTTGGAATATCATGTTTTGTTTTCTTATTTAGAAGCACTATAAATTATTATTATACTGGTTGTAAACAAGTCTACTTTGGGTAATCATTTCTATTTCCCCACTCTAAAAAGAATATAAAATCGCGGCGTTGAGTTTCGCCACTCAATATTCAATGGGATAGAAGGTAGGGAACGGAGTGTTTTAGCTGTAGGTTCCCGTTGTCTTCCGAGATATATACGGAATAGAGCGAGTGAGAGCGTAGATATAAAAAGGGTTAGAAATTCAGAATATCATTATGGTGAAGTGATGTGTAGAATAGTTTTTTTTAAATAAAACAAATATTATGTAAACTTTTTATATAATTATGATTTGAGGATTTAAAACATAGTAATGCAACAAAAAAAAAGATTTAAAAATAAAATATATGCAATATTTGGTGCAACAATGACGTAATTGCACTCTTAAAACGTTCAAATTTAATATATCAACACTAACAACAAACTTTGATTGTATCTCCTACAACATTAAAAAAAATGTAATAAGCAATTTATAAAAACTATAAATTTTACATTATTTATTCTTATTTATCATCAGGGTACAGTGTAATAATGTTAAGACACTCCGTTCCCCATTATCCGCCAAATCCTAAAGACATTGCGTGTTAAGTGGCAGAACTCATCGCCGCGTTATGCCTCGTCATCAGGGCGTAGAAATGAAAATATATATTTAAATAAATATTTTATTTTCTCGATTGGGGATCGAACCCACGACCAGTCGCGTTTACCGTCACACACACTTGTGCACCTGTGCCACGACTAGCCAAATATCCAAATAGGTTAAATTCAAATGAATACTCAAAATCTATTTAGCATTGCTAAAATAATAACATATCATCCAATGTCACTGGCGGCTAAATATAACGGAAGCGATGCGTGCGGTCGCCCGCATCCACATCCACAAGATGCATGGGGGTGGGTCGGACCCCACACGATTTGCACTCATAAGCAAATAGCGGTTCCTCCATATGAGTGATTTAGATTATTTAGATAACTGTTTAACTAAATAATCTAAATCACTCATATGGAGTCAACTCATATGGAGTCAACTCATATGGAGTCAACTCAACTGAAAGTGAGTGGTAAGAGAAGCGTGGGGAGCCCTCCGTTGATCTTCGATAACACATTGTCGGTGATACTGGAGGAAGGTTTCGTAAATAAGGCTTGTATTAAGAGTCAGATGATAAAGGACGAGGCAAAAGAGATATGTAGAGACCGTAGCGTTTGGCGCTCCGTCCTAGATTTCTACCCCGCTAGGGATAAGCTTTTCTGAGGAGGCTTTCTTTTAATAGGAATTTAATGCCTTGCGGGGCAACTAAGAAATCGTTGGCGATGGTGTGATAAAATTCGTGAGGTAACATACACGTACATTTTTTGTATATACATAGTTCCATTGACCATGGAACAAACATGGACTATAGTAAAAAGTACATAACATTGTGTTTTCAAAAATATATATAACACAGAAATATTCCCGATTAATCTGGTTAGAGAGTTTCATTTAAAAATACGTAAGCTAACTCAAATACAAATCCTTATATCTAAAAGTTGGTTAAAACAGTGCAAATATAACATTACGACAGTTACTCATAACTGTTGCATTAGGGCTTGATTAGTCCCCTTTCTCTCTCATGGCATTGGCATTGTACGGGAATTAGGTACGTTCGAACGAGGGTGGCCATGATGTGGTCTTTTTATGAAAATAATTTATTTTTTACTTTATTAATTTAATTTATATTTTGTATTTTCATGTAGGTACCATAAGGAAATTAAAATTAAAAAACAAATAAAAAATATATACTTATAGAAAGAATAGAAGGCTTATTCGATTGAAATTATACATTTTGTTGATAGCCATAGTTGTTCCTCGTGATTGATTAGACAAAGTATGGTGTAGAGTTTCACCGTCTAGGATACAATTTCTCTCCATCTAGTTCAACAGTAGACCCTTTCTGCGTATGCGCAAAGTAAATACAAAACAGAAAAAATAATTGTTTTACTTTGGCTAGCGTATTTCGGAATAATGGAATGTCATATCCGTCCACGTTATATTTTTATTAATGAATTTATCAATTTAGATAAAACAGACATATTTAAATAAATAAGTTGTTACATGTTAAAGATCATATTTTTATTATTTAGGCGTGAGATTATTTTGTTTGTGCCATTGATTAGAAATAATGAATGAGATATTAGCTATTATAACGGGTTATTTGCAAGTCTCATTCACACTCTCTACTATTTATACGTTATTTTGCTTTCTAGAAGAATATTCACATCGGTGGATAAGAAGTGATGGTGATGGGAACGGAGTATCTTAGCACTAGGTTCAGAATTTCTCTCTGCCACCCTGCTACGTGCGGGATAGAGCGTAAAGCTAAAAAAATATGCACCAGACATGATTCCACAATTTAATCTATAGAAAACTAGTTTACCTAAAATTTTAATACTAAAACCAGCAATTATATAAAACTGTACAATATTATTTTTATTATTGTGAATGCAACACGTAGTGCCTCTAAAATTCGGCGGAAAGTGGGGAACGGAAGTGCCGGAATAGGAACGAAATGTTTTAACAGCGTGAACTAAAAAAATACTATAAATTAATTTTTATTAGAAACTTACGAGGAAAGACCTCTTACATGGTTAACATATTGTGGCGCACCGGATGTGAACATTGTCCTTCGCTAGCCTTGGCTCGTTTATAGCTGTGATTGCTTCAATCAGGGATGTAGCGAGCAAATCTTGACAGTTCCTATAGCCATTACACCCGGCGTTGCTTGGCAGACGTAAATATACTTAATATAAACACTACTTAATATAAACACTACTATTGTACAAAATTTGGCAAACACTAGGTTTAGGACAGAATTATATTTGTCTTAAATTCCTTATAGTTGTAGTAGATAGGCTACCTACCTGATAGTAGGTAAGTAGTTAGTTATTTTTATATTACCATCCTTAAATAATGTTAAAAATAACAAAGTACTATTAGATTATTCACAATATTATCCTATACAAAAGAACACTTAAAATATATATATGTAAAATTATGACTTGAAAATCATCTTGACCTAAATCCCAAGTATACGATCAGAAATTTCTTTTGACCTATTTCCCAAATGGGTCTCATCCTCCCGCGAAGTTCAGAGACCGGTGTACGTGAAATGATGTATGTATGAATGTATGTACATAATTAAAAATGATTTGTTGAGGGCGAATGACCCTATTTTTTATTAGTGTTGGAAGGAACATCGCCGTTCTTGGAATGATGCTGAATTCTGTGAGGACATTTGTTGCTGTTAGTTTTATATTGAACGCTTAGGAAAAACTATATCGTAAGTAAAGAAAAAGTATAATCTACATATGGAGATGTCTATAGAAATCCCGTACACTGCAGGGTGGGCAGAGGAACCTAGTGTTAAGACATTCTGTTCTCCACTTTCCGCCGAATTCTGAAGGTATTGCGTGTTCTTTACCTTGGAGCCAGAGTGAAAATTTCGATTTCTTATAACAGATTATTATGTAAAAAAGCTATGTACTGTGTGACGAAGTATTTTTTCTTAAATAAAGAATTACGTAGGATTTGCAAAGGCATGAGAGGAAGCATTGGCGTAACTACTAATAAAAAAAATGTCCTTGTCCTTTAAATATTTATTATTAAGGCAAGCAAAACAAACCAAAATTAGAAAATAATTTAAAATAAAACTGTTATAGAGACGTCATCCATTCACTTTTCAATAGACTGTCCAGACAGACCGGCGTCAGTAAACTAATGTTAACCTCAGATTTACGGTTATCAGTCTATTATAAACGTCATTTGGACAAAACAAAATTATTTCATTTTAGTTTTGTCCCAAGGTTTTTTTTAAAACAAACTTTTTTAGTTATGATTGGGTTAAATATTCAAAAATAAATAATTTAATTTACTTGCTTTTTCGTTCCGTTTCGCCACTCAACACGCATGTCCGCGACACTGTGTGTTGACTGGCGGAACTCAACGCCGAGCTTTGTGATGACAATATTTATATGCCTGGAAATGTAAGTTTATTTATTTTTCTTTTAATATATCACCCGCATACAGCAGGCACATAGAACCTAGTGTTAAAACAGGAGTGTCTGTGTTCTGAAGAACAAAAAATAGAATAAAACTCTATCCAAATCCTAAGAAACATATTCTCACATACTTTATATATAATGATAATTCATCGATATCTCATATAGCGATCAGACATCACTAAACCAAGCATCTCTGGTAGTGACCGCGAACATCCGTTCCTTCGTCGTGGGAATGAAATCGCATCCCTTCAATCATTCTACATACGAGTTGGATGTAACCAACGATTGTTTTGACCAATGCTCTTTATAAAGTGAATGACCATTGAAATTGTTGATGGTTGTGAGTTCAAAGTTAGTTTGAGGCGTCTGTATGTTTATAATATTGGTTTTATATATCTAATCAGAGAAATCATATTATGGATATTTATTTATATTTCTTAATGGTTTTTGGCAGTAATGCCAGCTGAGGGAAATGAAAAATACTATGTCTATTTCCTTACTCTATTAACAAGACAAGGCACAGCGTTGAATTTCGCTATTCTTCAGGTAATATCTTGAAAACTGGTCAGTCCGTCGGTCACAGAATGTGTTGTTAACATTGGGTTCCCCGACTATCTTGCTATGCTCGATACATGTAAAGCAAAAGTAAAAGAAAAAGAGAGGAGGCAAAGCGGTATGAATACCAAAGAAGACAACTTTGTTAATAGTAAATAGTAATTAACTTCAATATATCTTGAAATATTATTAATATAAGAGAATTCTTGTACTAAAGAAAAAGATTGTAAAGATTCTTAGAATAGCAAATTATCTGTTCACTACTATGATATCGTCACTCGTCAGCGGTGACTTTGAACTTTAGGCACTCGAACTCCGGCTACGTGTGTACTTAAGAAAAGAAATATTTTAAATTCTATTGCAAAATAACAAGGTTCAAATTGTTATGAACATTTTCTTTCATGAAGAATTTGATGGATAATCCACATGTGGTTACAATATTGGCAGTAATTGTGTTAGTGAACATTTTTTTTCGGTGACAGATCACTGTAGGCTGAATGTATGATTAATTAGTCTTTTATTTTGATAAGATACTAGTTTATTTTAATTTTTTATGTTTATTATATACATCGTTATTGAAGTATTTATTAATTATTTTAAAGAATACAGTCAAAAAAGTTAATTATGTATTTCCTCCCGTTATTGTATATATTGCTATTATTATAATAATAATTATTGAATTCTGATGATTTTCAAGCAACGACATATGAATTTGATCTAGCATCTCTTGGATAGCACTGATTGGCCAACAACAATTTCTACATCTTAACGTAGAATGAATTCGATACATATTCGATCCCTAATGTCCGAATATTTCTAAAACTAGCCAAAATCATGATACAACTACCAATATCTCGAAAGGTATCTTGTAAACAAATCAGTTTCAATGATACTTTGCGGCCAGTTAGGGGGACAACGTCCCGGTTGTGTCATTCGAGGTCCGCGACCTTTCTGCCGAAATCTGACTCTTGTCCAATTTATAAAAGATTGACAGGACGCTACTAACATTTCTGCAGATGAATCGTGAGAATGAATCAACACTACGTGTGTATAAACGTGATTTGTTCAGATCTTGAATTTGTGCCTTGATTTAGCAATCAGACATAATCTAGCCTTTACTAATATTGTAAAGCTACAAAGTTTAATTTGTTGAGAGAGTTAATCTCAGGATTTTCTTCTTCGAATTCGAAAAAAATATATTTATTCCATATTATATCGAAGACTATATATAGGCTACGTCACACTAATCGACTAAATGTAATCTATGGAACTGCAGTCAGCAGGTCTTGCGAAGCCACAGGTAAAATTTTGTGCCATATATTTGTACATCTAATTGTTGGACATTTTTCATACGTTCATTTATTGAGGCCGTCGTGGTCCAGGCGCACAAGCGTGGGTTCATTTCCACTCGAGGGAATGAATTTTTTTTTCTTCGCTCTAGTAACGAAATAAAACACGACGTTGAGTTCCTCCTCTCAACACGCAGAGCTTGATTCATTCCTCAAGAAATTACACATAGTGGGGAGCGGAGCCTTGCTATGTGCAGGATACAGCATGAAGTTAAAAAAAATATTGTAAATGATCCTTACTTTTTTTTCTTGTTTCAGTATAATAACATGTTATGTATGTTTCAGTATAATAATATTAATATAAATATCAATTATAAAAAAAATTGTGTGCAGCTAAATGTCATAGTTACCAACAAGTACAACATAAGTTTTGTATAAAGTTAAAAAAAAACAGTCCAAAAATGATATCGGTGTAAAAATGAATATTATTTGATTTTACTCCGTACGGTTTTCCACCAAATGCATTTTTTTATGTCATAAAGATAAAAAAATTAAAAAAATGGATATAGCTTAATTTGGATTGAGAAAACAACTTTAAAATTGAAAATTGCAACTTGTGACAAATAGAAGTTCGCACAAAATATATATCTTCGAACATTTTATTGCGTACATATGGTATTTTTTTTTTAATGGTAATGGCCAATATTTCGGTAAGGTATAAAATTTCAAGGCATATTGTATGGAATTATAATATTTGAAAATGACTTCCTCTTTCACTTGCATCAGTCATTTTATTTATCTACCGATAACCTTGCGTATTCAATTTTAATCGAATCCACGTTCCATGGCAATAAAACATTGTGATCGAACATAACAAGAGAACCAGCTATCAGTTACATTATCAGTCTAAAACATGTCCAATTGTTTACATAATACGTTAAAATAAAACTGCAGATGTAATTAATTGTAATCTCATATTAAATACGAGTATATTTACTTAATGATTGTTCAGTACAATGCCTATAATTTTGTTTATATTTCGCTTTTATATCAAGTTTTATTTTTAGGGTTCCGTCCTCAAAGGATAAAAGGAAACCCCATTACTTAAACTTCGCTGTTCATCCGTCTGTCTATTACTATACTGTATCTTATGAATCGTGATAGTCAGACAGTATGACTGATGTAGTTCTAAGGTCGGATGTATTTGTGTTGGCACTATAACAATAAATGCTATAAAACAGAATAAATTAAATATTTAAGGACGCTCCCTTACAACCAGAGTGATTTTTTTACTCATTTTTGCTTGATGTTTGGTAACATCAACAGATAGATGCTAAAAATCACACATATGGCAGTTTTTTTCTATGGTTTCACTCGAGATCACTTTCATTTTCTTGATGGTAGTGAAGTGCTGAAGTTTGACATCGTTATAAAGTTAAAAACATAAGTGGCCCACAAACGCAATCATTATTATCATACATTTTTAGAAAACATATCAATTTTTTTGCAGAGTGCCTTCTCTTTTTTCAAGTACCATGCTTTTCTTCTTTTGTAAGTTATTTCCTTTTTGTTTTTTTTTATTTGGCATAAATAAAATAAAAATGAAGAACGACTTGTCTGTTGAAAAGACTAACAATTGGAATTTCACCTTTTTTGAATTAGTTTTTCTTTTAAATAAATAATTGATGATAGCTGTAGCAGGAAGTATTCCGGAACAGTCATCTACCGAATTACGTTCCCGGGACATGCATGCAATGCATGCTTCCTTAAAAAATCATATTAATTAAACATAATACATAAAGATGGACTCGAGCCGTCGAGGTGCAGCGGCACAGTTTCTGACTCTCACCACGATCGTGTGGGTTCCATTCCACTCGGGGATAAATGTTTTCTCTTTCTCGCTCCAACGACAGCGGCTTGGAGTTTCACTACTTAACATGCAATGTTTTGAAAATTGAGCGAAACTAGGGAACTGAGTGACTTAGGACTAGGTTCGGAAGACACAATTCTGTTATGCAGGAAAAAGCGGGTTTTTGCTACAATAAATATTTGATGTCGAACACCAGTATTCTAATTTAATACTAAAATAGTCTTTATTGTCAAGAAATTAAGAGCTAAAACTACACAAAAACAAATATTAAGTAGGGGAGAATCAAAAAAATATACGGCCCAGGTCATTGGCGTTCCTGTTAGGATTCCTGTATGAATGACCTTAGTGCATACAAAGGGATTACGTGTACAAAAAGTTATATATATGTTTTTTTTTATTTTTAGCTACAAGCACCGCCCGCATTTCGCAAGTTAAGAAGCTATTGTCAAGACACTCCGTTCTCCACTTTCCGGACATTTGAAGGACATTACGTGTTGAGTAGCGGAGCTTAACGCAGTACTTAGTATAACTAAATCGAAATAGAATAGTAAGCTTAAATAAAGGCTTTTATAACCCTAAGTGAAGTTTAAATCCATTCTTCCCCGCTCCAAATGCGAGAAATAAAAAAAACTTAACTGTATGTATGTACTCACATACATTTCATTTATGTATGTCATATTTATTATTTTTTTATGTATGAGTGTTACTTAAGATAGTGTGCTATGGCGTCACAGTGTCTATGTAGAGCGAGCTATGAATGTACGAAAAAAAGTATTTATTTAAAATTATATTTTATGTAATAAACAAACGAAGTTCAAGTAACAAAATATATAAAAATATTATATAAACAAGTCTGATATTAGATTTTTCTTTGATTTTCCCTCCAATAGGTAAATGTAATAATATTTTATTAGATGCATAATAAAAAATCCGAATATATAAGATCTAAGTCATATACATACATAAAAGATAGAGTGAATTTTCACTATTTACATTTTAATTGGTAAGAGATATAAAGAAAGCGAGAGGGAAGGAGAGCATTCCTCAATAAAAAAAGAACGTATAGACAAATCGAGTAAATTTTTAAATATAGCTGCAACTTTGACATGGTTACACTGATAGCGAAGTTGGCTTATAAATTAAGCTGGTGAATATATATGTATATACATACATCTATCTATACAAAAAGATAAAAAATATTATAAAAATAATTAATTCGACTTATCAAACTTAACTTTACTCTACTATTATCACAAAAAAATGACACTTAAACATAAAATATTGAGAGTTCATTTTGTAATACGTTCGAAGCGTGTGTACGATGATTGAATCTCCTTGTGGGCTAACGCATGAGTTTTTTCGCATTGTCCTCCCACGATATTTTTGCAATATAAAAAAGACGTGTGATAAACAAAAATTCGTATATTTTTAATTTAAAGAGGCACATGGACGTGGCGTGCGTAAACAGTTATGGGTTCTTTTCCCACTTGAGGAAACAAACGAAATATATAATATTTTCATTTTCTCACTCTCGTAATGAGGTGAAAGTGGGGAATGGATGTGGCTTAATGGGAACGGAGAGTCTTAACACTAGTTTCTCATGTTCTCTCTGCCTATCCTGCCACAAGCGAGAATATTTTTATTGAGATTATAATACACATTTATTTGTGCATTATGAAATTTGAGAATTATACGTGGCTTAAGTTTATATTAATATGAAATCGATGGTTCAAGTTCCCATAGGGGAACTTTTCAGAGATTACTAGTGAACCACTCTAGTTAGGTTTAGACTCGTATTATTTATAGCTACGAACACTTTCTTTAGCACTTGTAGCACTTCGTGTAAAAAAAAGTTTTTTGTTCTAAGTCAAGTTTATTTGTGGATGGCGAGACGTCGAAAGAACTTAATTACATTTCATTCTTACACTTATCACGCTTTTCTGTGTCTGAGAGGATGTAATACTGAAACATAGTGATTTTCGTCTAATAAATTACCAAAATCTATTTTGATAAGTAAAAAGTAGTTAGTATTTTTTTATAAAATTTGGAACACAATACGTAATAATATACAATAAGTAGATCAAAGATTGAGATCATCGTGATACTGTGCTTTTGTGTCCGACTGTAAACGTGACGGTAATGGGTTCAATCCCCGCTCTGATGAGTTAAGCCACTAAGCTCGCTGTCTAAAATTCAGGCGGAAAGTGAAGAACAGAATACTATCTTACTACTATCTTGATACTATCTTTAGGCTCTGTCTACTCTGAGGGAAATGAATATATTTTAAACACAACCACCTTTATTGCTAACTTAATTTTGTTGAAATGTTTGTGAATTTGTGAATGTGACATATTGAGCTTAGCACAGTGACTTTACTTACATAAATTAATAATATATAAGAGAATGTCGTTCCAGCTAAACGTTAGTCTTCACATCCGTGCGTGGTAAATTATATGATGTGCAAAAACTGAAGCTTGTTGTTTCTTATTTTGAATAAAATTGTTTAACTTTATTTGGACCATGATCATTTTATGTCATCTTTGTCACAAGTAAGTCATAAAACATCGTACAATGATGATAACGTTTGTCCTTAAGCAGGCACTAACATAAAAAAAATTAAGTGCTAGAGCACTGAGTTAGGAGTCCTAACTCAATGCCTTTATTTTTAGGGGAGAACTCAAAAACTTAAATTTACGAGAGTTTACTATAATATATAGGAGGTTTTTAGATAAATAAGAATTTTTTAAAAATATTTTTGAAAATTATAGAAATTTTAATTTATCTTATCATTGGTTAACTTCGAATGTAAATATTACTATATATATATATATATATATATATATATATATATACGTTCAACATATAGTACGTTACTTTATCGCATTTTAATGTTTGTAGTAAACAAAGATTTTTGTTGGAATTAACGCTGTTTTTCGATAGGTTTGAGTTTTTTTTCATATATATATATATATATGTATATATATATATATATATATATATACATATATATATATACATATATATATATATATATATATATATATATATATATATATATGAAAAAAAACTCAAACCTATCGAAAAACAGCGTTAATTCCAACAAAAATCTTTGTTTACTACAAACATTAAAATGCGATAAAGTAACGTACTATATGTTGAACGTTATCATTGTGCGTACAAATAGTAACAACACACCGGTTGTAGTCGAGTGTCTATTAATATATCATTACATAATATTAGTGATAGAGATAGAAACTAATAAATGAAGACACTGTCTTCGTCTCTAATAGTCAGATTTTTGTTTACGGTAAAAATAGTGACAAATTTCTTTCTCTGTCGTAGTAAGTGTCTGCTTCTTTTATTATGAATATGGAGTATGTTTTGTATGGCATCTGAATCCAGAATGATCGTGCAATTATATATCGCCAGGCAGTTTGACGACTGTAAATGTAACGATTGTGGTTGCCATTTTAACTTGCGATATTGAATTATTTACATTTCCTTGCTTTTACAGGAAGACATGCAATGTCTCGAAACATAGGCGGAAAATGGGGAATGGAGTTCCTAAATACTATGTTTTCTCTACTTACGCAGCCACATGCGGGATACAGTATGACTCTACAAAACACGAAGATAATTTATAAATTATTACATATATCAAATTAAACAAAAAATATTAAATCAGCTTCACGCTGTATTCTGCTCACTGGAGGTAGACAGAGGGAGCCTAGTTTTAAGACACTCAGTTCTCTACTTTACCGTCGAATTCTAAAGGCATTGAGTGGCGGAACTCAACGCCGTGTTTTTCTCGACACCCGAACTAAGAAATGAAAATATAAATTTAAATATATATTTCATTTTCTTCAGTTGGGATCGAAACCTCAAACAGTCGCGTATACAGTTACACTTTGTGCCCCTGCGCCACTCATAAATAAACATATTAATAAATCTAAAATATTTTTTTTTTAATATTATAAGGCAAGTTAGCAATAGGTTACATTTAATTGGCATTGATAAATATTATTTATTTATTTATATTTATTATTATTTAGCTTCACGCTGTATCCCGCACACAGCAGGGTAGGCAGAGGGAACCTAGTGTTAAGACACTCCGTTCCCCACTTTCTGCCGAATTCTGGAGGCATTGCGTGTTGAGTGGCAGAACTCAACGCCGAAGAATATTACATTTTCTATATTTCAAAATTTTTCAGGGCGCAAAAAATACAAGAGCATTTTTTTTCCACGATAAAAAAAAAATATGTAAAATTATTTTAGAATCAAAATACAATTGCATAGAAACATATAAACTATAATATATTGAAAAAAAAAATCGTCATTCCACAATGGAAACGCATGCCTATCCCACGCCTTTTACTTCGCAGACTAAATCCATCCAGTGTATCAGTGGAGGTTACACCGCGCGCGCGCCTCTCGGCGATAACGGGTTCGATTATGATGAAGCCATTTCAATATACGATAATTTGTATTGAATTTGAAAAAAATACTATAAATAGTTGAACAGTGATTTTTGAGTGAGTTCAGTTTGTTTCATTTTGGGGTAACGTATTATTGTTTTTTTTTAATACTAGTTTTTTTTGTTTTACTATCAAGTCATATTTACGGATATCTTTATTTATATTTTCAATTTTAGTCTACGCAATGATCAAATAATCAAAATCTAACACAAAGAAGTGGTCCTATATTTTACGCGGTTACAGAAAATGTAAGAAAAAAAAAATTTACATATAATAATATATTATTAAGTAAATTAATCCCGTGAATTAGTGATATTAGAAAATATTGCGTGCGTCTGGACGATAACAGGTTCAAATATGTTCAGGCAATTTCAAAGATTACATATTTTATATTGATTTTTTTTTTAAAATACTGTTATAAGTGTTTTTTAATGAGTTTTAGTTTATTTACCTTATCTAAATAAACATAAATTATTGTTATTTTTCGTAGTTATGTAGATTTTTTAATATATTTTTTTATTTTGTTACAATCATGAGGCAATCCATATAAAGAAAATTTCTTATATCCAAGTTTCCATGACAGACTTGTTAAACATAAAACAAAAAAATATTTTCCACGTTTTTTAGAAATGACTAGCGGCCCACTCGCGGCTTACTTATAATTCTTTTATAATGCTGGATTTGCCATAAGATAATCAATATAAATTGTATAATTAATATAATTTATAAGCCAGTCGTGGCGCAGGGGCACAAATGCTATAAAAGCCAAAGCATATCTTCGTAAAATTTCCTCGATGATGGAACAACTTTCGCTGGTAAGTTTTAATATTTTTATCAAATAAGAAACGTTGAAATATTACCTTGCAATTTTCAATTATTTTTTGTCACAAAATGCGTTTTTTTATAAGAGATAGATAGATATATCGTGTCGCTTATCGCAGACTTTTTTAGAACTAATAAAATAGAACATTTGCGTATATTTTACTACTTTTGCAGTGCAAGCGCTTAAAGCCGTTTGATAAATCAAATAAAAAATCAGCTTCACACTGTATCCCGCACACAGCAGGGTAGGCAGAGGGAACTTAGTGTTAAGACACTCCGTTCCCCACTTTCTGGCGCAATTCTGGAGGCATTGCGTGTTGAGGGGCAGAACTCAACGCCGCGCTTAACCTCGACACCAGAGCGAAGAAATGGAAATATAAATTTAAGTAAATATTTGATGGCGTTTATTATTATTGTTATTTCATTATTTAAGGCTAATTAAGACTAACACCATAACCACACCACTCCTGAGTTACGTAGCTTTCATACAAAACCATAAATAAGTAAATCTGACCAGTAGCAGAGATCTTAGCTTTTAAACAAACAAACTCTTCCGCTTTATTATATTAGTATATATTAAAGAGAATCCAGGGATTATCCTTTTCTTCTTATATTAAACGACGTATCCCGCATACAGCAGGGTAGGCAGATTAACCTAGTGATAAGACATTCCACGCACCACCCTATTTCCTAGATATTGTGTGTCTAGTAGCGGAACTCAACGCCACGCTTTGCCTCGTTACCTGACCGACCGAAATATTAAATATTTTATTGTCTTGGATGGGGATCGAGCCCACAACCTGTCGCATTTACAGTCGTACGCTTGTACGCCTCTGCGCCATAATTGTTCTGGTAAGGAATATAAAATTTATAATTTTATCACTTATTAAGGGGATTTCATCATTAAGACTACAATTTTGATAAGTCTTTTTAATATTCGCACTAATTTGCCTAATTTCATTTGTTTTTTTTTAATCTTAATACATACATTCCAAGCAAGTATTTGTTATTGAAAAGCCTAAGAATATTTCGTGGTACTTTTTTTGATTTTTTTTCCTTTCATTGCACGCTGGATATAAATAAATTTTTAATAAATTGTATAACTTTCTGTTGAGGCGGTTGTTTCGCAGCGGCACAGCGTCTTACTGTAAACGTGCAGGTTGTGAGTTCGATTCTCACTCGGGGGAATTAATTATTTTGCGACAAAATACTACACCCTTAAATACGACTTCAACAACACCAACTGTCCAAAAGCAGACGTATCCATTCGCAAGTTGGGAATTAATATTTTAAAACGAACATTTTGCATATAGAATATTAATATTTTAAAACGAAAATTCTGCAATAGCATAATGATAACCAGGAAAATTAATTTATTTTTTTTAATTTAATTGGCTTAATAACATAAATTATAATTTCTAAACTATTGCAGCCTCAAAACTATATTGACAATAAAAAAAATAAAAAAAAACACAACTTTCTGTATCTTATCCGCGTACTCTATAAATAGTTGTTTATTTATAGCTGTTATCGGACAGACATTAAATCCTTTTATGTATGATGTGTGTATAATTAATTTTCAGTACATTTACATTATATATAGCTACGTCGTTTCTCTTTCCACTGAGATAAAGAGAAAGTATAATATATAAGAAAATCAAATTTTAAAAAGCGTATTTGGCAAGTGTATAGATTAGACTGGATCTCAGGGCCTCCAAACCTACGTCATTTTAAAAAAGCTGAAATTTTGAGGATTAATAGTCTAGTGTGTTATTGAGGCAGTATGCGTACTAACTTAAAAGCCCTTTTAGAGATAATGCCAGGTTTAAGGTACACGCTCACGTACGTTAAAGTAGAAACGCTCGTATTTAAATATGTTTTTAAGAATAATGTAAAAAAATGTATATTTATTATTACCAGCACCTTTACAAGCGCCTTTACTCCTGCCTGACGTCCTAAAGTTTGTTTAAAATTGGAACAAACTACGTTATACTAGCAAGCTTTAATTTTACATATATTATTTACGGACTATTTCAAGATCCATTATAAACTGCCAGACCAATCCGATGCCTCAAGCATCCTCTCAGACAGAGATGTACCTCTATTTGACGCTACCTCTGAAATGGCCCAACTTTCAAGTTAGTGAGTACGCATACTGTATTAACTACATATTAAACAAGTAGTCCTCAAAATTTAAGCTTTGCTAAAATTACATAGGTCTGGATGCCCTAGGATCTTAGCTATATAACTAACGTTTATCTCCACAACTTTCATTCTATTTTTTTTAATAAGAGATTATATTAAAATATAATTAAAGAGCGTAAAAAAAAATTAAACAGCATTGTCTTATCAAGCAGTGCTGTAAGTGCTATAAGATGTTGACTATACTTATTGTTTTACTAAATTTATTCAATTTGTCACCGATTCCAAATACGTAATTTTAAGTATTTTAAATAGTATATAGATTACAAAAGTATTTAAATTTAAAATTTTATTATGTAAATGTCCAATAAATTCGGGTCTAATTTATTTACTTTCTCGGCCCACAGTTTGAGTGCTTTGTATTATATTATTTACATATTTTTATTGACAGATGTTGGTTATCGAATAGTATTATTATATTAATAAGGTCAAGGTTAATATGAATAATTATTATTATATCTTCAAGAATAATAAGCAAATATATATAAACTTTGCATAAGTTTTGTCTTAGTGTCTTGTTACCTGTTGTTTGGTGAAGTTACATGGATTGTAAAAATCGGTAATTATTAATATAACTATTGAGTTTTCAACTATCTCCATGAATTTCAAGACTTTATCACAACGATTTTTGTAGGAAAGCTTACTATAAAAAAAACAATTTACTGGCGTAATGACACAGGCATGCGAGTTAGCGCAAAGGGTTTTGGATTCGATTCCGACTCGAAGATATTAATAATTTAATATTTTCACTTCCTTGCTCTAGTATCGAAGCTAAGCGTGGCGTTGAGTTCCACCATTCAACACACAATACCTTCAGAACTTTGTAGAAAGTGAGAACGAAAGTGTCCTGATGTAAAACTAGTATTTTAAGGCTAGGTTCCCAGGTTTCCTCCTACCCTGCTATGTGTGAAATACATCATGAATCTTAAGAAAATAGATAATACTTTTTCAACACGTCTTTATTAGGTCGGCTTGTAACTATGCAATAAAACCTAAGAAACTGAATTTGACCCACTTACAATGACTGTATCATCATTAAACTTGGCAGTAGTTTCATCGAGCTGGTCTGACGATGGAGCAAGATCCTGAATAGTGAAACTCTTTAGACGTTGCTAGCAATCTATTCGAGCTTAGGGTCTTATAATTTGTGATTCTAAATGTATGTTTTTTTTTTAAATCATGTTATTCCTACAATACTATCACAAAACCAAAATAAATGAGTTTGACTATAAATTATTAGCAATGTTATTTAGAGATTGTAAGAAATTAGCTAAATATTTTTATCAGTA
This sequence comes from Heliconius himera, assembly GCA_021202915.1. Lineage (NCBI taxonomy): Eukaryota > Metazoa > Arthropoda > Insecta > Lepidoptera > Nymphalidae > Heliconius > Heliconius himera. Next base: position 395,535 of record JAJHJA010001033.1, read on the forward strand.
CATTTTTTGGCAAGGTCGCCGGAGATTTATTTGACGGAAACACTTGTCACTACCGCGTGTAGTGACATCTTTATCGCACTAACACATACGTCACGCCCACTGTTACTAAAATAATGCTTTTTTGTAGAAAAATTGCAATTGGTATATACGAATTCTGCTCATTTTATTTTATTACAATTAAATTGTTTGTTTCTCAGTTTTCGAGGTATTAAGAGTATTGCGCGGTATCAACGCCGCATATTATCATAAACGAACTTCACTAACGTTTAATGTAAATAATGCATTAAAAGAGCAACTGTTAAGTTTCCTGCCGGTTCTTCGTAGCAGAACTGCCCTCCGAGCCGGTAGTAACGTTTGAAAGATGGCACTTCTTTTAAAAGAACAGACCCCCACATCCATATTGCTCTGAGCAGCTCATCTTGCAATTCAAAGAGCACGACATGGAGAAACCATGACATGTTAAGGAGTTTCTTAATTTCATAGCCGTAACAATGAAATAAAAAATCTCTCTATTTCTTAAAATATTTACTTAAATTTATATTTTCATTTCTTCATTCTGGTGTCGAGGCAAAGCGCGGCGTTGAGTTCTGCCACTCAACACGCAATGCCTCCAGAATTCGGCATAAAGTGGGGAACGGAGTGACTTAACACTAGGTGCCCCCTGCCTACCCTGCTGTGTGCGGCATACAGCGTGAAGCTGATCCTTATTTCTTTAATGAAAGACGTAATTTGGCACTTCTAGTAGGTGCCACGCTTAACATCCAATAAATACTGTAACCTGGTTTACATACAAAAAATATATATGAATATTTTAAATCACTTTTTTAACGACTTTTTTTTGAAACTTTTACGACAGTCACTAGAGGTACAAAAATACCTTTTTTTTTTGTTTAAATCGATCTTACGGTATTTGTTTACGTGACTGCTGTCAATATTGAAAATAAATGTTGTAATGCGACTATATTTTTTTAGCTTCACGCTGTATGTGTCACGTTGCAGGGTAGGCAAAAGGAATCTGGGAACTTAGTGTTAAGACACTCCGTGGACATTAGGACAATTCTGTTACCCCTTTTTCGCCGAAAAGCTCAACAATGCGCTTTGCCTGGTTACCAGAGCGAGGAAATGAAAATATCAAATATATGATTTCTTTAAATGGGAATATAACCCACTCACCACCGTGTTTACAATTGCACACTTGTTTTCCTGCGCCATGAGGGCCTGTGCTGCGCCTCGGCGGTCGCTATAATAGTTAAACAAAATGAAGTATGACGCCATTGTGGCACAGTGGGACATCGAATCCTTAAACGCGATGTTTCTGGATTCGATGTTCAGGTAGGTAAATAAATTATATACATGTTTCCACTGTAGTAAGACAAATCGGCGTTAAATTCTGCCACTCAAGGTATAATCCTCGGATTGGGGAGGAACGCGGATCGGTGAGCAAAGTATGTGAAACTATTCTTTACTCTGTCTATTGTTATATGGGTCATACTCAGAAAAGTGGACATTTTCGAATTCGTAACGTAACTGATGAGTAACAATACTGATAATGTTTGTTACGAAACTGATGTCATAAGGCATTATTCACATCAAAATAAGGATGTTATATGAATAAAAGTAGTTTTTTTTATTTTTATTTTTTTTTTAACAAATTAAAAATTTAAAGATTTAATCGTTGATTTAACAGATTATTAATGTAAGAAGAAAACATAACAAAGTGACAGTATTAACAATATAATAATGCTAGTTTGTAACGTAATAAACTTATATTTCTAGTTAGAGATCACAAAGTTAATGTTTAAATTAAGTATACTTTAAAAAATATCAAAATTTGAGTCGTTACCACTGGAATTACTATTTTTTGTAAAATAAACATATATCGTGGGTAGGATCAATAATATGGAATGAGAAAGATCCTGGTGAACTAAAATCGTCGTTGACTTTCTGGATCTAATTGAATATCCGATAAATTAGTAACTTTGTGGGTTTTTATATTATCAGATGATACAGAGTTTTTTTTTTATTTACATAGAGACTATTGTCACTTTCCGCATAAACCACATCTTCATTAGTTTCAGATATACACTGATAGTTTTTTTAGACACCGAAAGATCAACAACAATTATTTTGTTTGTTTTATTGAAATAAAATATTTGTTTAAATAAAACAAACACTTAATATTGAAGCTTGCCAAAGAAGGTCGAAATACTACAGTGGAAACGGTTAAACCTTCTGATATTAGCGTGAACAAACACATACACAAACAAGCAAACAGAAATATATAGATATTTTATTTTTGGTTACTTTACGTTATGAAAAGCCACTATTTTTTTTATGCCAGTAATATTTTTTTCTCTTATATACATATCTTCCCTATACAAACACCAGTCCGTTACAAATTTATAATAGATATAAATAATAAAACATTGGTAACGTAATTGTGAACTAGGCTTCATATTTCCCCAGTTTCGTTACGTAACGAACTATAACGACATTGAGAATAAAATCTGAGAAATTCTAACTATTTTAAATATTTTCTCGTAAACCAAGTGCTGTATGTACAAACACTGAATGTATTTCTTGAGATTTTGTATAATGAAGCAAATAACATAAACTAGAAAACGAAATAATAGTATAATTACCAAAATAAAACCCCGTTTATAACCCTGAGATGTAATTTTACGCATTCACTCAAAAACATTTGAACCTCTCGATTGCTGCGAAAACACTACTGGTTGTAGCTACGATAGCAATAACTTTTGCTATAATGTTGTCACAATAGAAAATAATAATAAATACCATTCAAAATAATTGCGTTCATAATTTAATTGTATGTTACTAACCCTGAGTAAAAAAGAGACAATATTTTGGGACAAATTTCCTTAATTAATATATATTATTTATTAAATGATGTACCAATAAAAGTATTTCTATTTAATATTATGAATATAGTAAAGTAATATAAACATAGCTGTAATCAACTAAAACTATAAACATTCGTAACAAACGACTTTTCGAAAAATAAAGTGATCAATGGGACACGAAAATTTGTATGGGAGCATTTTGAAAAGGTTTTTTGCAACTAACAAAACATACTATTTTTAACCATAATACACTTAAAATAATACAAAAATGCTTAAATTAATAAATAAATATATCTATAATGGCAAAATATTTGACTTATCTATAAAATTGTATTTTTAAAACGTATTCAAAGTAGCGGGACAAGAAAAGACACAAAATGTACACTTTTTCTGATTATGACCCATATACGAGATAATAAACGTGAAGCTTTATACCACAAAAGCAGAGAGTCTTTTCTCTATATATATTCTTCTTCATAAGATAAATAAAGCAAAGTTAATAATTATGGAGAAAAAATTACGGTGCGGATCTGTCAATAGGCACTCGAGTAGCCCTCACATTCGACCGGGCAAGTAGTTGTTGACGTTGGAAGGACATAGGGCTCAAACGTAAGACAGTGTGTTTGCTAATTTATTATTAGCACAGATATGCTTACAATCCATACATTCTTTTTTGAGGCCAGTCGTGGCGCAGCTCAAGTGTGCGACTGTGAGTGCGACAGGTAGTGTCTTAATGGGAACGGAGTGTCTTGACACTATGTTCCCAGGATTCCTCAGCCTCCCTGCTACATACGGGATACAGCGTGAAACTAAAAACAACTTATTATTAGCCTATAATTACATTTTTATGAATGTTTGAGGACTGTTTACAGTCACCGTAGGTTCTAATCCAGTTCTTTAATTTTATAATACTTACTGTATATTACTGAATAAAATACCAATGTAAGAAACAATTTGGAACGTAATATTAATGGTATGTAATAATTATTAATTAACTCGCATTCATATAATCGAAAGAAAGTAAATATAGAAAGTCACTATGTGTTCTGAATTCTTAACAATAGATAGTGTTAGTGTCTATTTATATAATATACAACTATGTTTACATAATTCTATGGTGGTAGCAGGTTCGATTATATATTTTTTATTTATTGTCCGCTAGCGACCTATACGCGGCTTCGCCCGCGGTTATTGTTATGCTTTACTTAAATTGCAGCCTGTGTTATTCTGATGTAAAAGCTATATTATTGTAAAATTTCATTTAAATACTATTAGCAGTTTTTGCGTGAAAGCGGAACAAACAAAAGTTTTCAAGCCTTTTTAAGCCTTAAGTAAACTTCGCAGATGTGGATGGAATGTCTGGAATGGAATGTCTCAACACTTGGTTCTTTCTATTTACCGTGAAAAAAATGTTTTCTTCTAAATCAAATCATTTTCATGCTGTATCCCGCACACAGCGTGAAACCTAGTGTTAAGACACTCCGTTCCCCACTTTCCGCTGAATTCTGGAGGCATTTCTTGTTGGGTGGCGGATTTTTTTTATTTCCTCAAATAGGGATCGAACACATAACCAGTCGCGTTTAGAGCCACACTTTGTGCCCTGCGGCACGACTGGCCTAAATTTACTTCTAAAATTAAAGTAAAATTACTTTTACCACCTATTAAGTATAAGCGAGAGTAGCTGATACATTATCAGCACAACTTAGGCAAGTCTCAAAGGCACAACAAGTGAAATAAATGTTGAAGTCGTACGTCATGATGTCACCCGATTAGTCATAATAAAGATAGTTCTGCCCAATCCACGATCACGTAGGTCATGTACATATTTGTAAATATTATGTTATACTTATTCGTTTGAGAATATATGCGATGGTTGTGGATTCGACTCCCATTTTTGGAGGAATACAAAATTATTTTAATTTCAAATTGTAAATGAAACTCTTTAATCGGATTGATTGCGTATATTTAATATTATAAAAGGCCAGCCGTGGCGCAGGGTCGATTTTTACATAATTTCTTTTTTATTTCTTGCTCTGGTGTCAAGGCTATGCACGGCGCTGAGTTCTGAAACTCAACACTCTCCAGAAATATGTTCAGAATTCGGTAGAAGATGCGAAACGAAGTGTCTTAACACTATGTTCCCTCTGCTTACCGTGATATGTGTGGGATAAAGCTGATTTAATTTACTTAATTTCATTTTTGGAAACCCAAAAACATTCCAATAGTCCGTGGTAACGGACACATTCGTTTAAGTTTATTTAAAATGTGCAATAATCGCGAAAATCAAAGATTATAGATTATTTAAATTTTTTTGCTCTTACCATATTGCAATACTTGTTTTACAAAACTACATTAACATTAAAAATAAAATATATCACCTAAAGTTTTATCTAACTGTATCACTCTTTTATAGTTACACTATCAAGAAAATATAGACATATGTTATCTCATGTTTAGGAAGCTGTAGTCCATAACATCGTGTTTGTGGATTATTTAAAAAAATATAGACACTCTAAGGGCCCGAATTGTCTGTGACCATCATACCAGATACAAGTGAGTTATATCGATCGAAACGATTAATGTGTTGAAATTCAAAAAATCTTTCAGTTGGAACCAGTAGTTCCTGAGATTAGTGCTTTCAACCAAACAGATTCGACAGCTTTATAATATTAGTAGGCATATATAGATTATTCAGTACATTTATCGCACTTTTCGTTTCATACAAAATATTCGCCAACACATCCACTGCTCATTATTATGCATTAAATTCAAATAATTTAGATAAGATATAAGTTATTGTAGTTTTTTTACTTTAGTAAAAAAATTGACTAGGTAATAACATATTTGATTCATCATGCTAACATTATAAATTTTTATTTGCTTGGATTTAGATTACAAGTAAAAAATTGAAAAGGTAATTTAATTGTTCCAACTTACAAATATACATGTAATAGTTACAAATAGTTATAAATAAAAAAAAAACTCTTTAAGATTCACGCTGTATTACCTATTACGGGGTAGTAGTAGAGGGAACCTATTGATAAGACACTCGGTTCCGCACATCGCCCAATTTTCGAGATTCGATATTATCTGATAAGCGTTGGAAATTAAGTCTTCTTTGCTAGAGCGCAAATATGGAAATAATTCGTGCGTTTCACTGGAAATCGAACCGTCGCGTTTACAGTCAGACGCTATTCAGACGGCGTTATTAAACCTAAATATATTTTTCCACAGAAGTGATCTTTGCAATGTTGTTCCTAAATGAAAATAATTTTAATTTTTCATAAAACAGAACTCGATAAAATAAAAATCTACCTTACATTTTCATAATCTAGATTTTATTTCTTGATCATGATCTAGATCAGAACTTCGTGGAAAAATTGAAAAAAAAAAACCTGCAATAACTTATACAAACGCTAAGCAGAGCTGACAGTGAGATATTGTACGAACAAACACACCGAACTTAATCCTTAACAATCGATGACGGATATATATACAATTTTGTTGAAAACTGGTAAATATTTGCCTCTAAGAACATTTTTTATTTTTAAGTATGTGATAAATTGCGGCAAAGGTAAGTGGGTGGTGGCCTTCCATACTCTACACTAGATGAACGAACTCGATATTTTTAAATACCTGTTTTTAAACACCTGCCCTGTTCGCAAACTATTAGATTTCATTATTAGGATAGGATGGGATTGTAGGACAACTGATTTCTTGCAAATGTGTTGCGTTGCGCACGCGCAGGCACATTCCGCTGATATTAGTAAGGCACTTTTGTGTTTAGATTTTGATTGTGCTTAATACATTTTTGTGATTGCTTTTTTTATTCTTTTAATAAAATGTAGAATAAATGGAACGTCATGTTATATATTTAATTATGATACAGTATAAATAAAAATGTTTTTGTTTGTTTCAGATTCGTAGAAACTTCGTGGGACCAGCGCTACAAGAAGCGTTATCGTTACCTAAATTTGGAATTTAAATTATTTACATATATATATATATAAGACAGAAAAATTATAAGCACAAAAAATGTAGTTTAGTTTTTTTGTAACATTCGCAAAAATATGAAAGGTGATGGAAACCAGAATATGGGTGTAGTTTTAGAGTGGCGGCTCTTTAACTACTTTCATTTGTTTGTATGGATATCGTATGGACTTTGAAAGAGTTTGTGGTGTTGTGAAAAAAGGAAACTCCGTTAAAAGTGTTGTATATTTATTTTATATTTATAGACTGTATTAATATTGTATAGTTTAAGTTAGGGACGAATTTGGCTCTTTTCTATATTTCCAACAACGATACAAAATTCAAAATCATTTAATTTCTATATAAATTTAACAAATATCTTTTAAAATTTCAGATACACGACGCCACAATCACTTCAAGGGTCTAAAAGTGATCAACTTCCGTTTCACCAATAAAGTACTCCAGAATGAAGTGGACGAAGCCATCCTTAATCTACATATACAAGAGCTAGAACCTAAGCATAATATTACTATAACAGAAGACCATTTTACTATAAATATCCAAGTAAACAGGGTCACACGGAACAGCCAAGGGAGTAAGGCATCAGTGCCTTACGCTGAGAGCGCAGTAAAGTTGTCTAGGAAAGATTTGAAAGTTGGTAAATGGGTTAAAGTGAATGTAACCAACATGGTAGCGGAGTTCTTCAGGTTGCCGAGAGACAACCTGGCGATTGTGGTGAGAGTACAAGACTCAAAGAATAGGATGAGTTTGGTGGTTCCACATCCGAGCTCAGAATCAAACAACGCGTTGGTAAGTTCATCTTGATATCAATAATAATATATACGTACTAATATGATAAATCTGTAGTTTGTTTTGTAGATCGCGCTAATCTCAGGAAGTATTCGTTCAAATTCAAAATTGCTATTTGTGTTTTAATATTTACCTACGAAAAGTAAAAAAATTACGGAAATAGTTGCGTTTAAATGATTTTTTAACTTTTTGGCGGCACGTATACTATATTGTAAACAAATAAAAAGAAAATCGAGAATAATTGGAGTAGGGCTAGAATTATTCTCAGTTTTCCTTTTCCTTGTACATACCTCCAAGTTATATAATATCAATTGTTATTTTCTGTTCAAATTTATGAATCACTCCACATTCAATTCTCAGTAAATTTCAATTTCAATATTACTTATACGATAATGACAATAAAAATGTCATAAATTACCTTTTTAAAGCTAACACAATTTTTAATATCTGCCCCCGTATATATCGAATTGACCCATTACCAGGTCAATATTTAGGTCAATCGACTTCATCTTCATGCTTCGCTTGAGTATTGATAAAAAAATGTATATTGTCAAATTTTGTTTTATGATTTTTAAGCAAATTTACTTTATTTTACTATTTTTTTACAATGTTATACCTTTTTCTCCATATAACTGCGTAGGCAGGGGAAACGGAGTGTTAACCCTTTCCTAACTGACGGTACTAATTTGTACCAGGTGATTACACGTCCATTATTTCGATAATACAATCGCGCATTACTTATTTGACACTGACGATCCTTTCGAGTACTATTACGCTAGCCAATCAAAGTCATTTATTCAATTTTTTTCTATATACCGCATTCTATATAACAAGTGACACTTTCAAATTTGGACCTGTTTTGGATTTGAGAACTGTGAATTACTTTTTTTTTAGAAAACATTTAAAAATAGATTTAACAATGTTAGTGTATATTTTTTCATTATTATACTAGATTGTACTTTTAACTATATAATTAATATGGTTTTACGTTATAATTTTAAAGATTTTGACCGAAGTAAAGTGGAAAAGGTACAAGGACTTATAAGTACCGTCAGGGACTTTGGTTGGTTTTTGTTAATTAAATCGAGTATTATTATAATATTTGTTTATCTTATATATACATTTATAATACACATAAATTTATAATGAACATTTCAAAGAATACGGCTTTGATAGAAGCCTTACTTATGGAAGATCTATCAGATTGTTCCGAACCTCCAGAGGTGGAATTGTCTGACGAAGAAAATATTTCCGAAGACAAACTCCCTCAATTACCAATTTTGATAGAAATTTTGAGGCCGCATTAAAATAATATATTCTGAGCCAATCTAGACCTAATACAAAATATGAGGCAGATAAATCAAGTATGGAAATAGATCAAGATGTAAGTGTACATTCTATTCCTAACACTGTTCCAGATAGTTTACAGTCTGACGAAACTGTTACGTCAGTACACGAACAATCGAAAAAAAACTATTGAGCCTAAACGTAGATGGAAGAAACGTGATATAGAAACGTGTTTACTAGAACTGCTGGCCTTTATTGGAATAAACTTCTATCTTTCTTCTGCCTATACAACACTACAGCTTCCTGGATAGATCATTATTCATCGGCACCTGACTTGATTAATAATTGAGATAGGTTTGCAGCAATTGAGAGCTATCTCCATTGCGATGACAATACGCAAATGCCATCTAATTGTAAAGATAAATTATATAAGATGAAAAAAATGGATCTAAATCCAAAATCACTTGTCCAAAGACCATCAAAGATTACAATATAACTCTTACATGGGGGATGTTGACAGAATAGATAGATTAAGAGCACTTTACTGTGTGGATAGGAAGTCCCCAAAATGGTGGCATAGGTTGTTTTGGGATATTCTAGATATTACGTTTGTAAATGCATGTATTATTTATAGTCTCATAATGGAAAAGGTATCTATAAAAGACTTTAGGAGATCCATTGCGCAAGGTTTTATGTCCATAATAGATATCAAAGATAACAAGAAGAAAAGGTTATCAAGAGACTATATACCTAGCCATGGGCCATCTAAGAGGCGCAAAACTGGCTTCTCAGCGTTGAAAGATGTTCGTTTAGAAAACCGCTGTGTACATTGGGCTACATTTCTTTCAAATAGAGAGAGGTGTGAGGTATGCAGTGTGAGGTATGAAGAAAATACAGTCAAAGTAAAAAAAACTCGTTTAAAATGGTAACACTGCAATATATTTTTACGCATTAATTAAAAAAACTTTAAATACTTTTAAATTTATTGTTAATTTGAACCTAAAAGAAGTACTTAATGTTCCTATTTTATTAGTCATTTTGTGACCCAAAGTCCCTGACGGTACCTGTAAGTCTAGGTTATAGAAATAGTACTTAGATATGATAAAAAAATCTAAATAAAATAAATTAGTTTTCTTTATTCTCCCTTACCCATATAAAATCATAAAAACTTTATTTTTTTTTATTTTTCGTATGTTCGCTAGGAAAGGGTTAAGACAGACATTACAAGATATTGCTTTTTTTGTTGGTGTTTAAAGGCGATGCTTTTTTAACAGAGCTCGGAAACGAAATCAATTGATTTTTTCGAGTGAGGATTGAACCCACAACAATCAAATTGACTGTTCTCCCTGCCGTACCACACACCAAACTATTGTATTAATTTCTAAGAATATTTGGAATGTTTATTGGTTTGCCAAGCTATTTATAACAGTAGCTATAGGTACAAGTTTCTTTATCTCATTATGCCAGTAATGTTAATAAATTGATACATTTAAGAATGGTTTGTCGTTATGTTGATTCTGTATACTCACCCAGGAGTGGGAACTACGTTCGATTTTATTCCATTTTAATTATCTGCTTGTTTCTGAGGCTAGTGTGGCGCAGGGGCACGAAGTGTGACTGTAAAATCGACTGGTTGTGGGTTCGATCCCCGCTTGAGGTAATGAAATATAATTTAAACGCATATTTTTTTAATTTGTTCGCTCTGGTGTCGAGGCAAAGCAAGACGTGGAGTTCCGCCACTCAACACACAATGCTTCTAGAATTAGGCGGGAAATGGGGAACAAAGTGTCTTAATAATAGGTTCCCTGTGTGCCTAATCGTGATGCTGATTGATGTATAAAAACGATGATTAAAAAAATTTATAATTTTTTTAATCATCGTTTTTATACATTTATAAAAGTACAGATCTGTATAGTATTGTCTAATATCAATACATTGAACAATAAAAAGGCCAAAACGGACTTAAAAATGAATTGATTATTATTATAAAAACCCACTGTTAAACTAATTATTGGATTAAACTTTTTATATGTTAAGATATAGTAGAATTTCAACATTATGTCAATTACCATATTATTGGCAATAGTATATAAACTTAAGATAATCCTTTAAATTAAAGCGTATCAGGAAGTGTTTTGGATGACGTAAACTGTATGCGACTTGCGACTGTTGCCAATTAGTAACAAAATTATAAACATAAAAAAATTATCATTGATGACCTACATAGCAACTACGTCGACTTGTCTTTACTATATTCAAGTTTCATTAACTTTAAACTTTTGTTTCAGATGCCATACGTAGAAATAAGTCTAAGGGACAATTCACATAAAAGAACAAGAAGAATGATAGGAATGGATTGCACTGAAAATTCAAAAGAAGTCAGATGCTGTAGGTACCCGCTGTCTGTGAACTTCGAAGAGTTTGGATGGGACTGGATCATAGCGCCGAAACAATACGACGCGAACTACTGCAGTGGAGAGTGTCCGTATAGTTTCATGCAGAAGTATCCTCATACTCATCTAGTTCATTTGGCAGCTCCTCAAGGAAGTGGTGGGCCTTGCTGCGCCCCCAGGCGCATGAGCAGCATCTCCATGCTATATTTCGATCACGATCTGAATATAATATACGGAACTATCCCCGGCATGGTAGTAGACAGCTGCGGTTGTTCATAGCAACCGCTCCAACAATTATTTGGAGAATTAATTTACACTTTTGGTTCAAAAATGGTCTAACCTATCAAATTTTGGACTTAAAATTATGTAACATGAAGATTAAGATCTGAGTTTCCTTTCTTCACATGTGGCTTTAAGTGTAGTGTTCTTATTGTGATACATTCGGTTGAAGACTGCGGTGCGGACCCTTGTGGTGTGTGTGTGACTATGGACGTTATTACACTAGTTCTAGTTCGAATTTCATTTCATCACAACGTTGGATTCATCCCAGTTTAGACCTTCCATTTATTTTCGCGAAACTAAAACAAAGCAATAGTATCTACTTATATATCTCGCGTATTCTTGTCATTGATGCGTTATTTATGCGTTTTGTATACATTTAGATATCAGCATCGACAGCATTACTCTCATTCTTCTATTTGATATTTATCTCTATATAAATTTCTTTACATTACTTCTAAAATGGCATTTATTTTCGAAATTAGTTCTTAAAATTTAGTTTATAAGTTATATTTTCAATTGTAAGTAGCTAAAATGTGACACAGGCACAGTGTTTGTTGTGATTTCAAATAAAACTTATCCTTTAATCAATAGTGCGTTGAACTGCCAAGAAAATAACAATGGAGAACGTACAAGGCTTATACATACGACGGCCACCTTAGAGAATCGCGAGGTTTTTGAACTATATTGTTAGATAAACAATAACTTAAATAATAAAAATTATGTAATAATTAAAAAAAATGTTTTTTTTTTTATATTTTTTATGAAAACAGTACTGTGCCTGTGATAACTGTCCTCAAGTCATCAAAAACTGTCATTTTAGTTAGATCAGTTTAGGAGTTAGCGCCTAAAAGTTTTTCTATGAAATTCTAATTTTAAGTAGATAGGTAGTTTATGTAATTTCGATGTATTTCTTTAAAATGTATTTGTGAAACAAAAAGTTCTTGACATCATTTGGATCTCGTGCAAAATTCTATTTCTACTGTAGTTATAGCGGGTGGTGCTTAAACGTAGGACATTACTTGTTCGGTGCCTATCCTTTGAAAAAAAAACGTATTAAGTCGAAGATTAGTTTTTTTTAGCTTTCGCATAAGTTTTAGAAAAGTTTCGGATTTAGATTTTCAAAATTAGATCTCATTTGGAGGTTCGTTTGTGTGCCTCGTGACAGATCTCCCTTGCGTTTGAGGTGTTTTTTTTTAATAGCGGTTTTGAAATGTTTCTTTACAAACATTATTGTAGTGTTAAGTGAGTTGTTCTATGTTTACCGTAACCGATGGATATTGTCGAAATTTTAACTAACAAATTTGTGTCATAAGATTAATGAAATAAATTTTTCAATTCATAATTTTTTATGGTATTTTTATTTCGTTTCATTGCAAAATTTTGCACGATTTTATCAATAATAAGTAAAGATAAGTGAAGACAAAAAATACTCTTTTGTTTACCTCCTTTTATCAACCAGAAACAAACTGAAAACATTTCTTTTTTAATAATAAATAGCTAAGTATAATTTTAAATAAATGATCTCTCAAACATTATCGATTCATCCATTTCGGAGCTACTACGTCATAGACAGATTAAAAAAAACATAATTTATGTATACGTAAAGAAAAAGGCAAGCAAAGGGTGTGATGTAATAAAAGACACAAGTCCATCCGCGGTCATCCTTTCAGAACAGCCGCTCTTTATTTATATAAACTTTAAATTATTTACACATTCTGTTCGTTCTACTTTACATTAATATCAACGTTATTAAAATACAATTAAAACAAAAAAATAATAATATATAACAGAAACACACATACATGTACATACAATTAGTTACGAAAGTGGGAGAAATAGTCGGACTAGTATACCCAATTACAAAAAATAAGCCCCCCCACATTATATATGTATATATATTTTTTAATTTAATTTCCTCTAAAAAAAGTATTTCATAAATGTTGGCGTTTAAAATATAAATTATTGTGTTTGAAAAAAGCCAACAGTTTATTAAACACTTCAGTCTAAGTATTGCTTAATCGATTCAAAATATACAAGAAAACAACGTTGCACCTGTATATAGGTAAGAAACAATTCCTTATGTTATTGTTGTACAAAAGGTCATGGCATTTAAAGACACGATCGACTCGTGTACAGTACGCTCGATGAGTCGTGGCCGCCCTGAAGTTAGATGTACGAGCAGATAACTGACAGATTTGATTTTAGGATGTATCTTTTGATGAATTACTTCTCGTGTGAACAATGGCAAAAGTTCAGGAAGCCAAGACTCTAACAACTTCAGGGCGGCCACAGCTCGTCGAGCGAACTGTACTCACCTAAATCCTAATTTACAGAGAGTGCACAACATCGAGTGGTGTCAGTCTATAATAAGTTGGATGGATTATTAAAATGTCTATAGCGTCAAGCGTAAAAAAAAACTAAAATAAAAAAAATATCGGTATGGCAGTGTTTTCGTTGAAAACTTAACCTTACACGAAACATCACAGTTTTCAAACTTAAAATATTAACAAAAATCGAAGGAAACGCACATGAATGCCATGATCCGATAGAGTAGTAAGGTCACACAGGAGGTTACACGAGAGTCTAACGCTAAGTATGTACAAGGCCGGCGCTCACGCGACTGAAACTTTGAGCCGTTATTTAAATAGGATCACAGTGGAAAAAGTGATTTAAAGATACGTTTACAATCTAATCTATAAATATATAACGTCCACATTATGGCAAGGTTCTACATAAACGCTATCACCGGTCAGTGACACTAAACTATGCTACGCTTATAGTCATTTCGCTATCTGTACACAATCACGGGGCCGAGTTATAGCACTTTGTTAGAAGCCTTAGAAGGTTGAGGGGCAGTACTCTGCTCGACTAAGAGACAATTCCCTGTTTAGAAGATCAAGTGAGAGAAACTTCTTTGTTTAAACTTCGGCTGCAAAACAGTTCTTCGTTTAGAAACTCGGCTGAGAAACAGTTCTCGGATTAGTTTGTGGCTGGTAGGAATCGTATGGCGCGTGTGGTTCTAAATGGCAAACAACGTTATTCTCTCCATTAAGGACGGCCGCCAACGCCCTCATATTGCTCTCTGGCTGGTGGTAGGGATGCATCAGTCTACCACTTTCATATCTTGGATCGTATGATCGATCTAGTGCATCCCACTTGCCGTACTTCCCATAATGTTCCTCGTGATGGTGCCTGTCTCCAGGGCTATAGGAGATTAGTGGCCGATGGTCTCCGAAGAACTTGGAGCCGGACGACCCGTGGTGTCCAGGGTTCTGCCGGCAGTTATCCGGTCCGGAATTATCGTCGGACATATCCGACATAAGCGTCTCGTTTCTTTCGATCTCTTCATACACCGGGTCGTCTTGTATTACTCGAAATTCTTCTGAACCCCGTCTGTATATCCTTCCTTGTTGAGAAGCTATTTCTGAGTACGTGTGATTCATATTTTGGCTGCCGTGGTGGTGGTGATGTTTTCGTCGGTTGTCGTCTTTGTAGTGTTTCCGGAAAATCATCTCCTGACTTCCGGGCGAATGCTGAGACATGAAAACGTGGGGATTTCTGAAGTCGTGGTTGTAGCTCCTGGTCGTTTGGTATCCTTGATGATGGAGTGGGCTTTCCTCATCCTTGATCACGTGTCTAGGGGATCCGGGAGCTATTTGGCCATCACAGTCCGGGTATGGACTATGAATGTGGCTTTGTTGTGCCAGCTGACGAGAAAGCGTGTCGTGATGAGGTAGAGTCGAGGAGTTCACTGGATGATGCTTAGAAGAAGTGTTCTGTAAAAAAATTTAATATATATAGTAATTTGTTTAAAAGTTGCATATTGTAATAAGTTAATAATCAAATCACACAATGATTTAAGCAATGACAATTTACTGTAAAACAATTAAAGACAGCTCAAGTTTTTAAATTAATTCTAATACAGTTCTAAGTAGAGCTTATTAACTTTTAAACATCTTCATGTTAATTGTGTGATCCTTAGCTTGTGCTATTTTAAAAAGAAGAAAAGAAAACTGATTACTTTTAATTTCCGTCAGATCGATTACAAAGTTACTATGAAGTTTTCTCGAACAACAACAAAACAACATAATAAATATAAAGGAGCATAAAAATATATCACCAGTTTTTTTTTACCACAGATGCGAAACAATTTATTGAATTACGAATAGGATGAGATTACTACTTAAATATTATTAGATTTAGAGATCTAGAGTTTACCAAATTTCTACTAATAGACAAATAACTTTAGTTTAATTATATGAAATTCGTTTTTTTTTATCGATTTGACGGATGAGGAAAGTGTCTGCGATGTAATTAAAATTAGAAGGAGGTGGGATGGGCTACATGTGCGTGGTTCATGCAATGTTAGGTCATGCAGTTAGGCTACGCTTAAGTAAGATCTCTAAACCATCACCTGAAAGATTTTAAATATAAATACGAATAATACATAATAAAATAATAATAAAAATATGTGTTTTCATTACTATAGATTCTTGAAGATAACCAGAATTATTATACTTGTGAGAATGTTTATTTGCGGCTATTTCCTTAGTGGATAAGGGTTTTCTAAATGGAAACGAATTGTTGTACACAAAATAAAATTGAAAAATTACACAAAATAAAATAGAAATACTTCATCAATTTTCCTTACAAATAATGAAAACCAAAAAAACAATAAATAAATCTGACGTAAATTCTTCCAGTGGCGAGATCTTACCAAAGTCGTCAAAAGCCCTCCCCTCACCTTCCACACATTCGTGTTCACAGTCCACTCGTTCCCGCCAATTGAGGCCGCCATTTTGTTTGAATAGCAAGATGGCGACCGCGATCGAAGGTTCTGGTAATCGCTGGGAACTTCGATATTATTCGTATTTCTGTAGCTATGCATTGACGCAATGCTTTGTGAATGGGAGCTACTGTGTGGTATTTGTGGGGGATTTCGCATTTCTTCGTTTGGTACGTATATTGGGGCGGTGGGACGTATCCATCTTGACGCTTCCGGTTGTAAGTTGTAACTCTGTTGTATATAATATAAATGTATATATAATGTCTATATTAAAAAGTTGTATGTATGGTTACTTCATATTTAGTGAATGAGCTTTCGAATTATAAAATAATATATAAAGTACATTTAACATACAACATTTTGATAAGACACAAATATAAATAATCTACGTACACATAATATAATATGATACGACCGTAAAGTTATTGAATTCTGAAAGAGCTACGAGAGTCATACGCATAATATAGAGATAGGATTTGGTATCGATAATGACCCATTAGATGCACTACCACCATTACTATATTAATTGTTAGTTATCTGTGAAGCATTAGTTAGTTGCTTAGAAAGAAAAAAAAATAAAACTTACCGTTCTTACGTACACATAATCTTTATACAAGGTTAGTTTAACACTTAAGAAAAAACTGAGCTGTCTTTTAGTCACTGAAGCCAGAGTGTTTTGGTGGTATATATATGTATATTTTTTTTTATAATTTGGGTAATTTTGATAATCCTATCTCTATATATGCGTACGAACCTTGTTGGACATTCTGTCGATATCCCGACGGGTACCGGCCACTTCCTGAGTTAATTGGATTTCTTAAATGAGACATCGGAGCTGATTCCCTTTCCGGGATATTATGTGAAAAATTTGACGTAGCATTGAGAGTGGGACCGAAATTAGGTCCAAAATTTTGATTATCTTGGGAGTTTCTACGGTTTCTATGTGGATGATAGTTATGAGCGGCGGCGGCGGCCGCGAAGGACGCTACTGACGCGTTGTTGATAACATTGTTGTTATTATGATTGTTGTTGTTAACAACAACGTTAAGAGTGTTGATCACGAGGTTGTTTGTTGTAGACGCTGACACGGACGTGCTCGCTGAGTTCTGTTCAGAATTTAATAACTTTTTAATTTAGTCTTTATATAAAATAATGTTGTATATATATATGTATGTAAGTTAAAACCATGTGAAACCTTCCACCGTGTAAAATATTAACTTTTTATGATAATATAATTAACAATATATGTGTAAACTACTAAACTATTTACTTTAAGTTACTTGAGCACAACGATTAAACACTAAACATATACATATCCCCGACCATTCCCACACAGGACAGAATATTTCTCTGAATTATTATTACATTTTTTTAGTTTTTATTTTGCTTCACGCTACATCCCGTACCGCGGGATAGGCAGAAGGTACTTAGGAGTTTAGCAATAAGACACTATCGTTTCGTTCGCTGCGCTTTGCCGAAGTGTGTGTAATATGTATGTACAATAAAAAGTAATTGATATACGACGTTATGATATGATATACCGCATTTAGAGCTCGTTATATGCGAGATTAAAGTTTAAGTGAAGCTACAAAAAGTTTTATCATGTCTGCCTACTTGTACACATATAACTGAACATTCAAATCCCATTTAAAATTTAAACTTAACCTTACAGTGCAGTTAGATTTATATCTTATAATGAATAACATAAAACTTTAAAACTTATTTGTGCTCTAACCATATATTATATACCACGTGTTAAATTACAAAAATATACATAAATAAATATATTTTTAAGGAAAGGGAAAAGTTTTAATGTACAAAAATTTAACGGGATTCGAATCAGCGAATCTTGGGAACCGTCCAAGCGCTCTAATCAGAGTGTGGATAATCTACTTTTTCTAAATGATACTTACGGTAACATCACGAGGATCGACAACGTCCTCGTTGTCAGCCGTATTTTGGTTGTATCTCCGACTCTTGACGGAGCCCTGGCGCGTGTCCACGTGCGTGCTGGACGCGGGGTTGCCGGTCATCTTGAGGCAGCAACTCAGCCACGAGTACCGACGGCATATACGGATGAATTCTTTTTGGAACTGTGGATTGTATATGTGCAGATATAAATAATATTCATTTTAAGTAAGAATGTACGTCTATGATGATTATTTAAAGATTAATTAAAAATGAATGGTTCACATTTTTCTAAAAATAAAAAAACAACTTTTCGTATATTTTACACACGACATTGGTAATGAAAATATTTGATTATATGATAAATAATAAAACACAAATTTTACTTACAATTTCATTTTGCAGGCAATAAAAGATGAATATGAAGAGTCCTTGTAAGGAATTTAGAATAGTGAATACATATGCGAAGATAACTGTTTGTTCGTTGATATAAAGTAGCCCAAAAGTCCAAGTTAGACCCAAAATGACCGCGAGTACCATTGAGCTGTAGAGCCAAACCCTGGAAATATAAATATATAAATTAAAACTCCTAACAAAAGATAAAGTAATTATGGTTTTTATTTAAATTTAATATAGTATTATGTTTAAGATGCAAAAAATATTTGAAATCGGCCCAAAAACAAAAGATTTGGAATCCTTTAAAAAAACTCTTACTAAAAATCCATGCAGCTAAGCTATACTTTTTTGCTTAGCATTTGAATAAATAATGTCCAAATTTCCAAAGTAATATTTACCTTATTTTATATATTTTTGTGTTGTCCTTCGCTTTAATAGAGACCGTTGAATGGTGACACATCATGTAACCGACTAAGCCTAAGCAGAACCAGTTAGCCTGAAAATGGATATTCAAAATTAGCTTTCTATATTGTTCATTACTATTTTCTAGGACAGAGAGTTTTTTATCCGCTGGTCAAAAGAAAACTTTTGTAAATCTCTTGTGAAATGTCTAACTTACAGATTGTTAAAGAAAACTAAACTATTATCCCCAATTTTTTTTGATATTCACGCTGTATCTCACACAGTAGTATAGGTCCACTTTTTCTGACATATTTTTTAGGTGTTGAGAAGCTGAACTCAACGCCGTATAAAAAAAAAACGATTATCTCAACAAGAAACAACTTACAGCAACAACAATAGCAGCTGGCCCAACGAAGCTCATGATCATCATGTTATCAGTTGACAGCCAGCAGTGGTTCTCTGTGCCGTAGCCGCGCGGGTATATCGCGGCCGATATCGACACCACGAGCAGCGGAGTGATGTACGCGCCGGCGCAGTACCAGCGAGCTCGGGGACGTTCAGGTTCGAATACTTCTACTAGCATGGCGTAAAGGTGGAAACCTGGAAAATTTAAAATAAAAAATGTGTTTAAGACTAGTAAGTCTCTATTACAGATTGATGTATGACGTCACTCTTTATCTCGCATTTAGCAGGGTAGACAGAGGGATTCTAGTGTAAGATACACAGTTCCCCACTCTCGGCAATTTTCAACATATTCGACTTACTCGTATTTCGATCGAAGCCTCATAAATGGTCGAATAATTAGTTGAAACTAATAGGCCTTTTTGAAGATATTAATAATTTGCCAAGAAGTTGTTACTTTCTAAAGTTTTATACGGAATAAATTGTAAAAAGCTTCATTTGCTTGGATTACATTTTGATAAAACTAATTTTAGTGCTCCAGAAGTTTTCAAAGGATTATAAAACTCAAATTTCGGCTTTTCATAACTAGGTTCTAGTTGATGTTGTATATATCATTCATTAAACTATTAAAAGAAGAGTTTACATAATATTAAGACACTTTACCTTCTAAAAACATCCAAGCAAAAGCTGCTAAAAAGAAATAATGCAGTAATCCAGCTATGACTCCACACATTGTACTGTTCTGCGTCTTATCTATGCCACACATGAAGACTATTTCAGCGATTAAGAGACAAAAACACAGGTTTTTGTGTATGAAGACTCGATCAGACTGGAAAAAATAATATCAATATTATTAATAATTTGAAAAAAAAAGAGATAGAAATAAATAACAATTAAATTACTTCATATTTCATAAGTATTTATCATTTAAACTGAGTTAATATTATTGAATTACAAGAATATCAACATTTTCAAAAAGAGGTGCGGGTAGCGGTAGAGTTTGCATCAAATTCTATATGTAATATAATATACATATATTTTATTCCTATACATTTTTCTCATATTTTGTGAAGAATACCTTTAATTTTTGTTAAATTTTAACTACAAACATTAATTATATTTTTCGTAATTATATAATCCCTATAATAAAACAATCAATACACACTCACCTTCATATTCCTAACAAACTGGAACACAAATATGGCAATGACTAAAGCAACGATAGATATGCTACAACCAATCGAAGTAATTAGTCTTAATGCCATCTCGTGTGTGGAACTCAGAGGCACTCCATGCACGTCCATTAATATTGCGAAATTAGTTAAATGTGAACATGCACAGCCTGTGTGGGTTCTGTTCGACCATTCTACTTGACAGCCTTCTGATGACCAGCCACTGAAAATTATAGATTTTTGTTGGTTACTTTTATGTAAGAGTAGCAATCCACCTGTGACTTTGCCAGCTTAAACTTATTGTTATATAATAGCCAAATTATATGAAACCATTACATAAGATTTAGGATATATATTATTTTTATGTATAAGATATGTTACTGTAGTTTTATTTAAATCCGATCAGTAATTTTGCGTGAAAGTGGAACATACAACCATCCATTCTCACATTTGTAATATATTTTCTTCATATTAGCAAACATTTTAAATAGAAGAAAGAACTTGCGGTCATATAAAGTCGAAATATATTGGAAAAAGAATTTGAAAAATTTTGAAATCTAAATAAAAGTATAAATAACTTACTGTAACGTATAGTCCCAGAACACACAAGCTGGGTTAGTTAAGTTTTCAGTCTTCAAATGTTTCATAGTTAATCGTACCATTTGTGACAGTTGTATGTGCCGCCCGTTGCCTAAACTTGCTGATATTACCTAAAAATAAGATAAATTCTTAATATTAATTATACTTCGAGAGTTCAGGGTTCGATGATTACACTACTCTTCCTTTTTTTCTTTTCTTTTATCTTTAAGCATTTATAACAGTGTAGGCGGAGAGAATCTTGTGTTAAGATACTCAGTTTCGCCTGCCGAATGAGTAAGGGCAGTACAAATGTATTGGTTTAAAGAAAATGTATATTTTTTTACATATAATGTTATATGGAAAACATTACTGGATTACAATATGTTTAAAAATAATGAATCTCAGTAAATAAATTATCTTTCTTATTATTAAGTCTATATATACTTGTATATTCATTTTGTTATGATGATTATTGTGATTAGAAAAAAGTCTTTTCCATAAATAAAAAGATAATAACAATAAAAATATATTTTTAGCATTCATATATAAATGTCAATAGCAGAAGCACTTGGAATGGTTTCCAAGATGCACGAGTTCAAATCTCGCTACGAAAAATTGTACATTTCTTAATATTTATATTTCTCTATTACTTACCTTAGAGTTTAAAACTCTTGTAATATTCTTCTTTTCTCGTTCAGAGTTAAGGCTGGTGGAAGATCCATCAGTGGAATAAGCAGCGAATTCAGGATTTTTGCCAAAAGTTGGTGGTAAAATCTGTTCTAAACCATCAAAGGCGAAGAACACTATCCTCACGAGGTCTACTTGATGATTTTCTGAAAGTAAATGGTTGATTAGCAAAAATTTATTACTATTAACTAATATTTATTAAGAGAAAGAGAGAGGTGATACTAGGTTCCTTATTAGAGATGATACAACTTTTTACATTTGTTTATTTTCTATTATTTTTTTTGAGATCGCAACCAAATTAATACATCTGAAAGTAAATATACTCGACTGATAACAAACTTTTTTTCTGCGCATTATATTTAAACATAAACCAATATTTTAGATAAGTGTATATTATAGAAAAGTGATATTCAACAGTTATGAAAGAAAAATATTTAACTAGAAAATAGAAATTTGACTCGGAAGGTTTTTAAAAGGCGCGAGTTCAAATACCGCTACGTTTAAAATGATTATACGTTATCTAAACAAGTATTCAACCTTAATGGAAATTAAAGTCTTTTATTATAAATTTACCTAGTAAAGCAGCTTTCGGTATAGTTATAGTGTCTTCAGAAGCTTTCCACTGTTCCTGCGCTATTAGAGACGGGAACGTTTCATCTTCAACATTCTTTACTTCTAAAACTCGTACAGATAGACCTAGAATAGATATATAAAAATATGAATAAAAATCTTGCATAAATATATTTATAAGTTTAAATTTATGAGTTTAAAAAAAAAACAAGTAGGAATGTTTAATAAATTTATACTTGAAACTTACTCCATTATTTTTAGTTTTAGATTTTCAATTAGTATTTTGAAAATGTAATAAATTCTTCTCATGCAATATCGTTATTATACATTTCCTGACCGTTAGTGTTAAAGTTATTTTTAACTATAAATAACAATTTATAATAGACGTAAAATATGTACTTACATATATTTTTAACGGTTTGTAAAATAGTTTTTTCTGTTGTAATAGCATCTGCTAGTAAGAACGCGTTTTCTTCCAACTGGGTCAATAAAGCACTGGCCACTCTGTTTTGTGCATCAGCACTAAGATCTGACCAGCACGCTCTTTGGCTTTCTTCTAGAAGATTCGAGCCTAGGAAAGGAAATAGAAGGTTAGGTGAGGCAGAGGATAGAATTAAAACTCTGTTTTTATTTTTTTGCTAGTTGTTTTGCTTAATATTTATATTTTTTCAATTCAAGACATTGTGTATCGAGTGTTGGGATTCAATGCTGCGCTTTGTCAAAGAGAGCGGGGGAATGTAAATGATATAAATACAACCAATTCTGCAAGTGCGGACTGAGCCCACAAATCATAAAAAAGCTTATAAATTTAATTTCATAATTTAATCAGCTTCACGCTGTATCCCGCACACAGCAGGGTAGGCAGAGGGAACTCCGTTCCCCATTTTCTGACAAGTTCTGGAGGCATTGTCTCTGGAGTGGCAGAACTCAACGCCGCGCTTTGCCTCGACACCATAGCGAAGAAATGGAAATATAAATTTAAGTAAATATTTCATCTCCTTGTGTGGGGATCGAACCCACAACCGATCGGTTTTACAGTCACACTTTGTGTCTCTGCGCCATGACTGGCCTCATAGGTACTTATAATAATATTTTTTTCAATTCGCGTTCTTAGTTTGTGAGATTATCACATTGAAACAAATAATTTTCAGCGTTATATGACTGGCTGTTATATGATGTAGAAGTATAGCTTAAGTTCAACGACATTAAATATAATTGAAATTACATAATTGTTACTTATCTATAAATATTTTTAGAAAAAACATTCCTATTATAAATCTTACCAGTTTTAATTACTCCAAACAACATATCCGTTACAATCGCTTCTTTTTGACTTGGATCGGTAAACGTTTGTAGATTCTGTGACATTCTTTGAGCGAGTTTCTTCATTATGTTGGTTGTGGTCATCATGTCGCCTCCGTAAAGGGTGTTCGAGGATGTTACCTTGAGAATTAACTGATTATTAATATAGATAAAGTAAATTTATTGTACTTTTTAGTTTTGTTGTAGAAAATTATTGTAATTAAATAGTTTGGCCTCTGTGTTTTTAAGTAAAGAAATATTCTTAACGCACTTAAATTATCTTTTGAAGGACATTATTGTTATTTTATTTAATAAATATAGGTACATTATAAAATTATATTTCTTAAAGTTTCTTTCTTAACTTTCTTTTCAAAACTATAAGCCACAACTAGTAAGAAATAAAAATCACAAATAGAAACGAAAATCACTATCATAGAAATCACAACAAAAATTACCTGAGCCAAATCATTACTAATGCTCAACAAAGATTCCCCTTCACGTACTCTCGCTTCGAGGCTGTTTAACCAAACTGATCTACATTCACTGAGATCTGGAGTAGTTCCGTGCCATTCTGGTATTGTGTCCGCTGGAAAATTAGATTTTATTATAAAAATGGATTTTAAAAAGTTGTTTCAGCTATAGAATATAAGGGTTGCTATTTTGGTAAAATGTTTGCCACATAAAGTTAAAAGTTGAAAGGCAAACAAACAGCTTGAAAATAGTTTTGTATACATTTATAACGAGAGTCCCAAAATTATAATTGCTGATATTTTTTTACTTTTCACATTATGGACACACAGAGTGAGTTCGTTATTTATTATCAAATACTTTTTTGCTTCACGCTTAAATTAAATAAGCATTAAATAAGGGCAAAATTAATACAACTCTAAAAAACATATCTAATTATTAAAATAAACAACTTACAATATATAATATCTCCACTGGAGATAAGATTGTGGCTGGCCTGAGCATCCGGCATGTTAGCTGTTCCTCGGTAGTCTATCAGGTGTTCTGGAGAATCTCCATCGCGACCTATAGAAAATATTGAGTATTTGTTGAAAAAATAAATTGTACGCCCTTTTAACAAGAGAGATATAAGAGAGAGATCTATAAGAGGTTTTTCTAAGCTTCACGCTGTATCCCGCACATAGCAGTGTTCTTGGGATCTGGATGTTAATATACTCCGTTTCCATTAAGATACTTTCGTTCCCCATTTTCCGACAAATTCTAAGGCGTTTTGCGTTTTGAGTGGTGGAGGTCAATGCCTCGCCATTTAAGAAAAAAAAAAAATTAATGCAGATCTTTGTTTCTTTTTCAGCTTCGCGCAAAAAGAATCTAGTGTCAAGGTACTCCGTTTTTTATAAAGATCCATTTTTAAGAGCTTCTTAGTCATAAATATTTACTTAAATTTATATTTCCATTTCTTCGCTCTGGTGTCGAGGTTAAGCGCGGCGTTGAGTTCTGCCACTCAACACGCAATGCCTCCAGAATTCGGCAGAAAGTGGGGAACGGAGTGTCTTAACACTAGGTTCCCTCTGCCTACCCTGCTGTGTGCGGGATACAGCGTGAAGCTAATTTAATTTTAATTTTATTCTTAGTCATAAGAAAATATCCTTAGCATTATATTAATATTTTGTAATTATAGACAAAACAAATTAATAAAAAATACCTTTCAATAATGCCTCAGATCCTAGTCGTCTAATCAATTGCATCTGCCTATCATTAGGCTGGTCTAGACCGAGATCGTGGTAGTTTTCCCCAGATTGTAACCCAGAACTTCTCCGCCTTGGCCTTTCTTCTTCGATATAATGATGGTTAGTTAATGTGCATCTGAAATTTTTAGGTAATTTTAGTAATATTTCTTTAGTAAAAAAGTTAATTTAATTATCCTATCAGGAGACAAAAGTAAATTACTTATATATTATTAAAAAACTATTGTTCATTTGATATTATATAATAGATGATAATGAAAATTCACAAATAAATATTTTTTAAAATTAAATAGATATATTGTACAAAATAAACAATCTTTAAAAAAAATTAAGACACAAAACACTCACTTCCATCGTGCTAAACCCGTTGCTCCTCCAGGGCAAGGCTGTACAGCATATGTACCAGCTAATGTCCAGTTCCAATGAAGTCCCCTCGCATTTATTTGTGGGCAGTACGCTCGTCTACCCATTGTAGGCGTTGACATTGTTGCTGTAATATATAAAATAAGACTTTATCTAAGGCATTATAAAATTTTAATATTTTAAATATTTTTTTAAGGAACTACTGAGGCTATTGTGACGCAGCGTCAAACTATTCCATAGTTTACCTACGCGACGTGTGTGGGATCAATTCTCATTCGGAGGAATGAATTATTTAAATTTTCTCGCACTGGCAAGAAGACAATACAGACAGTAAGTAGAGAACGGAACACTCCGTTATAAGAGAAGTATCTTCTTGTGATTAGGTTAGGTTCCCTCTGCCTTACTTGCTACATACAGCGTGAAGCTAAAAAAATATTAGTAAGTAGGTAACAAAGATATAAAAATGAAAAATAATTTTGCTCCATTATTTTTGGACAAATTTAATTGGAGGTAAGACCCTACTATTTCTATTTTTATTAAGCCAGAAACGCAACTTTAAAAAGATAAACCTTTAAAAGATAAATATGTACTTACAGAAAGTCTTTTCAAAATCATCAATGATGTCAGGATTGGGCCGATTCTCTTTAGGTGGCATATGATGGACGGGTGATGTGGGGTCAGAATCTTCATCTCTTGACGCCCAGTGAATAGTTTCGTCTG
Source organism: Heliconius himera (assembly GCA_021202915.1). Classification (NCBI taxonomy): domain Eukaryota; kingdom Metazoa; phylum Arthropoda; class Insecta; order Lepidoptera; family Nymphalidae; genus Heliconius; species Heliconius himera. The sequence goes on from JAJHJA010001033.1 coordinate 422,139, forward strand.
TAACCGTAGCTATGGAAAATAATATTTTAGAATATTTAAATTTATATTGTATAATTTTATAAAATTTTCTCTTATCTCAGATTTTTCTATTACTTATGTTTTCTTTAAAAGATTATTATTAAAATACTTACGACTTTCAATTTCTTTTGGTTTATCAATTTTAGGTGATTCCGGTGCAGCAGCTTTAGGTGACTCTTCTTTGACTTCAGGTATTTTATCGAGAGTACTTTGAGGTGGTTCCTTTTCTGATGATGAATCTGGTTGTTTTGTCGTTGTTTTCTAGAAAAAAAAATATCTATGTAGAAAGACGTTCATCATGGGTTCGATTCCTACCCGGGGAAATAAATATTTTTCATGTTCTTGTTCTAGCAAAACTAAACACGCAATGTCTTGAATTCAGACAAAAAGTGAAAAACTGAGTGTCTTGACTTCATATTGTCTTTGCAAATTTTGCTGTGTATAATAATATAACAATGATTTTTCCGTTGAGTGCATTAATGCAGATTATATATTGGGTTTGCTTCGAATGCACTGAAGCACCTGAATATTCTATCGCATTAACGACCGCAACCACTAGCAAATTGTTAATAATTAGCAATTGCTCGCGGCTCTGCCTCTATACTGCCTGCACGTTGCACATTACTATTCAATCGATATGTCAAATTAATTATGCTACGTTGACTTATATATTTTCTTCTAATATTCTAATGTACGTTTTTATTAAAAAAAAATATTTGTTAGCTACTAGTTGTTGACTCTTTACCCGTTTAAAAAAATAAAAATAAATAAAATCAGCTTCACGCTGTATCCCACACACAGCAGGGTAGGCAGAGGGAAACCTAGTGTTCACCTAGTGACACTCCGTTCCCAACTTTCCGCCGAATTCTGAAGGCATTGCGTGCTGAGTGGCGGAACTCAACGCCGCGCTTTGCCTCGACACCAGAGCGAAGAAATGAAAATATAAATGTAAATAAATATTCCACTTCCTCGAGTGGGGATTGAACCCACAACCAGTCGATTTTACAGTTACCCTTTGTGCCTCTGCGCCACGACCGGCCCCCGTTTCTTTTGAAATACAATATTCAAAATGTTCTTTCGACAAACAGTCTTCTCATAGGTTTGAAGATTAAATGAAATGAGTTTCGATTGAAAATAAATCCCAAAAACTTGTATTAATTGGAAATGCATTAAAATACAATAAAATATTATGTTTACTTCAAGTAAAATTTTATGTTATACATATTAGTTTATTAGATTACATATATGATCAATCATTGTGTAATTTATTCTAAGAATAATGGAAATGGATTCATATTTCTTAATATAATATAGAAAATATTTATAAATGTTAATGTTTTAAGTTCACTTTTTGTGTCTATATAACCTAAAACATGTAGTGTTAAAAAACAAAAAAAAAATACCTTAGTTGCAATATTCCCAAGCTGCACTTCCGGAGGCAAGGTGATATGTGGTCTGAAGGTGGGTGGAGTGATAACAGTTGGTTTCTTCTTCTCTTGAGGAGTCAGCACTGGGCTCTTGGGTATTGGGGGTGCTGTGGACCTCCACACAGTAGGTTGAGATGTTATCAACCAGGGTGGTGATGGCCTAGTTGTTGTACTGGTTGTAGATGCTGCAAGAGAAATGTGATTTTGGAATTAATATATGTTCTAAGAAAATTTATGTGCCATATTATCGGTGGTAGTGGTATTTTAATTAGCATGTGGTTTAGCTTACATCATTTTCCATCCTAAAAGTGATTATAATATAAAACTTAAAATAGCATTTAAAATTAACAATATTGTGAAATGTAGTTGGCTCAGAATAACTGAGTGACTTGACACCTAGCAATAAATTATGAAGTATCTTACCCGGTACACACTGGTAGTGGGCTTCTAAATATTTGAGTGTATTCGGACATGGGTCACCAAACATGTTCGTGCTTGCTAGTATACTGCAGTTTTGGTGCATGCTACATCTGTAAAGAGACATGAAATAATGAAATAAGTAAAAAGGATACTATTTTCATATTTTTTTATTAACCTAGATATAAAAGTAATAAGACTAAGACTAATAATTCCTTGTTCTATAGATTTACTTATAAGTCCTTATTTCTACGCTAGGACATTAATGCGAGCAATTTACTTCTTTCGTACCTAAAAACGATCCTCGAAATGTCAATTAAAATTGAAACTGACCAAAGTTTCCACAGAATGCAATCCCAATGAATAAATATCAAAAACAGATCAGCAAAACACAAATGGAAAGCTTTTCAGTTTATTTTACAGGTGAATGATTTTGTAATTCAAAAATAAACTTTGTACAGCATAATTACTGGACGCGTCATTTATCAACAATCAATTTAGGCGTAGCTTACACGAGAGGGGCACTTTATTGCCAATCTAGTAGTAATGCTATCGAGTAGGGGAATATTTAATTTTTGGGATCGTCGAAGTTTCTGAGTTCCCATCATGACTTGTATGTTATAAGTAGAATTTTTGTATGTTTTTTTTTAATTTACATAGAGTATTACGTTAATATTTACATAGAGTATTATATTTTTAAATTTTTATGTTCGTAGTCGTAATAAGATTTAAATATGTCTAGATATCATCAATATCATCTATCAATCAATTTAGTAAAATGTAGTAAATAAGGCTGTCTCATTTCATACAATCACGTATATACCTTACTTTTATTACAAAAATCTTCCGTTACTAAATGATTGACCGATAACTCAGAAACTACTGGACGTCGAGAGATAACAATTGGCGAAAAGATTCAGGAATGTAGGTTCAGGAGTATAGATAGGGAAGCACTAAGAAAGGATTTCTTGAAATTTTACGATAATAGAAAAAAAACGAGAATTTTGTATTTTACATTTTAAAGTTCAAAAAATTTTAAAATACAAACAAAGTTTCAGTTTCTTTAGGCCAACAGGATGCTAAGGATATAAAATAACGTTTCTGCATCGATAAGAGAAAAAGAAGTGACGTTTCTCAATACAATATTACCTTAAATAAAACATACAGTATAATATAAGCTCGTATCTATTTTATAAATGTACATACATATATTTGACATCAACAAACGTCTAACAAATCATCACAATGTTTAGACATATGCAAACTAAATGTACCATGTTCTAATAATTGAATGTATTATGTGAAATTAAACATGAATTATGTCGCGCTAACCATTATGAATTTCATTGCAAACGCTATCAAATTTTCGAATTTCGGACAAATGATTATAGCGTATTATTAGCAATTACAGTACCGAGTGATTATGTATAACATGAGGACGCTCCACGAAAGGACAATCATTTATAGTTGTGTTAAAATTCGAGGAGAGCTTTTTTTATCTTTTTTTTTAATTTTTTATCTTTTTTGTCATCTTACTGGAGAGGTGCAAACGAAATATCAATAGAAAATAAAGTATGAAATAGCAATAGTTTGTAAATTGGGAGATGGTGCGAAGTGAATATATTCTTATGACTTGGCACCAGTTCTGTTTTAATTCAAGTTATATTTAAAAAGAAATTTGGTGGCTAGTGATGGCGCTGGGGCACAAAGTGTAAGTGAAAAATCGGCTCGTTGTGGATTCGATCCCCACTCGAGGAAATTCAATATTTATTTAAAATCGCTCTGTTGTCGAGGCAAAACGCGGCATCGAATTCCGACACTCAACAAGAAATGGCTCCAGAATTCGGCAGAAAGTGGGCAACGGAATGTCTTAATACTAGTTTTCCCTCTGCCTACCCTACTGTGTGAAGCTGATTTATATTTAAAAAAATCCATAGTTAAGAAGCGAAGGTCGAGCTCTTGGAGGTTAGGAAATTGGAGGGGATTTGTCCTGTAGGGGACAGGTCAGGCTTAAATAAATTCTTCTATACAAGATAGATAAGAACTTAAAATAACAAATTATAAAAACACATTAAAACTGCAAGGTACACAGAAGTTATTAAGAATTTCGTTAATAATAACATAAATAATAATCATCGTGTGCGGTCAGGTTAACGCCGAATCTACACAGTACAATTTCATTACCACAATAATACCAACGTAACAAATTAAACCGCAATATAGACATTTAATACCGATATAGTTACAATTATTTTAGCTACACTCGCAATTTCCCCACTTGTATTTTGATTCGGTACATTTCGATTTACTTTGTTTCGGTTCTTGTGTTAATGGGATGTTGTATTTTCGATGCTGGAAGATTTTTGTTTATTTTATGCATATATTTATGATGAGGCCATCAGGCTTAAATTCAGGCTTAAATTTTATATAAAAAAAATGATAGACAATGTAAAAGTAGACAAAGTACGGCGTAGTTCCTGGACTAGAAGGTCCTGATATCATAGAATACAATAAAATTCATGGCGTTTATGTTGCATATATACGAGTTATTATTTACTTTTACCATACTTAACCGAATTAAACTTATACAATATGAAATAAATATAAAGTAAAGCATTATTAGCAATTGTATTAATTAATTAACTGCAAACAATTGTCTTTTGTGTGTGTAACAAAGCTCATTCCAATAAAAGAACAAAGGACTTATCAGATTTTGATTAGAGACGTGAGATAAATGGGAAATATACTTAATGTATATTGGATTTTCATTGTACAAATTATAATAATAGATGCTTGAGTATACCATACGTACATATATAAGTAGTTTTTAAAAATAAAATCTGTACTAATATTATAAAACTAAAGTGTTTGTTTGATTGAACGTGTTAATCTCAGGAGCTACTTGTCGAAATTGTTTTTTTTTAAATAACTTATTCTAGATTTGGTCCATTCAAAAATCTTACAGAAAACCAAAAAACAATATTGTTTCTTAATAAGTTCTTATTACATTTTTTTACATAGGTGATGTATTAGGTGGTTTAAATGTATGTAGTATATCAAAAACTAACAAACCTGCTGTGTAAAACCCGTAAGCTTCTCGTGCTCATACAGTTGACGCTCCAGTCGGTATTGCCATGGTCGTTACATATCGTTATGGAGAATCTGCCATAGTTCGCCCTTATCAGATGGATCACTGAGCCTTCACTGCAACCAATCTTGAGGGTCTTTCCTTCACACGCGTACGCTGTTTCGTATCTTGGTTCTGGAATAGAAAAAAGGTATATTAGTAAAGCAAATATATATATTTTATGATAAGTTGTAATTTTTTTAGGTATTAAATTAATTATATACATTGGTTTTTAAAATTTGTAAATACGTGAACAAGATTTCCTATTTTATATAATTTTTTGGAAACAAGCCAAAAACGGGTTAATTATGCATATTAAGCTGTGCCTCACTTTTGTCTTTAACATAACAGTAAGGCTATAGAAATTATATAATAAGTAAAAAAATAAAACAACTAAGTTTAAAAATAATTTTAGATTCTTTCAACAAAATTGCTTGCTCGAAGCTTATTCAATTATCGTTTATCTCAGTTCAGTGAGATAAATACATTTTGCGGTCAGCGGATCCAGCGCAAATAATCTATTACCTAACTACCCTCCAAAAACATGCCGCACCAAGCCATTTATCCATCGCTAAAAAACAACGCACTAGAAGGTTCCCACCAAAAATAAATCCAATTAAACCTATCCGACGTTGTTCATCGGATCGTTACGTCCAGAAACCATTTACCAATTCAAAAGCAAACACCCAATGAAAGACAAAACGAAAAACTGTCGACTCAACGTTTCATAATCAATTTCTGGACGATTCAGTCCGACGCAAACAAGGGCGTGAAATATTTTCTCAACTAAAGCGCTTTACATCGACGTCAATACTCCCCGATTAGTTTTTAAACGGGAAATTTAAGATGCAATGGATGAGTTGCTCGGAAGATTTATTGCTAACTTCGTAGCGGGTTAGGTGTGCATATTCTGGATAGGATATAATAAATCTGGGCAAATTAATGACGGCACCGACAGATCGTTTAAGCCGTTTTCGCTACGTCATACAACGAAATGAGGGCTCGAACAATACATAATGTACTGCAGTGGATCTTATAATAGGGTTGCCTCTGATGTAAATTAGAAAAGTGTCGATAAACTTAGAGCGGGCGCCGCTCGACAATTTCCTTTCGTACGTGGTCGCGTTATAAAAACGGTAAAAGTGGCATTATTAATCCAAACTTTATAACTTAATGCGATAAAGCACTGATAAAGCTCAGCTATAAATTACGTTGACTTTTAAACATTAGTGGAACACGGGCGTAATCAAACTTTTCAAGTACAAGTTTCCTTTTTACCATAAATTATATTTATTAAAACAGTGGGGACGCCTTAGTGGCTTATTTGAGAGTGAGACGTGTTCCACACAGTATTGTCCATACGATCCATAGAGGTCAACTACCATGAAGTGACAATTATATTCAACATAACCAACCCTCGCACAAAATTATGCAGTGTTATGTTACGCCACATAATCCATTTGAGTTGAGATCTATTCGTGGGTAGAAAGTGAAAAAGATTACACTAAATTCTTTTTATCTATATTAATAAAAATACAAAATATATAACTACTAATGTAAATAGACAAAATACTAATACAAATAATGTTATATAAGAGCAAATAAAAGCACAAAATAAGAAATTATAAAACAAAGTCGCTCCGTCTGTCTTCATCTAACTTGTCTTTTTACATTTACTTCTAAATCACGTAGCAGATTTCATTACACTTGAACTGTCTATACATTTTAGATTGAATTCTATTTTCTTCATACTAATTAAAATTTAGTTTAATAAAGATTTTTTTATATTGCTATATTGTAAAGGGTATTTAAAACAAATAATTTGCACTGCTTTAAGACACTCTGTAGTTCGTTTTCTATTCTAATTTGAGATTTTGTATCTCGAGTAGCGGTGCTCAACGGCGCGCATGGTAATGAATATTATTAATATTGGTAATTATAATATCCATGTACACTATATCACCATGAATATTAGTCTTATCATAAAATATCCACTTTTGATTTAAAATAGTTTTTTGTTAACTTCAGGAGGGAACCTGCGAACCTAAGACACAACGTTCCCATTAAGACACTTCTGCCGACATCTGGAGGCACTGCGTATTGAGCGTCGGAACTCAGCAAGCTGGTGTATCTAAAATATTTGTATAATTATTACACGATAAAATGTGTTAAGCCCCATCCATATACATTTTTAAATACGTTATATCAGAAATTACATCGTATTTCTAAACGTTACCACAATATTGGGAACTATTAAAATAAATGTTCTGTTATAGAAACAAATAATTATGGCCAGACTGAATTATTAAGTATTCAAACAAGTTCGTTTCGGTAATTATTTTTGTTATATATTTTTATTTTAATTATTCTTTCAAATTTGATTAATTACTAACTTTTTTATTTTTAATGTGTTATTTATTCTACACTTAGGAAAGAAAAATACTTATTTAGAAAACGTTTTCCAGGAGGCGCGGGTTCGAGTCCCCCTACGTTAAAATTTTTATACGTTTTCTAAATAAGTATTGATTAATTACTATTTATTTTAATATTAATTATTATTACAACTAATTTAGTTGACACTTTTTGGGTATAGAATGAATGGCATAATTTTCAATATGTTGAATATTTTATATCCTGATATTCATTTCAAATTGAGACATTGCACGTTAAGCGGTAGCGTAACTCAACCCCGTGCTTTATATTACCAGAACCAGAAACTTATGAAAATATACTTCAACTCTTTTAATATGTAATATTAAGGAAATAAAGCTATTAGAATACCAACGCTAGTGCACGCGAAACTACAGTTTGTATCGATGAAAAGATAAGATCGATACGGCAGGTTATTTTATAAATCTTTTTGCTACCTCCATTCGTTGGCCCAAACTTATCAAATGGTTACCATCAGTACTTTGTTTTAACTATTTTTAGTAGCGTTATAAGCTGCATGACTCACTCTGTCGAACGATGTTTCACTTCTATGAGTTTGCGAAAATATTAAATTGTTAATCTAAGTTTACGTGTTTGAGTTTCTTTTAGCTTCACGCTGTTTTCCACACAACTGGGTATGCAGTGGGAACCTAGTGTTCGTATTCTGGAGGAATTGCGTCTTGAGTGGCGGAATTCAACGCCGCGCTTTGCCTTTACACCAGAGCGAAGAAATGAAAATATTAAATATTTCATTTTACTTACAGTTTACCTTAATTTGTATGTATGTATATCACATACATATTTACTTCAAAATGTACTGATAGTATAAAAAACACTTATCAGACAAAGTTTCAAGTCACCCTAAGGGAGGTTTGTAATAAAGATGATTTATAGTCAATGTCCAGTTCTACCTGTTACGAAGGGTCGAAAACAATTTACGAGATTCTAAGGGTATAGGGTAATTATTTACAGTTTATGGCAAGTGTTTACAAGTTTTGCTATTAAAATTTCATTTTATCGTTGTAAAGAAAAAGTTTAAGTCGAGGTATTGAAGATTGTAGCGAGCTAAGAGGTTGTAATATATCAAAAGTACTCCGGTGTACTCCAGTTGGTACAATTTTTTATATTAAAAATTTGTGTTTACTTTAGAAACTGAGTAGATTTTTTTTGCAAATTACTTTATTGTTATATATATATATATGGTTGTAAGTTCAAGTTCCAATTGACGTGTTTATTTTAAATTTAAAATGTTATCCGATTTTAGTAGGCAAATTGAAGTGTTGGATTCCATCATTAGATACAACAATGAACAGATGAGAGCAAACCAAGGACCACTGCAGTGGTTGAAACGTTGGGTTCCCAAAAATGTTCAATACTAAATTATACGCTAAAGAAGCAATCAAAATTTGTGTTTTCTATCTAGGATGTACACAAACATGAAGATAAAAAATGTCAAATCAGTCATATCTCAATCAAAATAGCAAAACTCATTTCAAAACTAAGTTATTCTGGAAATAAAAATATCTCCAACAAACAAATTCATATAACAAAACGAAACACAAAAATATTCTCCAGCACACGGCTATAATCGCCCTGGTATCCAATTCGAGCCACTAATCGTTGTGCCATTCGAAATATTTATTAATCCACCGAGTGTACTTCTGCACACGTAAAATTCTAATTACTTTCGCTTTTAAACAATTCCTTCATACTAACTACCCTCTGGTTATATTACAATTTTTTAATGCACCCCCTAAATTTCTTACTCCATTGGCATAAGGTACAAAATTCTGTGTTTTTACTGTATATACATAATAAGCCCCTATCATGGAACTCGTTAGCGAATACATGAAAGTGTCATTTGATATCCAGCAGCCGAATAGCATAGACGTGTCTATTCTATTGTTATACGAAAATAAATGTTATATCACCGGTGTATGGTCCACATTGAGGTTTCAACGAATGTGGAAATTTAATTTGGAACGTTAACCACTATGGGATTAGGGAAAGTTAAAATATTTTATACATTTCAGCGCTATGGCGTGTGTGTAATAGATTTGTGAATTGCATTTTTTTTTTGTTTCTGTCGGTTCCATATGAGACCTCGTTACGATGATGACGTTTTATTGCAGATGCGCCTAGTTTATAATATATGTCAAGCAGTTGAACCTTCGTTCGAAATTACTGCAATTTTCTAATTACGATTGCGAATGAAAATCATGATATTATTATGATATATTTTTTAATAGTAATATGTTTTAAATTTACTGGTTTTGAGATAATAATAATTGCTGTAGCTTTTAAGTAAGTTTTTTCAATTTTATTTCTTTGCAGATTATTTTTCTGGGTGAAAAGAAATAATTGACATTTCACTTGAATCTTTTGCCATAAATTAATTATGTTAATTAATAAAGAATAAAACGAAATATAATATCTTCTAAGTATATAAATAGACATGACACCCTCTCAAGGGAAGTAAATTTCATGTATTTTAAAATCTACAGCGGGAGGATACCATCGATCCATGTCAGAGACATAAATTATAATGCCACTAAACCTATCTCCGTAAAGTGGCAAATTGAAAAAGAGTTTTTATAGTATATTTATGGGTTCCCGCAGGATCCATGTCACTTGATGTCAAGAAAAGATTTTTCCAAGCAATTTTTTCAGGTGACGTTGGAATTGAACGCTTTATGCTCCTTTTGGACGTTTCCGACAAGGGTTGTTGTGTTACGGGATACTACTTGTTTGATAAAACATTTTGATAAGAATTTGAATAAGCTTCACATGTGGAGGAAATATTGTGATCCTGATATACTAAGAGATGTTTCGTAGCTAAATATATGGGGAACAGTGTTGTATTAGTGTATGTATATGTTTACTTATACTAAGTAAAGACATAGTCTTGGTGTTAGGTTACTCCGTTTCGCATTTTCCGCCAAATTCTGGAGCCATTGCGTGTTGATTCGCGGAACTCAACGCCGCGCTTTGCATCGTTACGTCCGCATGGGAATCGGGCCCACAACTGTCGCGCTTACAGTTGTATTATGCACCTGCATCATGGCGGCCTCTTTGTATCGACGAAGCATATGAACAGAGTGCCGTGTTATTACTTTTTCTCTACTTATCCCACAAAAGGGCGAAATATATGAATACGAAATATGATTTCTGTGTTAGATAAATTGCAGCGTACAGCCCCGCCACTCAACACGTAATGTCTGTCTAATTCAGGAGAAAAACGTAGAACAGAGTGTTCTTATTTCCGTCCTCCTTGCTATACGCGGGACAAAACGTAAAGTTGAAAATAAAATGTAACACATTTTATATTTTTTTGACACGTAACATATAACAGAAATAAAAGTGACAATTTTGGACAGCAAATATACCCCTAGATTTAATTATTAAGGATTTGCATATTTTCCTCTGAAAACTGAAAGCGGTGTTCCGGTTGCGAGTTTACATTTTATATTATGTTGTTTATTTTGAACATGTACAAAACAGTAAGCATAATATTATAAGACTTAGTAAATGACTAAAGTAAATTACAAATATACTTTCATATAGCATGTTAATATTTTGTATATATTTTTATATATTTTTTTTCTTTAATAATAAAAACATATAATAAAACGTGTATTAAACATAAGTCAAAGCACAGCGTCAAGTTTCGTCACTTAATAACCAATGATTCGAATATTGGGCACGATGTATCCCGCACAAAGAAGGTTAGGCCAAGAGAACCGCGGAACCTAGTGTTAAGACATTTCGTTTCCATTATGACATTTCCGTTCCTCATTTTCATTGAGACATTAGAGTTCCGGAAATCGGAATAGAAATAGAACCCACAACCTGCCGTGTTTACAGTCCTACCCTTGTGCCGCTGCACTACGACTGGCTTCTAAATTATCTACACATAAAGAGATGTATGTATAAATATCGTGTAATCTAAATAGAGCTAGGTTATAGCTTGTACAATGTTGTATAAAATGACATTAAATTCACCATTTATGTTACAGAAGACAAGATATGCTATAAAATAAAATCTTGTAAAGCAGTTACAAGGAAAGTTTTGAATATTATTACTATGTGCTCTTTAAATTTTGTAGTTATGGTACGTTTATATTAGAATTTTAGGTGGTGGTAGTGATATCAACTCGTCACTTGGTTCGCTAATAACAGATTATTTTTAAGACATTGCGTATTGAGTGGCGGAAATAACTATAATTAAAAAATAATTCAGCAAAGTGGAGATCGAACCTACAAACGTCCAGTTCACAGTCAGCTGTTCCACTGCGCCAAGATCTTGTTACACGTTAACATTATCAAACATACTGGGTAAAACAAAAATCATCAATGATATTTTAATTATGTCCCGTTTTGGTCTATATTTTTTTAAGAACATATCTCTGAAATACAGCACTAAAAGTTGGTTCATTTATCATACAAGTAATATTCTCATTCAAAGGAAAAATATGAAATTCAAACTCCAAACTATCTTTCAATCAGATATCTAATACAATATTTCTTCTTTAATCCATAAAATACACGCTAATGCAAAAAAAAATGCATAAACATATTTTTTAATTTACCACCAAGCAGACAGTATTTTATGCAGCTACAGGCGCGTAAAGTACACTCGAAGGCCGAGTACGATCTTAACCCGTTCGATTTTATATCGACCGTCGACGGTGGAACGTCAGTTCGGATCTGTGTTATCTACAGCACGGATTTACTGGCGGTTGAGTCTTTTAAATTTTATATGTAGTTTGGTTTGGTGGATATTTTTACAGATTATACCTATAGGTACTGTGGTTTAGGGTTTTACTGATAATGTAATGGTTGTGGGTTCGATTGAAACTAGGGGGAAGGATTAGATATATTAATATTTTTTACTCGTCTCTGCTAGACATAACGCGGTGTTGAGTTCTGCCACTCAATAAGCAATATCTTAAAAATTGAACATTTTAAAAAATTACCTTACTTTTGCGAATTAAATCCAATATTACGAGTTTTCACTATCCAATATCGTTTTGTTTATATTTACATTTAAACCATCTATGTAAATAAATGACTTAAATTTAAAAGTATATACTTAAATAATAAAAAAAAACAAATGCAATTTCTTACAACCATATTATTCTCAATTTCTCTCATAGAATAAGAAAATTCAAGTATTTCCACAACGCTATCAAAGGTGATCACGCGATCTAGTCATTAATTGCAAAGACATTGGATGCAGAAACTATATATACCTACATAGTAAATTAGGTCGATGGTTAAAATAGAAAGAGGAGGAGAAAACTTGTTTGAACAGTATTAATGATTGTGGATGCTCCTCTGTTTTTTTTGTTTACCTCATTTGCGGATTTGATTGAAATATCTTTTCCTTTACTTCAAATAGATCGGGTTTTACGTTGTAGAAATTTTGTTGTTTTTAAAATATATAAATGATAGATAAGCAACTTTTCATATAGTTTTGTTAATATATCTATATAAGAAATTGTGTTAGTTAATACAAAAAATCATTTAAATAATCATTATCGACTTTTCCTCTAAATTGTCAAAAAAGATTTCAATCTATTTAGAATATTAAAACCTGATCGCAAATTATTACAAAACCGAGTGCACTATAAGACATAGTCAAGTAGAAGAAAACTGGTCCTTCGAGCCGTTTTTTTTGTATCACGTCACATTAATTATCAGTTGGTCCATTAAAACGATTCCATACATTATTTGATTTGGCATAAACAAAGCGCGTGATTTTACGCACGTCTGCGTTAATGCGGATTGAGCTATCTATAACGGCGAGGGTTCCCATAGGTTACCTTTGATTGCCCAATAAGATTACTACGGTTGAGTACGTTTATTGTACCTAAATAAGACGTCTCCAGAATTCAATTAATAGGAAAATTGTATATTTAATCGAGTCTTCTATGATAATTTTAGTCTTAAACTTAAACTTTTGGCGTTTTTGGAAACTTACTTATAATATTGTTTATTTTTCACAACTTTCGTTATAAGTAATTAAGTTTTATGTAGGATATTTTAAAGCTTCAAGCTGTACCCCATTAGTCTTACTGTTAAGACACTCCGTTCTCCAGACATCGACTAATTTTCGTGATATGTCTTGTTACCAGACCCAACAATTCAAAAAAATAATTTCCAAAAATAATAATTAAATCTACAACCATCCTGTTTAAAGTCATACACTATGCTTCTACGTGGTGCAGACGACGACGACGATTCCAGTAGATTTTTTATAAAAATTACGCCAAAAATTTAAATACAAAGAATAATTTGCCGAGAGAATTACAATTTTTATTTACAAAATAATAATCTCAAACGCGCATCATGTTATTTTAACATAATATGTTAAAATAACATGATTTATTTCTAATAAAAAAATAATAACTGCAACAGTTCAAAAAAAAGTTATCAGCGTTACGCTAAAAGGAAATACCGCATATAGTCAACAATAAGGGGTCGACACGGAAGAGAACCCTTAGGGGTTTTTTAACAGTTTTCGGGCGATGTATGCACCCCCGGTCACGTCTCATATGAAGTAGCTTCCTGCATAACCATTTTCATTTTTCTTTCTGTTTGCTCCTGTGATGGACTGTTTTTGACCATTATTTGGTTTTTGTAAAATCCAATTATGTTTAGTTTAATGTTTTGGAAAATTGAGTTTTGTTTTCGTTTTTCGGTGAAATAAAAATGTAAATTGTCGCCAATTTTGCTTAGATTTTGTTGAATATTTAATGAGCTGAATTATTTAGGAAGTTGAGTCGAAATAAGGTGTAGGCAATACATGTTCAACTACTAGAAAACTGTTCAATTATATATATACAAATTATTCTAATATAGTAACATGAAGTATTAACCACAATCTAATAAATAGATCTCCAAGAAAAACATAAAATCAATATTTAAAGCTCAAATTGTTTATTTTTTTATCATATTCAGTTCAGTTTCATAAAATTAAGTCATTTTAACAAAAAATACACCAAACATATTTATTTTATCTTCGAAGCTCACTCAGTAAAAAAGCTTATCGTTCTTATCTATCAGTTATACCAAAACAAATTAAAATAACGAAGTGATCAAGTTTTCTCACGTACTACCTTTTGTGATACATTTATCAAAGTGCATTACTAGTTGCTATACATACTAATATATAGAGCCTATACGAGGGTGCGAATAGGCTGTCAAATAAGATTTTTTCCTCAATCGGGGGAGCCCCGGGCACTCATGTCCGGTTATACAATTTAGTGAGGGTTGCTTCTATTTAGTTGCGAGACTATATTGGGCTTATGCAGCGGTGAATCCCCTGTGACCGATTGATACGGTGAAATCTAACTTTGAAATGACCAATTTGTTTTGAGCATTTTGTATATTATTTATATATATAACTTGTTATATAAATGTCTATATGATATGTGTTCATATGAGAAAATCTGTTCTATTAAAAAGTTGTAACTTATAAATATGAACAGATTTTGAAAAATGATTATTTTGCAATATAAAACAGTATAATATTATTATTAAAAATAATAAAACGATGTACATGGATTTTTCGTACTTCTAAAAATAACCTGCGCAACTTAGATATATAAACATTTTGAGAAAACATTTTTTTTCTTGCTCATCAAATACCAAAGCTCTAAAAACTGAACTTCCACTTATGGAGCTTTGAAACGGATATAAAGAGAAACACTCGAAACTTAGATAAATAAAAATATAGATCCGCATCACACCGGATGCATTATAGCCCTAGTTGGAACCCCATGGAACCTTTAACACTTCAAAAATAATTCAGCCTACAGGAGGGCGTGAACGAGCTATCTGTACTCGAAATAAGAGATATAAAAATTGAATTATATTGTGTGCTTTCTGCGAGGGGGTAGTTTAAGATGTTTCTTCAGTGTGTCGTAAATATTATAGGATTTCTAGTAATAATCCATACCTATATTATAAATTCGAAAGTAACTCTGTCTGTCTGTCTGTCTGTCTGTCTGTCTGTCTGTCTGTTACGCAATCAGGGCCAAACCGCTAATTCAATTGTGATAAAATACTCATATAGAGATACTTGAGGGTCTTCTGATGAACATAGGTTACTTTTTTTTCTCATATTTGTAATATTGTCCAGATATACTTATATATTAAAATACTTTTTAATTTGACAGGCAATTTATTCCGCCATGTTAATAACAACCGACCGTTGCTAAGCAACGGTTTGCAAAGTTTATTTGTTGTTATAAGAAAACGTCACCCAAAATGAGCTTGCTTAACGCATACGTGGCGCTGAGATACATAAAAATAATGTTTTACAAAAATATTGTTCTTTAAATAATGTTTAAAAAATTCCGCGATACATATACCATGTTTGTCTCTGAAGGTTGAGCAAAATAACAGAGTAACAACAAGTAACTATGTTAATTAATTTACTTTATATTTATCGGATTTTTGTTGTATGTGTTTTCTATTGTAATTTGATATTGATCCTTATGAAAATGAATATAATAGGCACTTTTAGCATTTTATCTAGATTGAAATTATAGTTTACTGTATAACATTCTAATAAATAATTAAGATGTCACTGATTCGAAATGACCTAGCCTACGAGCGGCATAGTATGACCGACGCAAACGGGCACATAACTGACAGTTTTGTAAATTTTTATACATTTTCAAACTACTGTTAATTTTTATGTAATTATTTGCTGTTTATAATTAATTTTTACTTTTCTTTGGTTCTTCGCTTATTCAAGTATTAGTTAGATTTTCATTAATTTCTTGGTGTGGTGTAAGTTGCGGCCCTGCGCGGCATCGGCATAATATTATTTAAGTATTAAGGAGAGAATTGTTGGTTATTTCATCTCGGTTGGATGGTTATCTATACAGTTGTTATACACTTAATAAATTATGGTTTTAGTTTTTTGGGATTATTAGATATTGCTCGCAAAGTTTATCATATTTAATGTAGAGAGGACTTCAGTTATTTCATATAGTATCTATGTATGCGCGCAAAGAAAACGAGTAAAAATATTATTCTCGGGTAAATCAGTAAAATCGATCACTGAAAGTCCAATAAAAATTAGTTCAGTTATTCTGGATATTAGACAGAGACAAAAAATATATATATTTTTTATTGTATTTGAGTATTATGTAAATAACCACATGTACTTGCATAAACATAACACAACACAATTAATTTTAATTCTTTTAAATATTTATTTTACTTTGATATTAATAATGTATTTTCATTAAAATTAGTTAGATTCAAAAACAATTTCCTAAATATATCTAATAAGCATTCGTAAAGGTTAAGCGGGCGAAGCCGCGTCCGGGTCCGCTAGTAATCATATAAATATATGAATCGTGATATGCGATATGATTGTGAGTTCGAATATTAGGGGCACAAGACTTACTAAAAAAATATTGATTTATAGTATTGTAGATGTTATTTAATTTACTTACTTAATCAAATCAATTGAGAAAAAAATATAAAATCCTTAAAAATCAAATAAACACCTTAACGAGTTTTGTTTAAAGGAATGTTACTAAGGTTGCAAACCGAAGTGAAGGCATGCGAATACGAGATGTCCCGTTGCGGTTATTGAGACTCTTGTTAGGTTTCTTAGTAACCAGTAGCTGATTGTAATTTGTTTATGTGTTTTAGTTTGAATGTATGAATTATTTATAATATGAGATTTGTGTGCTTGAAACATACATATATGATCAGTGAATATGAAGGCAGTCGTAGAGCAGGGGCACAAGCGTGAGACTGTTTGCGACAGGTTGTGGGTTCGATTCCCATTCGAAGAATTGAAATATATTATTTTTTTTAATAGTAGTAACGAAGTAAAGCGCGGCGTTTATTTCCGCCACTCAACACACAATGCCTCGAGAATTTAGCGGAAAACAGGAAGCGGATGTATCTTTATGTGAACGGAGTGTGTTAACACTAGGTTCTCAGGTTCCCTCGGCCCTGCTATGTGTAGAATATAGCGTGAAGCTACAGACATAATTTAGGCATAATTTTTTAAAGAGCAACAATAAATGTTGATAGTTTGTCATATGGACATTATGCGTATTTTTTGTTATGACAGAGAAACTTTTGGGGCACTTGTTGAAAAAAATACAATAAAAAATATAATAATCAAAACTGTATAATTTATTAGCTAATTTTAAATCAATATAGTTAGAACCGATTTCCAATATGCGCAGGTTCCGCCGCAGTCCCGCTACCTTCATTGTTATATAATTATATAAAAAAAATCCTAAATTTTCTATCCCTAGTGGAAAACAATATGTTATAAAATGTTACAAAATATTAACATATATCAATTAACATGTTTTGTCACTTTCAAAATCACTTCGTCGAAGTCATACCTTCGCAGGGCTGGATCGTGTTACGTGGTTGTAACTGTACCCCATAGGTACGTACGGCCGGGATTGTGCGGTCGATACATGGATTGTGCTGTCTCGTGTAAAACGACACTTAGGAAAATTTTATATTGTTAATAATAATAATGATAGCTAACAAAGTTTTTAGATGCTTTTAGACGCGGTGTTTAGTTCCGCGCTTTAACATACAATCTCTCGATAATTGGGCGTAGCGTTGGGATGTCTTAACATTAGGTCCTCCCTATGTGCGTGTACTTTTTAAAAGTTCTTCCATTTAATTTTCGAATATTCCAAGTACTTAGAGTGACAAAACTCTTTTTGCTTAAGTCATATAAACTTTTTCATATGAACCTATACCTGTTCAGTCAAGCACGTTTCAATTGAGCTACAATGGTGATATGTAATTCGTTTTAGGATTTTGAAATTGGCAGGCATGTCAAATGATAAATTATGTACGCCTCGCGCTTCTGCAAGATGGGGTGCGATCATTTTTAGTTGAAAATAAAATTTTATTTTATTTCTTGGTTTATTAGGAGATAACAAAGTATCATAAAAAACAACGTATTAATTAATTAAATAATAATATGCATATAACAGAGCATTTCAAATAATACTATATTTAATATCGTATCTCCCTCTCACATATTCTTTTAGCTTCACTCTATACCTTTACGATATTTATCAGGGTAGGCAGAGGTAGTCTAGCGTTAAAACTATCCGTTCCCCACTTTCCGTCAAAATCCGAGATGATCCTTGGTGAGTGATAGAACTCAACGTCGCTCAATTTGTTACCAGAGGGAGGAAATAAAAATTGATTCACTCATATCGGAATCGAACCCACAACCGTCTCATTTACAAACTCTGTACCACTCCACATACATATTTAATTACCTAATAATAATAATAATCTATAATAATAAAATCCAATAATCTTAAACTAATCAAAAGTATATTTAAACAAAACTACGGTGCTACCTCTATCTCTAAAACAGATAATAGCAATAGAATTTTAAAACAACGCTGCATAAGCGATTGTCGTGAGTCTTTCCGCCATCAAACGGCGATTCAAGTGTAAGCGATCATTACTGTTCCCGGGATTCACCGGGATTGCGGTAAAACAGACATCGGAGCGGTCATTATCTAGCTTTTTCTTACAAAGACTGCTATTTCTTAGATATGTTAGATATATTCTTTGGATAGCACGTTGTTTTTTGAGCTACTTTGTTAGTTATTATCAGAGCTATGTGATAGCTTTCGGGAATTTCTATAATAATTATGGACATATGAATGTATCACTACTTAGGCTTCTTTTGCTTCCCCATTAGGAATAAAATGTGAAGCTCAGGTATAAACTACATATATTTATGATTGTAATTCGAAATAAGAAATATTTAACTCTCTTCTTCATATTATTCAAAATGCAGATTGACATATTATATAAAAAGAAATTAAAAAAAAAACATACATGTATAGCTTTACAAAAAAATTGAATTCACGACCCACAAAAAATTAGTTTTGAAACTATTACAACGATCTTAATAGCACGTAATAAAAGCCTTATTTAAATCGTAAGGAAAATGCAATTCAACGGGAATAACTCCAAAGCTTAGGAGTTATTTCCATGGCAGTCACGCCCAACGCGTAATATAGTGGTCACCATTAAAAAATAAACGAGTCCGTTCATATAAATTATTACGAATACCATTATAATTATAGCGAACTAAATTCCTCTTATCGCACTCCTATTTAATATAACTTGGCATTAGAAATAGGAAAAAAAATGTGTGATATATTCAAATAGTTTCGTTGTGTTTATTTATATTAATAAACAAATATGATCAATTTGAAAAAATAATGATATGTTCTATAGAAAATTGAGTTAAAATAAATTAGGCAGTATGTTTGATTTTTTTTGAAAATGGCGAATATTTACGAATGTTAATTTGTAGTTGTCTACTACTAAGTAATGTTTTATAGCTGTTGATTGATAATAATGACAAAAAAACTAACGTTAACAGAACAAGTTACAGTAAAAATTGTCAAAAATAAATGGAGGGCGGAAAGAATCGACATCAATACTCTCTGTTACATTTTTAAAAAGTTAATTTTGTTTCCAAGACATCTTTTTCGCGTACAGTGGAGTAGGCATAGTGAAGCTAGTGTCAAATTGTTGTAGAACAGAACACAATACCTTCCCTTAGAACGTTTACCTTACCAGTAAATAAACCCACAACCATTGTGTTAAAAAGACACTGTGCCATTGCGAATACGAATGACAAGACAAGCAAAATAAGCAAGAAATTAAATACGGTAGAAAAATAAAGATGACGTGACGTGACATGTCGCGAGACGTCGATGGGGTCACGTATTTCTACACAAAATCTCGATTTGAATGGCTTTCATTTCCTTTCTGCGGAACGTTGTTTATTTTGCCGCGATTAAGCGTAAAAGATTTTGTTTTTTGTCTTCGTTTTTTTTATGTTTAGCTTATTTCCTATTTAGATATATGCTTTTTGCTTCGAAATATAAATTTTATATTTCTTTAAAACAAAAACCCTGGTAACTTTTTGAAGGAAATTAAATGTTTCAACGGAATTTGAGACACGGCGAGTTAAGTGGCGAAACTTTAGGCCGCAATTGTCTTGCCAGAGTCGGAAAATGAACATAATTCATTTCCTCGAGCACGAAATCAAACCCACGACTGTGTTATTTATCTACAGAATCCTCCCTCCAAATTGTTGTATATCTACAGATTTTTTTCCTTTTTTTTTTCGTTTACGCTTTGTTTTTGCCTCATCTACAATTCTCCGACTCTTCATATATGCCCTACTGAAGCTTTTTAAGTGACCTTCCTCCTATATCATCCATATTCCGTTCTAAAGGTCTCCCCCCTACCTCTCTTACTACTCTTGCTACTAAATCTCTTATCATAGATACATACATAAATAACATTCACTTTTCATAAGAGATAGTATATACATATACACTTTATAGATACATAAAATGTCGCTCCCTAAAAATATAACGTTTGTCGTCACTCATTCAACGTGTGAAATAATATTTCGTAGCCGCCCGAGGCACAAGGTAGGACTCAATCCTGCGATCGGGTAATTCAATACAGGGTGCCCTCGGGGATAGAAAGATATATAAGTATTTTTATATGTCTGCTGTATGTATATACATACATTATGTGTATAAAACGTATAAAGCACAATAAGAAAAGTATACTTATTTAGAAAACGTATAAAAAAAATGTACATAGCGGATTTTTGAAAATTTTTATACAAATATTTATACGTTTTTTTTATATAAGTATTTTTTTATCTTAAGAGTGAAGTAACACTTTAAAAAATGTCATAAAAAATATTTAATAAGTAATTATCAAATATGTATATCCAGTACTTTCGGTATTTAACCCATTTTTGCTCTAATGTTTCAACAATTTACATTTACTTTTATTACACCAAAAAACTCAATTTCACTTCAATTTTAATTAAATTTACTTTCTATTGAAGGTATTCAAAATGAGAATGAAACCTTTTTAAATTTACAACATTTTATATGACGGATAAAAAGACACACCGACTTTCTGTTATATTAATTTTGAAATAAAGAGGTTTATTGTTATTATTTGCTTTCCTAAAACCTGTATTAGCCGATAGTTTGCTGTAAAGATGGGTGAAGGTGACAGTTTCCTTCGTCAACTGTCAATGGAGTCAATTTAGGTCACTAAATATATTTTGTACTGGCATAAATGAAGCTAAGCAATTTCGGAAAATATATTTAATTATGTAGAAAAACACAGAAATATAAAAATCATTGATTCTCCATCTATAAATATTAGTCTAAATACAAATTCATACTTCTTAAAAAAATATAATCGATTATTCGATTAAACTCCTTCAATTTTTTAAAATCTGTAAAACTTAACATAAAATCGAAATAGCTTAAAAACTACTAAAAAATAAATGCTCTATTAGCATAGACAGCTTCAATAGACAGATAAGGTGACAATTTGAGGGGATTTCCGTTCAGAAAATTTAAAGTACAATTCACAGAATGATTGCGAGATTAGTCTGTCCTTTCGTTGGAGTTGGAATACGAAAACTAGAATATATGGCACAAAAGAATTGGCGCGATATCGCGCTGTCATGTCCGCCATCTTGGTTTACAC
Source organism: Heliconius himera (assembly GCA_021202915.1). Classification (NCBI taxonomy): domain Eukaryota; kingdom Metazoa; phylum Arthropoda; class Insecta; order Lepidoptera; family Nymphalidae; genus Heliconius; species Heliconius himera. The sequence goes on from JAJHJA010001033.1 coordinate 444,138, forward strand.
CAACCGTTTGGAAATCGTGCTTCACTCTGGGGATGTTTGAATCTTTTTAGATTTTTCGAATTTGTATTCGATTAACGGTTTTTTAGTCGGATTTGTTTTAGTTATAGTTGGGTTAAATAATTATTATAATCTTATTCTAATAACTGATACAGCTTTATAAATATGTAGAATTGGAAAGCTGGTTATGGGAAAGTGTCCATTTGAAAGCCGGAAAAAGGCAGTTTGACGGATTAGTAGAAATATTTTAATATGTTCTAAATTAAATCATAAATAATTTGGTTTTCGTTTAATTTTATTGCCGTCGTATCATTTTATGCGCTGTGAACTAAGTAGGAATATCCCTATAATATGATCATATTTAAATATTCTACAAACGACTGCACCCTAAAATTCCACACATTGTATGAGTATACATACAACCAACAAACGTAAGAATCACTAACACATTAAATATGTATAAAACCTTGTCGTTTCATGGCTTTTGTAATTAAGTAACTGGAAACTAGCAATTAATGTACATCGAAACGTCAAATGTAATTTAATAAAACATATTTTGGCCGAAGTTCTAGTGGCCAATTAAATTGAACTTAACAGTAATGAATATTTTTGTTGGTGTTGGCGCGTGTTATATTTTTTTTCTTCTATTTTTAAAGCATAGTATTTTTTTGCTTCGCGCAAAAAATAATCAGGTGAAGGGAGCCTAGTCACAAACAAGATAATCCGTTTTCTACTTTCCGTCTAATTTTTGAGACATTTTTGAGTGGTGGAATTTTACACCGCGCTTAGTCACGTGTAAACTCTATACTAAAAAACTTTTTATTATTGTAACTATTATAAAAACTGTTCAATAAACAACAATTAGTTATACCGTAATCGTCTTACAGTGGCCTTGTCAGATAAAGATTTGCTGAAACTTTGGCCAAAAATTAATATTTACGTCCCAATAATCAAAACCATACATACATAAGGCACCCTTATGATGACATATATGATTTTTAATACTTCAAAAACATGTTTTAAAATAAGTAAATAAGTGCGTATCGGAAAAATTAACCTTTAAGCTCATGATATTAATTAGTTCAAGTTAAATGAAATTAAATAAAATACAGATTATTTCACAGATTAACTGACTATATATAAATTATACATATAATTATAATCATAATACTAATATGTAAATTGAAACTTAAGGTCTTGCCAAATAAATATATAAAAATTTCATCGAGCTTCGATCTAACACCCACCGTATTTCAGTGAAGTCCTTATAACGTTAGTAGTCCTAATGAATTCAAAATGATTTACTAACATACAAAACAGTAATAGGGTTGATAAAGCAAAAAAGGTTGTAATCAAACAACATTCCTAAGCCGTGTTTCGCTTGCGTGACTACACTGAATAAAAAAGTTGAACAAATTTGATACTTTAACGGGCACATCTTTATCTAAATAGCGGTATAAAAACACGTATACGACCTCACGGATGTATACGATATGTTATTTGATATCGCTATCCACGCTAATATATTGGTGAATGTGGGATTAAAGGCGCAGTGGAGGGATTCGATATACATATATGGTATGGGAAAGGTTGCTAATACAAATTCTTATAGTTATGTTAACTTGGAGGAAGAAGGATTAGTAATTAAACTAGAAGAATAACTAAAAAAATATATTAATAACATTTACTATATTAGTAATATTTACAATACATAACAGTATTTGATAATTAAATTATTTCAAAAAAAATAATTAAATAAAGCTATTTTATAAGTAAACATTTTTTTCTACCAAGAGCTAACTTAGAATTTCGATTATTCAATCTTGAAAAATAAAATAATATTATATATAGTTATACTATTTTAATATCAACAGAAATGTTTCACACAAATCCTCAAAAAAATAAATAAAATGTAAGCCTATTTTGATGCCAGTAAAATATTTCACACAGCGTATATTAAAAACTTCGTGACCAAGTCCATTTACAACGGAGTTCCATAATCCGTTGGAATAAGTGACTACACTTCCAGTTTTAGTAAAATTCAAAATGCCGCTAGCTTGATGACTACTGTTATTGAATTTTTACGTAAATTCCCTTTTGTTGGGCTCATTTGGTCGGATTATGGATGCTAATGTCGTATTCGGGGGTACAATTCCGTTGCGCCGATAAGCGGGCTCTTTGAGATTTTTTGGGTGTTAAATGCGTGTCAAAATGTATTTTGGCGGCAATCCTGCGGTTTATGACCCGCCAAATCCACGTTACAATATTATTAAGGTCAATCTCTATATAAATTAGGGTGGATTTATAGCGTCTTATAACTATCATACACTTTAATTTTAAAAATAATAGCCACATTATGTATGATTCAATCTAAATTTAAAACGGTTATGGTGCTGTGAAAGTGGACAAAACAAGGGACAAAAACAGTAGTATACGTAATACAAGGTAAACTGTTAAAGCTCTCCTTACTTACGATATCACGCGATTTAAACCGTATAGTTGTAATAGCCGAATGTCTCGTGCGTGAATAATCTGCATAAAAACAGGACCCCCCCATCTCATCTGGTCCACATTGTAGCTCACGATCGTCATTACTCTGCACACGTTCTTCAGTGTGAAAATGGGATATAATTTTGGGAAAATAATCAAAAACCGCTTCGCGTGCCCAATGGGCATTAGCGAAGCCCTACCCTCAGCGGGCATGTTAATGTTACCAGGTACAGGCTCTGTATGAACGTAATGAGACGAGGAAAATTGTGTTGCCATAAAAATAATTGTATTCTACCCTCCATTTCTTGTATACGTCGATTAGCTCGAGACTTACATTAGTTTTTGTTTGGGTCTTTTATGCGACCCCTCGTGGTGACTCGAAATTGAGGAAATTTGTACAAAATGAACGTTTTACTGTGAATATTTTTAAAATGAAACGTGGGCAAATTCTTTTGAAACAAAATAATGAAACGTGGGCGTCTTTTCAAAATAAAATATCAATAGTTAATATTTTTATCTTATTGTATATTTTAATTATAGATTTTTAAATAATAACATGAAAAGAATCAAAACTTCTAGTATACATCATACCAGGGAAAAAAATCACCGTGTCCTATAAATTCATCAGCCTTTTGTAAGATTAAATCCTCAACCCAGTCAAGTGGGTGGCATCAGTCAATAAATTAGGGAACTAACAAAACAAACAATGATAGTAAACAACGTGTTAAGGACAATATTAGAGTGAAAGAAAAATTATTAAAGATTTAGGTCCTTCAATTTATTAATTTGTCAGTAATAAAAAAAAAATTGTATAAGCGAAAAGAGGGAAGAACGGAGTTATACACAAGATCTTGTCTTTATAGACTATTATAATAAAAAAAAACGATGACTCAGAATAGACTTCAAAATTCTTAAGAGTTGGTAGAAACCGTAAATATAACTTTAACACGATTTTAAAACGTTCGAACTCTATTGGATTTATGTGTTTGACATCAGACTTTTATGCTCTGTACTGAGTACAAATACAAATGTTTACTTTGGTTATTTCTGTAGTTTGTGTTAGACGTAGTTCACTTTTATAACCTTTACAACGATTGAAGACTGTTTAACTACCTTGCATTCACTTTCATTGATTTTTGTTTTTTTTTTCCTTTATTGTTTTGCTCTGATAAATAACATTAAAAAATGTTTTTAAAAGTACTTATAATAATATATATAATAAATAATTTCAAAAAGTACTTGCTGATTTAAAAATATATTATTGTCAAAATTTGTAAAATAATTTTTTACTTAATTTCTAAATCCTTTTAGTTTTTACTACTTATTGTTATTTTAAAATTATAAACAGAAATATATTTTATGTTAATTTTGATAACTACTTACTTTAGACATGGTCTAAATCAAAGTTTAACAACCACTAGTTAAAAGCATACCATTTTAAGTTAAGGTAAATGCCCAATACTTGAAAATATACAGACACATTTTATGGGCTCTAAAGTTTTAAGGAGTATAGCACCATATAGCGTATTTAGTTCATTATTTTTTTATATTTTTTGATTAACTATATGAAAGCGCTATGTTTAATTACAAATCATAAACTTCTAAATTTATTAAAACCAAAACTAAATATAGCCTGAGTAATATAGACAAAATTATTAATTTTGTTATTTTTTAATATAATAAAGTAAATAAATACAACGTCTAGAAAATCTAGGCCATAAGCACCTATCAATAAACTGAGCATACCCTTTACTATAATTATCTATATATATAAAAGGCCTTGTGCTGACTGACTGAGGTAAGACGCACGCAGAGCCGTAACCGCTGATGGTAGAAACGTGAAATTTGGGCAGATGTTTATTTTCATATTCTGGACATCCACTAAGAAGGGAATTTGAAAAATTTTAACTCTAAAGGGATGAAATAGAGGTTGAAAGTTTGTATGGAAAACAAATTAAATCGGCACAATTTTTTATAAAATTTGAAATTCAGACTCTTAAAAACATTTCATTAAACACCTGTTTCATGGTTTTTTAGAATTCACCCCTTAAAGGTGCAAATAAGAGGTTGAAGGTTTGTATGGAAAAATCTTTAAATCGTCACCTATCTTTATAAAAAATTAAATTCAGACTTAAAAATATTTTATTGAACACGTGTTTCGTGGTTTTTTTCAATTTATCCCTAAGGGTGCAAATAAGCGGGCAAAGCCGCGCGTGCCCACTAGTTAGACTATAATTATCAAAAGCTCAACAGTCAGCGGTTAGCCACTAAAAGTTATAGGTAATAGACAAATCAATAAAGTTATTCTATGTATATATGTAGGCTTATGCTTAATCTTTTTTTAGCTTCAAGCTATTTGTCTGGCATACAACAGGATAGGTAAAAATCTAGTGTCGAGAGACTCCGTTCCCCACTGTCTATCCAATTTTTCTAGACATTGTGTATTGAGTGACGGAACTCAACCGCACGTTTTAGTTTCTCTACCAGAGCGGGGAAATAGAAATGTTTATTACGGAATACACGCAACGGTTGTAGGTTCGATTACAAGTTGGAAAAATAACAGTAAGGAATAACAAGAGAGTCAAGATCTTATCTCTATAGTAATTACTAACAAACATTAAGCGTCTACAGAAAAATTTAATTTTGTTCGCAATAAATTAATACGATCATCGAAAAATTACTGAACCGAACTGTATTGGGCCTAACGATATTACGCCTTGATGGAGTACTCTTTATTAACATCTTGTAGAGAGTGATGATATTTCCCAAAATTCACCAAGACGACGAGATTTTATTAATATTTTTAATAAGCAATTTGATGGTTAAAAGCTTTAAGACTTCATTTTCTGTTATAATCTCATTTTAGGGACGTATTTAATTATATTTACATATTCTTGTAAGTGGTGAATGTGGAATAACTTGGATGTTAGAGCGCAGTGGGACATTTAAGTTTCGCCAGTCGATGTGCGAGTTGCACAAAGTAAGGGGAACGAAGTGTTTTAGCACTAGGTTCACCTCTGCCTAACCTCATATGCGGGAAAAAGCGTGAAGCTGGTATTTCTAACGAACGCTTCTATAAATTGTAAACACAGATAAGACAGGTATGACAAACTTCATAAAATGCACAAAGAGACTAATGCACTTTGAACTTTTGCCTTTTAAATCTGAGAAAAGTGCAGAGTTAAAGAATCTTGAAAATAGTTCTGTTTTTTTACTGAATATTGTGATTCGTATCACAACGAACTTTTCATCGCTATTGTTTTCTCATATTAACATAAAGTTATGATTATATTTTCTTATGCTATTGTTTTTATATTTATCTAATTGAGCACCGCCACCATATTGTCAAACAAATATTATAATGAAAAGAAAAATGATTATTGCCTTATAAATAGATCATATACATATATTGAAGATATAAAAGTATTTACAAGTATAAAATGTGTATGAAGATAATTTACGTAAACCAGAATTGGTCACTACAACCAATTCTTCTATTACTTAACACAGTCAATCACTCACTCACTCACTCAATCACTTTTAATGATATTTAAACCACATTTAAAGAAACCTCTAAACAGTCTTAGCTAAGCACATTTCTAAGGTGACAATTCAAAACGTTTCATTGTATATAAAAGTAACTCAACCCTATGCGTACTTAGAAACGATTACAACGACCCGGCGACGAGAATCTGCAATAACCGTAATAAATTACCGTCCAATTCAACTTGGTCTAATAAGACTCGCCGGATTCAGCGTCCCGACCAGGACTTCTTAGGATGTAAGATAGTCATTAATTTAATTGAGTTTGGATACAGTTTAGGAAATTAATTGAAATAATGTCCCCGGTTAGAGGGTCAAGGGGAAATGTAAGAAATCAACTTAGTTTTGATTGTGGTTGATCGAGGAACTTGGTAATGGGATTTTCGTGACACAGTACCTGCTTGTGTTTAATTGTGATTTAGCTTCTGTTGCAAAGATGTAATTAGTTATTCTAAATGGAAAGATATTTTAGAGAAGATGTGATTTATTATATTTAAAATCTATACATTGTACATTAATTGAATTATGGATTGGAATAAAACCTTAACAAAAAGATTTTATTGTAGAAAATGGATGTTACTATTGTAAGATATAAAGATATTTTCCATAATTCATTATTGTGCTTTACAAAATTTTATTTTAATATCAAATTACAGTAGATTTTAAACGTAAGCTAACACTTTAAGCAAACACCATACAATTTAATTACATAAAACAGTATACATAGATCTCTAAAAAGTTGCAACTCACACGTTTACTATAAACATTATAAGAGCACTTTAAATTGCACAGTTTTGCTTCACGACAAAAAACCATAGCACCTGCACACCATCTGTGCAATCGAAAACAAAGAAAAAGAAACACTCCAGCACAATTACGCGGAAATTATTCACGAATATTACATCATACGAAAAATTGTAGCCCTAAAAAACATTACCACATATACCAACTGTGGTGTATTGAAGCAGTGAAGGGGGAACTCAAGTAGGGGGAGAAGGACTCAGACAGGGGGCATAATCCCGTAATTATCGGCTTAACTGTATATGACATTAGCAGGTGGAAACAGCTAGCGTTGGGATCAGGTGTACCCACGCAGGTATTTCAGTGTTACATTGACAAATGCTAATAATTGATTTATATAGGATTTTATTTAATAGGTTTAGGTATAAAAATAGAGGGTGAGCTAAGAGATGAATTTGCTAGGGCGGTTTGTCACACGGCATTTTAATGCTTAGTTGGCTGAGTATTTCAATGTAATTAAGTTCTGTTTTTTTTATTGAAATGACTTTTTGTTATTAGTGTTAGCTTTTGATGTTGAGGCTTTCAATTATTTTTTTATTAAAGTAAATATAATAACTTTTTTGATAGATTTTTGATTATTAACGCTTTATTGTTTTACAAACGATTTTTACATTTCTTTGTTTTAGCATATTTGTATTATTACCAAAAAAATATGTAAATCATGTTGTTCTTAAGAAATTACAATGTTAATATTAATATTATCCTAGTAGAGAACTGGTAAAATGCAGGTTATGTGCAAACAGAAAGAACAGAGAGAGGGTGGAGGGGAGGAGAGTGAGGGAGGGAGAGTTTGGTGATTTATTACTACTTTGTGAAATGATATAGTTCATATAACATACAATTACCGATAAGTACAATAAACTTATTTATCCATGCAAATTATGTAACAAAAGTACTATCTATATACCAAGTTGATCCCAGCTTTGCATACACTCAGCTAGCACTCGATAGCAGCAAATATCTTTACCGGAAGCTACATTTACCTAAAATTTGCAACTACCCTCAAAAGCGTTGTTTGTATTTCATAATCGAGACCTGTGATTTATCCGGACTTGGTGCGGGGCTTTTCAAACTTTGCCTTAACCCCCTTTGAAAGCTATCCCGAATAAAGCGTTATTCATTGTTTTGATATTGTTAATGGACCTCGGTCGGAATGAATGGACTTGAAACTACTCAAATGCTATATTATTTCTTGTAACATTGGGATACAAACTATCATTTTGTATTATTATACATTCTGTTCTAGTTTGAACGGTTGTGTTTTATGAAGTCGAACAGTTCTTCAGATCTTTGATATGTATTATATTTATTGTTTTGAATTGATTAGGCTGTGTCGTGAATAATCAAAAATAATATTAGATTCCTGCCGATTTTACACAAACTATTATGGCTCTAATCTAATCTTATTATCTAGAAAAGAAAAGTATAAAATAATACTTTCCAGTAATATTCTGATGTTGGTTCAGTGGCAATAATCATAGTACTGCCAAAGATGTGTAAATTAATTACAAATCCATAAATAAGTTTAAATAAATGGTCACGAAACAGACATGATGCTTAGAAAACCGTTAGTAGATAACAAAACCAACCTAACACTTGTATAATGACCTAGAAATTATAGCAAATATCGTTCAGATATTAATCGCTTATCCATAACAATCCAACCGAATCATTATCGAATGCACAGCTTAAAACGTTTCTCGTGTAGCCTATTGGATAACGTATGGTCTATCGAATTTTAATACCAGATTTGCCTAGTCTGTGGCAATATCTATCTAAAGCTAATACAAGGGACTTTAGCCTTTTAACCTGACTCCATATGGATGATGTTACCTTGCTCAAAATATATAATGCCTGTCTCTGCACTATAAAAGGATGTGAATTTTATATTGCAAGTATCTACTGTTTTAGCAATTATGGTCTGATTACTATCTCGATTATGTGATTCTATAAAAGAATGTGAGATAAGCTTTTTATTAATCTACTTTTTATTGTGCAACTTCTACTACTTTTCGTATTTATTACATACTATTCGTGGTCTTTGTACTGTATATATAATTACATATATTATGCTTATGTTTATTGTACATACTTCTGGTCCAATAAAGAATGGAGTGTCTTGATACACTAAGCCTCAGCCTACGCTGCTATGCGAGAAAAAGTGAAAAGCTGTATTTAAGCTTCCGTACTCACAGGGTTAAACAGAATCCTATTACTAAGACTCCGCTGTCAGTACGTCTGGCCATTTGAGACTCACACACAGTTCATGCGCAAGTGCGTGATGGCAGACGGACAGACAGTTAAAGTTTTACACCGATGATGTATTCCATTAGCCGGCTATATACTAAAAAAATACTATTTAAGGGGCACTCCCATACAGACATAATTTTTTGGCCGTTTTTATAGTGTATTTCCCTAATTGCACTAAAATAAAAACTATACCGTTGTGCTGTATTTATATTATTTAACATTTTACAACTTTAAATATAATATAAGCTAAAAACACGAGAACTACAAAAAATGTTCAAAAATGTTAACCAAATATTTTATTAAAAATATTATATGTACTTACGGTATTTCAATGCATAAGGTTGAACAAAGGCCACCGAACGTATGAAATAATCGAAAGCACATCCATAGTTTCAGGAAAAGTAAATGGTAATTAAAATTACAGTATTGCATGGACCGTGTTTGACTCTCAGGCTTCATATACATAAAAAGGATCCAAAGGAGTAAATAAAATTTAAATAATGGCTGAAAATATGTATTGTCACTGCACACTCTTACTTTATTTTTTATATCTAAGGCATAGTCGACGGTATAAGTAATAAATAACGCGAATGATTGTCAGAAATAATTATAGGTAAAAGGAGTAGTAACGAGAAAGGTGCGGTGTGGAGTTACGCTACTCAACACGCAATGTCTCCAGAATTCAGGAAAAGTGGAGAACGGAAGTATCTCAACATTAGGGATCCAGGTGCCATCTGCCTACCCTGCCATGTGCGGCGTGAAGCTAAAAAATATTTTGTATGTTTCCTACGAACAATATAATTAATGAGTGGTTTGACATCACGGTATCGTTCATTTTCTTTTCATAATCTTTTCACTCCTAAATATGTTTTTCATACCTGGAACAAAGAAAAAAACATATATTTATTTTCGTAATACATTTAAAGATATTAATATTTTATTAATAATTTTAAAACAGCGCTAACAA